>OZ005681.1:23601459-24181459 GCA_963930675.1 Gnaphalium uliginosum
TCTCCACTGGTTGGATTTCATAATTCTCCTATGAACTTTTTTTTCCGCATAAGGCGTAAGGGGTTGCCTCGACTTTTCGTACTTATCTATTTTATACAAACCAACACATTATTATACATAATCGTTTACACGAATAGATGGTATACGAAATTAAGATTGTGTACCTGCATCTTCATGTCGTTCGAAGTACCACCTTTGTACCAAACCTCTGTAAAACTCCATTAACATTGTAATTGTCATTTTTCGTGCTTCCTTAGTTAACGCATTGATCGACTCTGCACAGTTTGAGGTTATGTAATTGCATAGCCCTAGACCATCTATCATTGCCACATCAACAAGCTTACCATCGGCTACTAAATTAATACCAAGAAGTTGTTCCATATAATGATCATACTGAAACATTCTATGAGCTTTGCATATTTTCCAAAACAACCAATCATGTTTTTTTTGCAAAATTCACATTCATCAATATATGACGACAACATATTCCATGAAATGCCTTAGGAAACACATCTCTTATGCCTTGTGCATTGCCTAAATGCCTATCAGAAATGAAAACTAAATTTGGAATTTCTCCTATGCATTGCTTTAACTTTATCATAAACCAAGTCCAACTCGCACCGGACTCACTTGGACACACCCCGAAAGCAAGTGGCACAATATGATTGTTTCCGTCCATTCCCACTGCAAGCAAATTTGAACCAGTGAATTTTCCCTTTAAGTGTGCGCCATCAACTATTATCAAAGGTCTTAAATGATTAAGGAAACTTCGTATCTGTCATTACATAGCGACACCGTATAAGTATCTTAATAAAATTATTAAATTATTCTAAGTTGCGAGGTTATTTAAAGTCATAGAACAAAAAACTTACCGAAACACCAAGGGCGACAAAACACATCTCGAAATGTCCGTATTGATCGGTCTTAATATCGGAAATGGTTCCAGGATTTTTCAACTTCAAGTTAACTAAATAATATAGCAACTTGCTAAACGATTCTACATGACCACCTCTTAAGTTCTCTGAAGCGGCTTCCCTGCCACGTCAAGCTTGCTGATAAGAAATCTTAATGTGATAAGTATCACCGATATCTGGATTATATCTTTTCAAAAAAGGTTAAAGAATTTTATTACATTCGTAACTAATGTAAGACAAGTGAAAATGTGTACTCCATATGTGTAAACATGAATGAGTTAGACCACTAATTTAGAGTTTAATTATGAAAACATGAATCATAGGGCTGAAACTGCCAATATACTGAAATTTGAAATTTCATAGAAAGAAGAAACTTATATGTATATTTAATGAACAAATATTCTTTTCATCTCTCCTCCCTAATCATGTCATTTAGGAGAGGAATTAAAATTAGGGCTTCAATAGAGCGAGTTTGAATCTTAAAATTCAATACCAAAAATTTTCTGAATAATATTAGATTTGTTGGATCAACTCTTCAAGAGTAATCGAGGTAATAATCTTTTTCACATTCTTGTAGTTTAAATATTGATGTAGAATAAGGCAAGTTTTTGTTAAATTATATATTGTTCTATAGATCTTAAACGATTAAAATATATGTTTGTTTAGCAAGTAGAATCCGTTTTCTCGTTTTAAATTCATTAATCAAGTAGAATATGATTTTTTTTCCCTTGGGATTGGGAGGTGGGTGGGGGTGGAGATGGGGAAGTATTTTAGAGGTAAACAACTACACTGAACCACCTCAACTATATACATTTGTCTCAAATGAGACCACGACAAATGGAATTAGAACCTACAACCCCATGTTGTTGATCCACATCGATACTACTAGACTTAGTTGATCTTTGAGATTGTTAGATTTTGTTTGTGATTAAAATCAAATTCATGATTGATTCATGGAAATTTTGTAAGGTTTGTAACAATCATTACTACGCATTCATTATTCACCAAGTCTTGTAGGCTGACTCGAGCTCTAAGTAGTTTAAAACCGGATTTGCGTTACAAGGTAAGAACATTGTTTGGATGTCGATATGGTAATTTATTTTATGTACTCGTCTATATGTCCCACTAGTAGTTTCAACAAATCATTGTCCGTCATCAGATCATCTACCTTTATATAACCAAAAAATTCGATATGGAATTAATATACATTTGAAATCCTTCTTCCACACATAAACCTCATATGTTTTAGAGACTCTAACATGCATACAACCCTTAAAAGTACGAGTCATATTAATTTTTAACTCTTTATTCAACCTACAGATCAAATATGACTCTTAAAGTAACAAGCCAAATTGAGAATTACCTAGGACTAAAAGAATTTCAAGTTATACGGGTTAAGAGGTGCAAAGTGCACACTTGTATAGACTAAGTTAATCATAGTGATAATGAATGATAAAGGATTGTGAATGTAGATTAAAGGGTGTGAGTCTTAGATTGCTACAGTGACAATATATTGTCATCACTAAACTATCGCACTGGTTCAAAGGACGTAACTATTTGCATTAGCGAGAAGTAACGCTTTGTTGATGAAGCTTCGATGATGAACATACACTTATGTTCAATGGATGCAATTACTGGCAGTTCTCGAAAACTGCCACTATTTTTGTCACTCACGAATTAAAGAGGGGGGGATTATGACCATTTACAAAAGGTTATGACCATTCTTCATTGTAGTGACTTTTCAGTAACTATCACTTTGTTTATAAGGGTAACTACTTGTAAATGTACTTAACTAAGGTTAAGATACGATATTCGCAGTGTGTAGGGTAACTACTTGTATGTATTTTGGTGACATGCTATCTATATAAGGTGTCACGTGACATCTTTACAAGTTGAACGTCATCAAAATACATACAATGCCATTAAATATCAAGTTTCTTAAATACAATGTACGCCCGAGTAGTTAGGTACAATGAATATCAAACCTTAGTTAAGTACATTTACAAGCACTTAACCCTTGTTTATATATGTAAATATGATGTGGTCTTTCATGATGGCTAATCTATGATGAATTTGATTTATAAACATGATGAATTTGATATAAATACAAAAATCAGTTCTATGTATCCTAAGGCAATAGTTGGGTCGAAATATAAAGTATGTACACGATTCAAAATCATATCCAAGGTATTAATGATTATCATCAAACCCAAACAAAAATATTCTAAAAATATGTTCTTAAGCTACACATGCACACTATAGAGTAAAATTGAAAGTTCTTAGGCCTGATTAGATCTGTCAAATTTCGAACTCACCATCTTTAAAGGTGCTATATCTTCAAGCTGATCAAATTCTAAACAAACCGAAAATGCAAGACCTCAAGCGGATTAAATCTTCAACTAAACTAAAGTTACGTTAACTCAAACGGGTGGCTTATGTTGGCCCTTGAAAAACTAACCTTGCGACTGGATTTAAGATGATCACCTTTAAATCCTATGCTAATATAATTCATTTGAAGCTCAAAACAGGTGGCTTATGATGGCTCTTGAAAGCTAACCTTGCGACTGGTTTCTAAGATGATCACCTTTAAATCCTATACTAATATAATTCATTTGAAGCTCAAAACAAGTGGCTTATGATGGCCCTTGAAAGCTAACCTTGCGACTGGTTTCTAAGATGATCACCTTTAAAACCTGTACTGAAAAATATAATTCATGAAAGCTTTCTTTAGCAACCGTAGTCATGCAAGTTGTCAAATACGCGGTACCCTAAAGACAACGTCCTCTAACTATCATATAACGACATTGATTGATGATACCTGACATATTTATCAATTCTTATCATATTTACACTCATTGATTCTATTATAAGATGATTAATAATAATAATAACTACTGAAAAATATATAACGATTAAAATATTGATTTGGACTTTACTTTTATTCGTAGGCTTGGCTTTCTTAAATATTTAGGTGTAACCCATGTTAATTATTATAAACACTGAAAAAGTTATTTAGTCAGACATGTATATCATTACTCAAACAATTTCAATGGAAAATTGTTTCAATTTATCAATTTTAGGGTTGTAGATCCTTTTTCATCCCCAAATCTTCATTTTTCAAAAAGTTATATTTTAAAAAAAGAAAAAAGTATTGTGAATTTTCTTCCGTCACTACAACCTAGCAAAAATCTCATCAACATCTCTTGCTTTTATTATTAATTTTTAAAATCAGTGCACATAGCATTTATAAAAAAGAAGAAGTTAAAATAACATCAAAATCATAAATTGAACTCTCTAATAATCAAAACTTGAAGTCTAACCGCAAATTGTACTATCAATTTGCCGCGGAGTAGAATTGAGTTGGAGATTTATCAACGAACTGTTACAAAAAGGTGATTTAGATCTGTTATCTTTATTAATTCAGTATTTCCATTTTTAATTGCGAAAAATTCGGCGCTAATTATTATCTGATTAGTTTTTATTCTTTCATTCTGTTGTTTAAATCCCCGATTTACGGCTTACAAGTTTATCAACTTGAAATTATGAGCTTTAATAAAACTATAATACATGCTAATAGCCTAATATACATATGCATTTATGTATATATTAAATATATAATATAATAATGTAGTAATAATACGTTTTTGTACTTTTAAATGTTGGGAATAATTGACCTTTGATTTGAAAGCACATGTTTTCTCACCGACGTTATGTGTGTGTAAGTCAAAAGAAATTGATTTGTCCTAGCCGTATGAGACGAACCCATCAACCAAGAGGTTGTGGAGTGAGTGTGTATATTTGTGATGGTTGTACATAACATGTGTGGTAGGTTAGTAGACTTGACGTTCTAAAAAAAAGAAATTGAATATAATTTGACTCTTACGGAGAGATTATACAGTAATAATTTTGGTTAAAAATCAGTTTTGTAACATATTGTGGTCCATTTGTATTTATCAGATTGATATCGTTTTTTGTTTAGACTATTACTTAGTTTCTATATTCTTGGTGTTGGATTTATATAATCCAAATAGAGCTGCAAACAGTCGAGTTATTATCGAGTAACTCGAACTCGGTTTGATCTATCCTAAGAGTCGAGCTCGAGTCGATCTTAAATGAGTCGGGCCGAGCGTACAACTCGACTCGATTACAGCCCTATCCAGATTAACCTTTGTCTATTTACTATCAATTTAGTTTTGCATGTCAATTATATCATTTGTAAATAATTTGAAAAAAATGAACACTAAAATGTTACGCGGGTGATTCTTTTAAGGAAGAATGTAGCGGCTTATTTTTAGACTTGCTGACAAATGACAGCTCAAAAGGCTCATGTTATCGCAATTTTGGACCCTCAGTAGTATAATATCAGTACCACATACTCTTTATATATTATATATTGTCTATAAAGAAGAACATTACTTAATTGCTTTACGTTTAGATCCTTTAAGAATATCTGAAATTTGTTGTTCACCAGTTGAATGATTTTTCTGTCTTTTTGCAGGATTTCTAGTCTGCGTCTGCAGACTCATCTAATACTGCAACTGAACCTCAAAATTGTAAGCACGCCATTGATATTTTATTTTAGTATCTCAGCATATAGTCATTTATATTCTTCATTGCTTCCAACTTTTATCTTGCTGCGAGGTGTTTGTTGACATCAGTTTTTGCTTGATGCCAAATCTTGCGTGAACTATCACATTTTATTAGGCTTACTATTATCCTGTTTGATGCGATAACCAGGTCGTGTGCAAACTGCTTCACAATAATATTGATTTTAGGCATGATGGTCCTGCTCTACTGTTAATAAATGGACTCATCACATAAAAATATAAAAATGGTGCACTAATGGAAAATTTGAGCCTATTCTATTGAAAATATGATACAAACTACTCAAATTTAGAGCTTTGTTATTGAGGGAAGACATGAACCTTCTAACAAAAAGCTTTATCTTCCAGCAACCCCAACTGGCCCACACCAGACCACCCTATGCCCATCATGTGAGAGATAAACATTCTATTGAATCAGTGCGACTACAGTACAACAAGATATAGCATATAAAAGTAATCTATCAAATTGCATAGTCTTGGCAATGACTACAATGATTTTGGCCTTAGCTGGTACTTGTCATCTTCAAATTACCTAACTCTTTAGTTTGGCATGTCGTGAAGAATTCCCTCATAATTGCATAATCGGATGTGGTTGTGCGAGTTGCCTATTGTATTGGCTCATCTACAACATTAACTCATTTACGATCATCAATATTAGCAACAACCATACTTGTTTCTAGAGAATTTTACGTTACCATTATCATTTGCTCTTGCATCTAAATATCTTGTTTTATGTTCTGTTGTTGGTTGATACTTTGTGGCAATGCACGAATATGATATATGGAGATGCTACAAGCTTTTTGGTGCACTGAAATTTCCAATAAGGAAGATCAATGTGGAGAGGATCAACATGTATTTGGAAATAACATGTGTCATTTTGGAAATAATTACCGTCATTCTCTAAAAAACATTGATCGGTCAATTTCTTTTTGTAATTGCCACTTACCCACAGAACATTAAAAAAGGGAGATCCACATGCAAAAACATATGATTTATGGTTACATATATACAGATTTCGATCAAATTGATGTAGAAAAGCAATTTATTTCTTGTATGTAAATATTCATATCTGTAGTCATTGAAATCGTTCAGTGTTAGCAATCCCCTGTTTTTTATTTGTATGTTACATTGCATACCAATATGATATTCCACATCATTGCTAAATAAGTTTTATGCCATTTTTTTATACAAAGATACCTTTGACCAGCAAGTTCACCTAAAGGGCAAAATTGTGATGCCCTGTATTATCACAAGTTTCTGAATTTTCAAGCATGAAGAACTCAAAACACGTTAAGAGTCCGAAACATCAAAAGTCAGTTACAAACGACTGGTTTAGTTACGTGTTGATGAGAATAAACAGTTGGTAATTCCTATCGGACCACGGTTTCAAATTAATGTGCCTGAGTGGACTGGCCCACCTCAAAGGAAATACTCCAACAAAACTCTCGGTCAATCAGACTCTTCAAAATGGTTGGGCACTGTAATTTGGTCCAACAAAAATACAACCCTGGAAAATGAAAGGGATGTAATCGGGAGAGGGAGACCTCACCGTTGTGATTGCTACAACTTTGGGTCCATCCTCTGTGTCAAGCGCCACATCAGTGAGAAAACAGCCCATCTCCATAAAGATCTAGGACCTGCCTTCCAAATTTGGAAGTTTCATGAGATGGGAGAAGTTGTTGCGAAGTTATGGAAGCAATCAGAGCAGCAGAAGTTTGCCAGAATGGTGAATGCGAATCCAATTGCAGAAGGTAATAATTTTATAAAACTTGCATTAAAATGTTTTCCATCAAAGTCACGTAATACCATAGTGAGCTATTACTTCAATGTATACCTTCCTAGACGAATAAGCCTAAAAACCAGGTCAGGCTGTACATCAGTAGACACAGACAATGAAGAAGATGAGAAAATGTCCCCTTGTCCAAAAGGCTCACAAAAGAGGGCTCGGGTTGATGGTGTAGGATCCACTTCTAAAATTATGAAGATCGGTTACTTAAGCGGACGAAGATAGGGTGGCATCTCATCTTTTTTGTGAAATTGGAAACACATATAGCTCAGAAGTTTTCAATGCTCTTATGAGCATCATAAGTTCCTCTCACCATAATGTTTTTCTTCGTTCTCTTGTTCCAGTCAAAACCGAACATATATGTTCTCCCAACTAAATTCATATAGAGGGATCCATAGTGAAAGTTGACAACTTTGGATAGAAGTTCTCCTAAGTCTATATACCTAATGCTTATGATAGTTGATATCTTAAGTTCATAGGTAAGATTTCTCATAAATGGTGTATGAATGGCTAACTATGCCTCACAATGTGAGGTGTAGAGGTGTGCCATGGTCACTAGTCGATATTTCTTTATGTTAGTGTGCCTTCGTGAATTTTGTTAATCTAGCTCATGATACTTTTGGCTAAGGGAGTCGAATGGCCGAAAGGTTATGCTTTAAATGTACATACCAAAGGAGGTGATTGTAAGATGCATGTTTCTTCTATGCAACTTGGTGTCTATTAATCATGAAAGGGCACAATTGATTGAGATTTGTTGCTTTTGTGCAACTATGGCAACCTTACATTACTCTATTCTAGATGGCTAAAAAGTTAGACTTGAGCGGAGATGATGCGACGTAGGGTATATCATGGGACATGAGGATCGATAGTTGAAACCTTAATTTAGAATCTTCTTACTTCAATGTGAAAATAGTGAGTATTTTACCTCTACTCGAGCTGGTTTGGTGAGAGGTGTTGGCAATGGTACTCATGAATAGAGTAGGTTGAGTGGATGGTGGACGTTTGCATGGTAGTAATAGATAGATGGTGGTTTTAACCTTTGTCCTATGTTTTACTTGTTAGTTCTCGCGTGGTCATCTTGATTTGACCTTCTTTAATAACCATAGAGCCTATCTCTACACAAAAACTTGAACTACGTAGGGAGAAACTTGCATGGCCTCAAATGGATGATTGTTTAGGAGAGTTTCAAACCTTGATCTCCACGCGATGGTGAAATACTCATTCTCTTAGCCAACATGCTCACCTCAAGTTTCATGATTTGATTGAGTATCAACTTGAAATGATGTCATTTGCAAATGTTTGGAGGAAGTGTTTATGGAGCAACCTCCCAACTTTGCAGTTTAGAAGGCGACTTCAAAAGTAAGCTCCTAATGTTCGACTCTTTTGTTTCTTTAGTGTGATAAATGAATATTTTCCATTATTTGGAGTGAGTATGTCTATCGTATTTTACAAAAAGCAAAACATACGCGTTCTATGTGTAAATTTTGTTTTTTTTTTGTCGAAGATGATGGTCGCCACGACAACACTACATTTTTTCATTAGTCTTTGTCAAAAGGGATTTTAAATCATAATATTTTATACATTAGGATAAGTGGTTGAAAGTCTATTAAACTATGACCTAAAGTATATTGTCTGCGTCAAATCTTATTTTAATATATTTTATGCATCAAACTTTCAGTTATATCTATTGTATGTATTCGAGGCTTACTCATTCGGTAGACGGTATTTTTGATGATGTGTCAACCGCATAAGCCGCCACGTCACCTGACATATCATCAAAAACGGGTCACGTCAAAAAGTAGAGTTTATAATTTGAGAGTGTATGCAACTTTACACATTTTACAATTGTATGTATTCAATTTTGAAACATTATATTGTATGTATTCAAGTTTTTAAAACTGTCTTTTGTATGCATTAAACTACTATTGTATGCATAAAATTTACATATAAACACGTCAATTTATGTAGTCAAAAATGTGGAAAAAAAAACCATATAAGATAAGGTTTCAAAGTTGGATACATACAATTGTAAAAAGTGTAAAGTTTAATATGTCATCATAACTATAAACCCTTACAAGTAATAAGACGTCAGATGCATACAATAGTCACTATAGAAAGTTTAATGAATATAATATACCAAAAATGAATTTGAGTACCTACAATAAACTTTGGGTTATTGTTAGATACATGTTGAAACCCTTATCCATGAAAAATGATAGCCAAGCCTAGTGAAAAAGGTCACCCAATTATTTTAAAGAAAATCCAGTAAAAAAATTTCACATCGTATTCAAGTCACATACAAGCCGTCTCATGTGATAGTCTCGCATAGAATAACCATGTGACACTACGCCTAACAGTTGTAGCGTCTTACACGGGCTTTGATAAACCAAAACAATGGTTTATAGCAATGCAGTTAACTTAAGTTCAAAGACTAAAAATAGGTTAACATTGTTTTGACAACAAATGTGCTACCATTGTAAATGGGCCACAAAGGTAAAGTTTATCTAAGTTGGACATCAATGCTTCTAAGAGCATGGATAATGCAAGTTGTATAAGAGTGGGAGATGGGACCACAACCACATTGGCATATCTAATGTAGAGATATGTGCATGTGTATACTATCATGGTATAGAGTTTTAGTTTTCTCTTTTTCCTTTTCAAATAAAAAAGATGGATACTTGTATTGTGTGACACTATATGCAACCTTTCCATGGTTATGTGGAGTACCAATGCTTTAACAACTTATATGGATAGGTTCAATTAAAAATGCTAAAAATGTCATGAATGCAAGAAACGATAAGATAAGATTGGTCAATTTCATTAAGATGCCAATTTTCACTCTCGAAATTTTTTAACTAAATATTCTCACCTACGGTATATCAATAAAGTATGAAGAAAAAAAACATTTATTTGAAATCAACGTCTTTTATCTTTAATTAAACATCAAACAAACTATACTTTCGAGAAACTTATGTTTCATTTTTTTGTTGGATTTTAAAAAACGTCCAATATATAATCAAATGTGATTTATAATAAAATTTTGTAATTGGTACGCGATTATTTATTAATGAAAGATGTTAATCAACACATAATTACAATTACAACTTAATATTAATTCACATTGATAATTATATATAAAATGTTGAAAATCAATGTGATTTAACTTAATATTTATTATACATGTATAATTACTCTTTATTCACACGTGAGTATTTAATATTTAATTAATTTTATCACAAATGAATGCAATTTTAATTTGTTGTGCTTTTTGAACTTATAATTGTAAGTGTAATTATTTAAATGTGATTATGGTTAGTGATTTGAATTTTAGATTTGATTGTTAGAGTCTTAAATCATATAACAATATATAGTCAAACTTTTAATTGAAATCACTAACTATAATCACATTTAAGAGTTATAAGTTTAAAATCTAGATGAACATAGTTTTACTTGACAAATTCAAGTTGTAATCACACGTGATTAGAATTGTATTTATATGTGATCAAAAATATTAAAGTAATCATAATAATCATGTATTATTAAAGTGTAATTATACATGTAAAACAAATATCAAATTGAATCACATGTAAATTGTCATCTATCAATAATTACTCATTACATATAAATTTTTAATTCTATTAAAAATCATGTGCGATTATATATCAAATTATATGTGATTAAACCAGAGATCATAATCATATGTGATTTTGGTTGAAAACAAATACAAATTTTAAAATTTTATTTATAAATATTCGTGTGAATGATTATTAAGTCGTATACACATTTTAAACAATTACACAGTTATCATCAAACCCAAAACCACAAAATTTAACATCATTAATTAACCATAATTTCTTCTTTAATTAAACAAACACAAATAATACATGGGTTTCAGCATTTCATATACAAATCCAAGCTCGTACTTTTCGCCATTTACAAATCCAACCTTGTGCTTTTCTGGCCAAATAAAAAATCGCAGCAAGACACATACATAACCCAAGAAAAAAAGATAACCATTTGATGGGATGAAGAAGCGAAAATTCAAACTTTAAACTTATAACCACAAAGCAACCCTCATGGTTATAGCTGCCAACGACATCATCATAGCACCACCACCACCACAACTACATGAAACCCACCTGAAAATCACACCACCACGGCAGAGTTACATTTTTCGGCATCATCATGGCACCGGCGGATATTAAACGGATCTGGATCTGATTTCGTCGTGGTGGCGGTTTGAAAGAGGATCTGAACATATATTTCATCCATATCTAAGTTGTATGACGGCTTTGTCTCTCGATCGAGAGACGATACGACTTGGGCTAACCTGAGACGAAGACGACTTTGACTCGTCTGAGATGAAACGCTTTTGGCTCGCCGGAGATGAATTGACTTTGGCTCGTCGGAAACGAAGAAAAGCTTTGGCTCGCTGGAGATGAAGACAACGAAAACTAATGATGAGGTTTGTAGTTTATGAGTATTGGTGGGTTTTACTCTCAGTCATAGTTTTGCAACGAAAATGATGAAAATGGTGGAAGATCTGGTAAAAAAGGTTGGAACAATGGAGTTAGGGAAAAATTGGAATGGTTTTAAAGTTGTACCCTTTGCATCATCACTTGTAATTACAGCATTATCAATTGTACTTTAAGCTTCAAGTAGTACCATCAATTTATCAAAGAAGATAAGAACATAAAATGTCTAATTTACCCTCACGTGCAATGCACGTGTTGTCACTTAACGAACAATTTTAACGTGCTGTTAGAAATTGGACTATTAAAATACAAACTTTCAAATATTGGACTATTAAAATAACTTTTAGAAGTCAGGGACGAGCCATGGACAAAACTTGAAACCACAGGGACGATTTAAATAATTTACTCTTTTTAAAATGTCTAATTTATATCATATTACTTAGAGTTTTTAGAAAGTTCTCTTCATACAATAGATATCATGAAAGTTGGAAGCATACAATAGAGTTTTTTGAAGGTTCACCTCACACATTAAAGAATACAAAAGTCAGGATCATACAATAGTCATGAGTGTAAAGTTGACGCATAACCAAACAATAATCCCTTATTTATAACGTAAACTTTTGGCAAATGAGAATGAGAATTATCGCAATTTTATAAATCTTTGTCTTTTCATTCAAATGAGAATTATCACGATTTGAATTTTGTTAACCACGGTCAATTCATTCAGCCGAGAGTGATAACCAGTTGAGTCAGAGTTTTGCTAAGTAAGAGAACAGAGACACGAAGTGAATTAGATTCATCAATGCCTTTTCATTTTTGAAAGTAAATACTACTCGTATTAGGCTTGTTATTTAAGGTCTAGTAAATAAACTATAAGATATGGTGAGTAAATGTCATTGTTGTTCTTATATTCAAGGCAAATTTAACTTACAATTTTGAAGAAGTGAGTTATCGAGAATAAAAAAAGGGGATTAAAATTTGAGAGTTTAATAATTTTAATAGTTATATTTATTAAGTAGATAATTTTGTTGTGATAAACAAAAATAGTAATTTGGATGTCGTATAATTTAAAATAAATTCGATTGCCTAAAAATGATCAAACATGTAATGTAAAAGAAAATTGTAAACTAGTTTAGATAGCTCTTCGCGTACGTATCTTTTCGATTAAGTTTGGTTAATTCAGTTATGGTTGACATACAAAACCATAACCGAACCATTTGTTTTGGTTAATCAAAATTTATAAACTGAATAAATGGTTATCCAATTTTTTCGATTTATTCAGTTCAGGGTTAATTTACTTGTGGTTCGGTTAATTCAATTCATTGCTCACCCCTACCTAGTATCTTACTACGTAAATTATATTTCCTCTTATAGGCAGGGTTATAACGGAAAGAGTTGAATACACTAAGGACAAGAAGGAATGAAAAGGGAAAAGATTTAATGACCTCAAAGAAGATATACTTGAAATCCAACAATACTACGTTTGCACGGGATTCACGAAGTTATGGGTTTGCCTGTCACGTCGACAAAGTTGACTATGGTGTGGATTTCCCCGAATATACCATAAGTTCTAACTTAGTGTAAAATTGTCTGGATATATTAGATGCATGGGCTTCTAATCCGTCTTCGCAATCACTGACCTTGTTTTAGTTTCAAAGGAATTACTTATTCTTTTCTCTTTGATGATTTGAAAAAATGGGTAGTTCTAGTACCGCCAATTTACGGTTGTTTTCACTTTTAAGAACTCAGGGAGTGGGGTGGTTTATTCAGCATTTTTGGACTTGAACACAAGGAGTCCGACATTTGTGACTCCCCTTTCGTGTTTTTATCGGCGTTCAATGATGAAGTTTGGAGCTCAGCGCTATATAGTTTAGGATTTAATCGTTCCCTCTTTTTTCACACTCTATAAATACCATACAACTATATCACTTTAAACACATCAAAATACTCTTTTTCAAATACATATACTCGGGAAACTTTAAAAACTCTATAATTCACTCTTTCACGGTGTGGAACAACCTACACTTGTATTGGAACCCTTTCTTTAACTCTTCACCCTCTTCATCCAGCCCGTCAACACCACACCACATTTATCAAACGCACCATTAACTATGCAGGGTTTTGGTAATCCAAACCAAATTCCTCAAACACAATAATACATCAATTTTTCATCCGACCAACTACAAGAGTTCCAAAAGTGGAAACAACAATGTTATCAAAACAACCAACATCATCCACAAAACCGACCTACAATCACACGAAAACTAGGCACAGACATCGACATCATCTCGCAAAAGTAAATCGAAAAGAAACTGCAAAGAGCCAGCGTCACCAAAACAACCAAAAGTCATAACGTCACGCAATGTTTGGACGACTCACAAAGCTTAGATGCATTTTAAGAGTAACAAGCAGTTTTTAACTCGAACGTTGCGACGGATCAAAAATACTTATATTAGTTTATCAAATAATTTGATATATATGCAACTTAAAAGTCAGTGTTCCATTTGTAGTAAAATTTGGATATTCGAATGGTTTAAAAACTATGTATGAACGTAAACTTTATGTTCATTGGTTAATTATTTTATCTATCAAAATAATAAAAGTACCTAAAATGTTCACGGTTTTTTCCTTAGAATTTGATATATATTTTTTTTATCTATTGATTACAAAATTACTTTAAATTTTTTTAAGATTTATATAAGTAGTTTAATTTATAAGACTTTTATATCACATCCACATAAAAGAATTTCAAAATAATATTAGTAGCTTTTACCCATACACATTTCTCTCTATTCCATGACACCCCACACACATACACACATTTATATATCCATAATTAATTCATTTTATGCAACCTCTTATTGATCATGAATAATTTCTTACTGTCATTTTATAAATATTATACTATACACTATTAGATTACTCGTATTTTAAAGTAAGGTATATTAAAACAAAACGAAACGAAAAGAAAAGAATGCAATAAAGGGAAAGAGATGAATGTGATGTATATGTTAAAATTTTAAAATAAAGAAAATAAAAAGAAAAGGCAATGTGTAAAAAGAAGATTAATCATGTACTGTTTATTCAATAGCAACTTTTAAGCTAATACCTCAAATAAGAAGCTAAAATTTATTATTAAAAAAAAAAAAAAAAAAGCTTGTGATTCATATGTGCATCTCATGATCAAACTATGAATACTCGTTGTATAAACTTTCTCATATTTACATTACATATATGTCAAATCACTTAAATTTGTACATTTTTATACACCGGTAAACCCATCAAAATTGTACTTTTTCTCAAATCGAGTTAAGTGATTAATATTATAATTATTGTTTTGACTTAGTGACTCAATTTTACTAAGCTAATATTGTAACTTGAGATCAACCAATTTAGCTCGTTACCAAAAATTATAGATAATAAGTTTTTTTTGACACTTACGTTAAATAAAACACATATATATTGTAGTTTTTTTTTGTCAAATCGAGTTAAATGATTAATTAAAAGATAACACATTGATTAATTGAAAGTTTTATTTAGGTAAAGTATAAGCAATTAATAAAACATTAAATTATAGATAAAATATATATATAGTAATTTTTAATTTTTATTTTATATGATAGAATAAAATATAACAAATTTAAACTAAAATGATTTTTATGTTTATTATATTTTAATTTAAAAAATTTTCACTATTCATATCAGTAACTCCTTTCTTAACCTCATGTTGAAGATGGAGTTTTCCAATTGAATTGAATAGAACTTTAAGTTTGTTATATAAGTTATTTGGTGAAGACGGTAAAATTACTCCAAATGTATGTAGGTTAGAATTAGTTTTACATAATTTTTATTTATTAATTACAAAATTATATAAAAGATTTGCTGCTTAAGATTTCAGTAGTAGTTGTATACTATTTTTAATACCATATGACATATATAAGTACTGCATAGTGTTTTTTTAACAAAATTTAATATTTGCTTTTATAATGCCAATACACATTAGTTATTACCCATACTCATTATCACTATTCTCTTGGACACCCACATAATCACACTCACCTGTACGGCTCCCCAACTATCCATTACTATAAGATTTTTGTCTATTTTTTATGGGATAAAACACATGTCAACTTATAATTGGACAAACACTATTCATTTAATAGTAAAAATTTAAGTTTTCAATGTTCAAATGAATACATAAAATTTGGTGAGAATAAAAGAAACAATCGGAGAGCTCCATTTATAGGGGTATAAATGTCATTTAACAAAACTCTCACTTTCTCTACGTTTTTAAAAATTTAATATTTCAAAAATGGCTAGTCAAAAAATTATAAAATTTGCACCATAAAATTCAACATTTTTTTCTCTTCGATTTGACATCTCACATGATATACTTTCGACGAACTTTTTTTTCCAGTTCTATAGTGGGTTTTTAAAACTGCAGAGTATATTATCACATGTGATACTGTGTAATATCATATGCGATAACAACTAAATATCACATGCGATAATAACTATCAAGTGTGATAACAACGACTATTACATGTGATAACAACGAATATCACATGTGATACTACACTATCACATTTGACAGTATATTGTCCAATTTGTAAAAGGCACCAAAAAACGGGAAAAAAAATTTGTCGAAAATATACCATGCGCGATATTTAATTGAAGAGAATAAAATGTTGATTTTTATGGTGTAATTTTTATAAATTTTCAGTTTAATTTTTAAAAACATGTAGGAAAGTAGAGTTTACAAAAATTTTCATTCTCATTTGAACTCAACTTCCTACGATGATCATAAAGCTAAGGAGCTTCTTAGTATAAGGCAAAAGTTTTATGTTATGATCCCGTTGTGATCGGAACACTAAATAAATGAAGAGAAACGATAAATTTGGACAACAATGCCCACGTCCACAGTGAAAATCGAGGTCTTCCAAGATTGCAAAAATGTCATCTTCGGATGCTGCTTCGTCTGTGCTTCTTTCGATGGCTTGATAACCTCAAAATCTGAAGGTCGACCGGGAAAGTCCAGGTGTTCGAAGACCTAGTGGAATGTTCAAAATCTTCGGCCGGCGGGTAGGAAGAGGACGTGGAGTTTCTCGAAGAACAAAAACAAAGAGTTCGTCAAAAGTTCGGTGGACAAGGGGATCGGGATCAGGACAAGCTTAAAGTTATTATCGTTGTCTTTTAATTACTTCTTTTAATTATGTAATGCTTTTTAGGACTTCTATTATGTGCTTTTTTGGTAATGGATTTGATTTTTAATTAACTAATTGTGTTATTTGTTTTAATTTATTAAGTTAATTAATGTAAATGTTACAATTTAAACAAAAATAAAACTAATTAACACTGAAAACTCAATATTAGTCAATGCATCAACTTTCACCCTAATTGTTAAGTGTTAAACTCATAGTTAACCATTAGGGCATCTCCAACATATGCATTAAATATTGCATCAAATTTGATGTAGTAAACGAATATTTCAAAAATATGTTTGCACTAAATGTGGTTCATCTATAACATTTGCAATAAATTTCTGCACCAAAAAACTTCCAACATTTATATATTACCCCTAAGCTACTTTTACATTTCACTTTACTTCAATTCATTATGTTTATGGTAATTTAACTTTGCAAACTATTAATTTAATTGGAAATCTTATTTATTTGCGTTCATATAGTTTCAATTACACAACTTCTTTTTATAAATCAATGTTTTAACTATCATAGTCTGTTTGAAAAATTATACTCCCTCCGTCCCATTCCAAGTGTCCTGTTTTGACTTTATAAAGTCTTTCTTTTTCAACTTTGACTTTAAATAAATTTTTTTGTGTTAAATAACATTTGATGCAAAATATATGAATGGATTGGGTTTTAAATGTATTTTCATTGGTATAATTTTCATCGGGTAATATATAACACAAACAAAAATATTTAAGGTCAAAGTTGAAAAGGAAAGACTTTATAAAGTCAAAATAGGACACTTGGAATGGGACGGGGGTAGTATTTATTTGTTTTAATCATCATATTATGTAACGTAAAGTATAACGGACTTAAAAGATTAATACAAATAATATATTTTTCAAGTTTTGTACTCAAATGATTAAAATATTTCAAACGAAGGGGTTAAAATGAAACATTAAAAATTTGGGATAATGTTTAGTTTTGCACCAAATTTGGTGCAAAATCCTCCGAAATTTGATGGTGAGTTGGTTGGAGATGATTTTTTACACAAATATACCAAATTTGATATTTTGGTGTATACATTGGACATGATCTTAGCAGTGTCTTTAAAGTTTACCATTAAAACTGAGTCTAACACTTATGGGAGGGCAACCCTCCTTGTGCTCTACCAGGCAGTTTAGAACATTGTTTTTAATGAGTCTAACACTTATGGGAGGGCAACCCTCCTTGTGCTCTAACAGGCAGTTTAGAACATTGTTTCAGGTAATGAATATTTTCCGTCTTTGAGTTTGATCGACACATTTCTATACGAACTGGTTATGTTATCATGTCAAAACAATTTGTAATGTTGCATTGCATTAATATCATTATAGAGCTTAGAGCATATCATCTTGTTAAAGTAACATCTAACATAAATTATTAGCATCACAAGAGTTTTGGCAAAGCATACGGTTTTATGCTTCAGAACTTCCATACTAAAGTTCACATGGCAGTTTCAAATTAACTTACACCTAGCTGTTGGATTAGCTTCTCCTTAAAGAATTTCAAATTATGTATATAATAAATTACTCCGTATTTTTTAAGGTATTAACAACATTTTATATTTTTTGACACACTCGAAAAAATAGAAAAGAAAAAAAAAGGCCGCCTCAATGAGAATATCCTAGTTACCTGCTTTCAGGTAATTCACACTGTTTGATGTTCATATTTGTTGCATCATATAAGATGACTTGCGTCCTTGAAAGAAATACAATAGACTTCAAAGATACACAACATCTACCCAAAGATCATAGCTATAGACAATCCACTAAAACATGCTCCTAACTTTAGAGTCACCCGAAGATAGTGAAGTGATTTAAGCTATAACACAGCAAAACTACCCAAAAAAAAAAAGCAACTTAATGAATCAATCTACAGAAGCCTTCTAGAACAGACTACGTACACTACCAAGCCTCGGGAACAACAAAGATCAGATGTTGAGCACCAACTCAAAACCTCAAATATCTGCGCCTGCTTGAACACATCCCAACAAGAAGCAAAAAAACTAACCTCTTTTGAACAGCTGACTAGCATCCATCATAGATGCACATGAAGATGAAACACCTTGAAGAAATACGAAATGATCTAAGAGATGGAACAATACATCCAACATGCTTAAACTTGTGTAATCTTCAAATAATCTACTTAAACTTCATATCAAAACATCTAAAAGTTTCAAACGAACAAAATAAAAATAAAAAACATAAAAGAGAATTTGTTATATTAAATGTTTGTATCATACAATACATAAACTAAACAAATAAACTACCAGAGCACCACATCTCCACCTCAGTATTAAAATAAAAAATCGCAAAAAGATTGTCTGCTACTTGGTAATTAAAGTTCTATCAACCATACCCATAATTCAGATGAATCATTAGACAGAAATAACCTATGCATCAAAACGACTATAAAGGCAGATTCTGAGCTACAAGCCACCATTATAAAAAGGTTAGAACTTTGTGCTTACAATTGGTAATGAGTTAGTATTATCACTTCACGAATGGAATCCCAGAAGGAACTCGTTTAGCAAACTCCTCATAATCCACAAAAAACTGTCTCAAGAAGTACTCCTCGTATGGTATTCTTTTATGGAAGAAATTCCAAACGACTAATGTAAACGCAACACTCGAAAGTGGGTTACACAACATTATTTGAGTACCAACTGACCAGATCAAGAAGCCCGTGTACCCTGGATGACGAACAATACTATAAACTCCGTGAGTTACCAATTTATGATGTTCCTCATGATGCCTCTGAATAAGATGAGTAAAAGCCCGTCCAGCTGTTATAATAGCAACTTTCCTTATAATTTCCCCAACAATAACCATTATTAGTCCCGAATTGCTTATCCACCAATATTCTTTTAACCCGGGGAAAAAGTAAAGTTCGACTACATATTCTAGCACGGAGAGGATCATGGCTAAGATATATTGTTGGCTGATTAAGAGAGATTTAAGAGTTACATTTGATTTCCCATGAAATGCAAGTGCTAAAAGGTATTCAGAACCGTGGAAGAAGAATACTGCAAATAACATTTGTGATAATTGTCGGGAAGCAGTGTAGCTGAATATTTCTGTCATCTTTCCCAGATGTTGATTAAATGAAACTATTCGAATAAGATGAAGGGTTCAGTCAAAAGGGTGAAGAAATATGATTAAAAGTTAGTATAAGGCAGCATTTGCTGCAAACCTGAAAAGGAAGGAGAGCTCTCCAGATATTTTAATACAGATTCTGTCTTCAAGTCAACCAAGAAGTGCTTCAAGAAGGGCATTTCTGCAAATAAAAACGATGTTTAAATCAGCTAAATTGGGTCTCAAAACATAATTGTACTGCATATTAGACACGCAAGGTTGCAAAAGGCGCTAGGCGGGGTGTACACAGCCGCGACCTTGTGGGGAGTAATCGGCCAAGTCGGGGATTAATCGGGGAGTACTCGGATTTTTTATTTTTTTACATAAACATAGTCGTTCAATTGTTCAAATACTTCAAACAAAAACTGAAATATAAAATCAATCACAAAGCTACTGACTTTTAATTAGCAACATTCAATTAGAATCATCAATTCAATCTTCTTTTTTTAACAGAATCTCAATTCAATCACAATTAAAAATTCAGCAACATTTAAATAATTAACCATAAAATTCAATCTGAATATCGTAATAAAATATCAGCAAATAGTAAAATCGAGTATTAGATACGAAATCAAAATACAAGAACATTCATGGTGAAATCGAAATTAAAAACTAGACACTAGTACATCACATGTAATGTCAGAATATCAGATACATCATACATGTATATCAAAATCAGAAACAATTATTGTTCAATTAGAAAATAAAGAGACAAGAGAAGAAATTAGAAGTGAATCGAAATCATATACATACGGACGTACCTGGTGGAATCGAAATCGGGTTTAAGAGAGGTAGAATCGTTGGGGTGAGAGTGTAAGAGAACAGAGAATAGCGGCCCTATTTGAGTATTTGTACTCGAAACCTAATTTTAAAAAATATTTAAACGTTGACTTTCGTTGACTTTGACTCGTTTTGACCGAAGTTGACCATCTTTTGACCGATTAATCCCGTTTAATCCCCTTTTTTCACATTGACCGAGTTTGACCGCTTTTTTACCGCCCAGGACGTAGTCGGAGCGCCACCATCCCGCCTACCGATTACTCCCCGATTAATCGGCCGCTCAGGCCGCTTTTTACAACAGTGTAGACACGTACACATAATGCAGATGTTAAATCGTTGTTATCTTCTTCATAAGAGAATAAAAAAATGATAAAAATAAGTTACAATCTTAATCGGATCGGATCGTAAATGTTAGATCGTTGTTGGTATGTATGCTCATGTTCATTTATAGGGTGTGTTTGGCGACGAACTTTTTGAGGCTTTAGCTTTTAATTTTCAAATGATAAAGCTCCTTCAATTTAAAAGCTGCGTTTGAAAGTACGTAGCTGAAAGCTTTTTGTTTTATCTAAAAGCTTCGAAAAGCCCATTTCTTCAATGCTCGTAGATGAAGCGTTTAAAACTTAGGTGAGCTTTTAGTGTTGCAAATTACGTAAGTGCCCTTGTATATATTGTAAGTTGATTTCACCAATTTATTAGTAAAGTAACTATGAAGTGCATGCAAACCATTACCTTCTTTCATGTTATAATAATTAATAATTAATAATGGTTTAACATTTTCTTTTTTCTTGTTTTTATTCTATAATAAAATTATTGTTTAATATTTTTATTTCGATATAAGTGATATATGATTGTAAGTAATTAAATAAATAAACATGATATACATTTACAGTATGTATGCACGATATGAAAAAATAAATATCAATACGTTAACCTATAATACATTTACATATATCTTATCTTATTCGATCTAAAAATAATTACTTTGATCTAAGTTTTATTTACGTCCTTTCATATTTGTAATAGCTCAGGAGAAAATATGATGTTACCGTGTATGAGGATTGAGGACCATCCAAATTATATACACGTGTTGGACTTCTTAATGTTCGTGTATATCAAACAAACAACGAAATATATCATAAGAACCAACTAATGAAATAAAAAAGATCCATAATAATATTGCTACATTAATATGGAATGCACGTCGATAATAATTTATGACGAGCATGTTATGTTTGTTTGTCTTTTAATCTATTAATTTTATTTTTACTTGAAAATAATGACTATTAAGTTATCCAATCGATAAAGTATCTTATTTATATAGTGAAATTATTTGTTTAACCTAACTTTGAGCAATGTTTATCATTTATCTTTATATTGATGTCCTTTTGTGTCATTTTACACATCAAAATTACAGTTATAGCTAGTTTGTCAAACAGTTTTTTATAAATAAAACTACAACTTACAGTTACAGCTTACAGCTACAACTTACAGCCTACAACTATTATTCCAAACAGACCCATAGATTGTCTAGTGATGAGAAATCTGGTGCAACTTAAACGACCTTTTAATGCAAACACTGTTATCCCAATCCATTTCCTCATAACCCTTAGTCACGGAAATGATTTCATAATCTGAACCGTATGAAGTAAAGTGAAACTTGGATGCTATCTAACATTCAACATAAGTTAAGAGTGTACTAAATTCACTCTATGTTTTCGGTCAGCAACAGAATGTCCAAAATACCCACTGCTACTATAAAACTTGTTATTCAATGAATTAAACTTTCAAATACTTTTATTTTATGTATTTAGTGACATTTTCATCACCGAACTCATATTTTAGCTATACCACATCATCAAAGTTGTTCCACGTCAACAGATTACAAGTCATAAAACATCAAATACACAGAATACTAAATAACTAAAAGTATGATACGTACAAAAGCCTAGTAATTTAAAGTATGATAGGTACAATAGCATTTCATATAAAGTTGCATAATTTGAAATATGAATACAAAACCCTACAATAAGATATTCTTTTTATACTCAAAGATAATAATTTTCTTTTAGAACCCTAAACCACTAACTAAACAAAATTCATTGATTTAAGTATCAAAAATAGTAGAATTGAGCTTGAATTAGACAGCATAAAATTCGAAATCAGGAACAGGATTTAGGAATTCTACTGTGAATTAATCGAGTGCGTGTAGTAGATAAAAAAACATACATTTATAGAAGAAAAGGAAAATCTTACACAAAATTAGGTGAACCGCAAAAAGGGGAGAACAAAGAGAAGTTTGATGTGGCGCCGCTATCGACTGAATCAATGAGCTTGGATCTGGGACTTCAGCTTCGGTTAACTGATTATTCAGAGCATCAATAAAACAAGTGAGAGAACCCCGTTGCGGCCTCGTATTTTAATCCACGTAGTTGCGGCCCAAAAATAAATGCCATCATTCCTAATTTCCTATTACTATTACTCCCTTTATCCGGTCTCGGTTAAAATGTACACTTTGACTGACACAGTAACTATTATCTTTACCGATCAAATATAATATCTATCTACTAATATATTTTTTTATTAGTTAAACATCAAAGTGAACACTTATAATATAACAACTAAAAATAATAATGTGGACACTTGAAATGAGACGGAGGAAGTATTATTTATTACGTATATATATAACAAAATAATTGTCTATTTGTAAATAATAAATATTAAAAATTACTAAACTTCTCATTTTATTCTTATTATTACTCTAAATCATTTATTTCTTAGTAAAACTGACATTAACAAACATATCTTAATTTAAACAAAAAATTATTGAAGGACAATTATTACGAGACGAAGGAAGTAATCATTATTTATTGAACAAATTTTTTTAATCAAGTCAAACATTTTTATAACGTAAGTGTCCATAGTTATATAATACTTCGTAAAAGTTTTTATTTTTAACGGAATAAACCTTTCAACAAGTTTTTTTTCCAAGACATTTACAAAACTCATGAAAAAGATTTTCGACAGTAATTCAATATTTACAAATATATTCAACAAACTTTTCAAAGATTTTGTTGATATTAAAAACCCCTAAAAAAATTCTAATTGAAGACGCTCACATTGTAATTGATATGAATTAATTTTTTTTGTTCTTTCTATTTAATAGGTATTTTTAATTTTCAAATGTTATTGTTATAAATATTGAGTTAACTCATATTTGAATAATGTTACATCGAATTGGTATAACATAAGATGACAAATAACGTTACATTAAATATTTACAAAATGCTAATAACATAGTTGAAAATAATCTATAAGTTCGGGAACCTAATTAAACCGATTAGTACAATTATTTTTCGAAATGTTGAAAAAGTGTCATAATGTGATATTTACATTTAATAGTCTGTATAAATGTACACGAGTTTTAGAAACTAATCAAATTCATTCCATTTTTGTTAATAAAAGAAGGCCTTTATAATTGAAATCTTTAGAGAAACACCAAGTTATTAATCAATTAAATGTTTTGATATCATTTTACCCCAGAAATGTATCATATTATTTAATCACTTTGTTTGAAGCTTGATAATGAAACTTTAAAGTCTTTTTCATATCATTTTTACAATTCGGTGTATTGGATATTGGATGTGTAATCGTACTTATTAAACATAATAAGCGTTAATACTTAAAAGGATACATATGCATTATTAATTACTATTAGATATACTATAGAAAGCGGTCTTACGACATCATTAACTACAAATGTTAATTAATCAATTAGGTCTTATTATTTCATGTAATTTTCAAAAATAAACCTTAAACTTTAATTTATTAAAAGATAGTGCAATTGTATTATAACTTGTATGATCAATTTAATATCTTTCCATAATTAAATTCAAATACTCATTTTAAAATTTATACAATCATTATATCAAAAGGATTATTGGATAAATTATATTGTAAGTGTTAGTGTTTTGTGTAACAACAATAATAATATAGCTTATTAATCCAACATTTATTTAAATGGATTAAACGTCTCATGTGTATATACGGGTTTAAACGCTTAGCATTATCAGTAAAGTATTAATATTTTTATATTAAAAAGATAATAACTAAAATCATATAAGATAAAACCTTATCATATACAATATATAATTAGTTAACTATAATTATTACTTGCTATATAAGAAATCTAACATGCTCTTTTGTTCTTCTGTTATTCTTTTTCATACACAATTATAGAATTATGATCATATACATTATCCACTATCCACGTAATTACAAATATTAAATAGACATTCAACAGCCGTGTATATATACGGATTCGAGTGCCGGTAAAATAAACAAATGAAAACCCCAAAATGCCAAAAAAAAAACAGCGAGGGGGGATGGAAATCGATTCACCAATGGAGAAAAGGAAGCCGATAGAACATCTCCGAGTAACCGAGTCAGATACCGACCGAGTCACCAGACTCAGCATCCCTACCCAACCACCTGAAGCTTTACATAGCTTCTACGAAGAATTCAGCATCAGAGGGATACGAGTTGACCGATTCCAACCCGGTTTCGTCTCTTGCTATTTCAGAGTTCCCCCTCGCCTTACTGTAAGTAATAACATCCGATTATTTATTTCATACTTTCTTCTTTTACTAAATCGCCTAAAGGTAGATACTTGACAACATCAAATATTAGTTTTTCGGAAAGAAAATTTGTTTCTGTATTTTTCAGTTGACAATGGGTATTTGGATTAACATATTTTATGTGCTTATTGCAATTTCAAAAAATCGATCAATTTATTTTTAACAGCTTGAAAATTGAAAATACATAATCCTAAAAGATGAGCTTTTAGGGTTTTTCAAGCTGATAAACTTTATCAGATAAGCTAAGGTAGCCACCCTCTTATGACATGTGTTTTATGACTAGCAAAATGATATACATGTATACTAAACATGTCTATTTTCTCTTTTCTTGATGCATTAGGGATTGCTAGTTGTGTATTTGCTTATTGCTTATTAAACACAATTAAGAGAGAGTGAAATCTTCGTATCTCATTATAATGAAAAGAAGAAGTATCGTACATGTGCCCTACTCTGATCTATATATACAACAGAAAGTCAAAGAAGCTATTAAATAAGTCAACTAACAAACTTTAATTGGTTGTAACAGAATCTAACTACTATAACTAACTTATACATGCAAGGTATAAGGTGCTTGTGATGCCTTGCATACTGACTTGAAGTAATGCTGTTAATCCCTTTACCCTCCCCGCAAGTTGGCAGTGTGCAAGGATCACAGATGCCAAACTTGGAGATACAAGAATAATGGGGAGATCTGCTTAAACCCTTTGTGAGAACATCTGCGATCTGAGCTGGAGAAGGAATGAAGATCGTTGAGATTTGCCCAGCTTTGATTTTATCGCATACAAAATGGCAGTCAATTTCAATATGCTTGGTACGAGCATGTTGAACAGGATTTGAAGCAAGGGCAATAGCAGATTCATTGTCACAGAAAACTTGAACAGGATTTGTGACAAGAATTTTGAAATCAAGAAGAAGACTTTGAAGCCATATAATTTCACATGTACA
Organism: Gnaphalium uliginosum; assembly: GCA_963930675.1. Classification (NCBI taxonomy): domain Eukaryota; kingdom Viridiplantae; phylum Streptophyta; class Magnoliopsida; order Asterales; family Asteraceae; genus Gnaphalium; species Gnaphalium uliginosum. The sequence continues at coordinate 23,627,960 of OZ005681.1, forward strand.
GTCCGCAAGAGCACGATATTTTCCTTCAGTTGAGGATCGAGATACAACTGTTTGCTTTTTGTATTGCCATGAAATAAGACATGATCCAAGAAAGATACAATAGCCTGTTATTGATCTTATAGAAGATGGACAGTTAGCCCAATCACTATCACAATAAGCATGTAACTTGAGATCAGTAGAGGTGGGAAAGTGAAGACCTTGACTGGGCATAGTTTAACGTATCTTAGAACTTTGTTCAAGGCCTACAAGTGACTAGTTCTTGGATTCTGACCAAATTGTCTGAGAGCTTGAGCAGCAAAAGAGAGATCTGGTCTTGTGATGGTAAGATATAGTAGCTTGCCAACCAAAGCTCTATATAAAGATGTATCAGGTAAAGGATCACCATCATCAACAGAGAGTTTGATGTTAGGATCAATTGGAACATTGGAAGGTTTTTCATTTAGAATGCCAGCAGTGTGAAGAAGTTCAAGAGCATACTTCCTTTGAGTCATGGTGATACCAGTAGAATTTCTGAGAAATTCAATGCCTAAGTAATAGTGTAATGGACCTAGATCTTTTATGCTGAAGGTGTTATCTAGTTGTTTTATCTTGCCGATGAGAGAGGGATTGTTGCCTGTTAGAAGTAAATCATCAACATAGATGACAATGGCTAGATAATCACTATTGCTGTTGAAGGTAAATAAAGAAGTATCATCGTAACTCTGATTGAATCCCTGCTGGAGTAAGAAACTGGTGAGCTTTGTAAACCATTGTCGATTGGCTTGTTTTAAGCCATAGAGTGATTTCTTTAGCTTACAAACAGAATTAGAAGGGAAATTGTGTTTGTAGCCGTGTGGAATAGTCATATAAACTTCCTCATGTAAATCACCATGAAGAAAAGCGTTATTGACATCAAGTTGTTCTATGTGCCAATTATGATGAATAGCAGTAGCTAGAAGGGCTCTTACAGTAGCCATTTTAGCGACAGGGGCAAAAGTCTCTTTGTAATCTGTGCCTTCTTTTTGAGTAAAGCCTTTTGCCACTAAACGAGCTTTGAATCTCTCAATTGAACCATCTGCATTGCATTTGATTCTGAATACCCATTTGCACCCAATGGCAGTTTTGTTGGGTGGAAGGGTGGTTAATTCCCAAGTATGATTAGATTCAAGAGCCTGTATTTCTTTTTGCATTGCTTCTACCCATCTTTGATCTTTCGATGCTTGAGTGTAAGTGTATGGTTCCACTAAAGTGTTGACTGTATTAATTAGGTGTCTAGTAGATGGTGTGATTATGTTTGAGTAATTGAGATATTTGGAATGATGGAATTTGGAAACTGAATGAATGGTGGGTTTTGGGAGAGAACACCGTTAGTCTTTGAGTTTGGTGGGAGGTTTATGAGGTCTTTGAGATTTTCTGAGTGGATGTGGAGGTGGAGGTGGTGGAGTTGATGATGGAACAGATTGTGAGGATGTAGATGATGAATCAAAAGATGGAGTAGATTGAGAGTCAGAAGTAGTGGAAGCAGGAGGAGATGCATCAGTGGGTGAAGTAAGAGGTGTAGAAGGGGTAGACTGAGAATTTGGATCAGGTATGGAAGAAGATTCTTGTTGAGTTATTTGATTTGGATCAGTATTGTAGGGAGGATGTATAGAAGTTTCAGTGTTTGAAGAATCAGTGTGCTGATGAATTGAGATTGGAAACGTGGAAATTGAGTCATGAGGTGAGAATGATGAATTTTTGAATGGAAAAATGGATTCATTGAAAGTGACATGATGGCTAACAAAAGTTTTGTGAGATTGTAAATCATAGAGAAGATATCCTTTCTAAGTTGTGGGATAACCAAGAAGAACAGCAGGAATGGATCTAGGTGCAAATTTGTCAGATGAGTGATGGTGAGCATTGGTTTGACAGCCAATGACTCTGAGATGGGTTAAATCAGGAGGTGAGTGATAGATAATTTCATATGGACTTTGATGATTTAGAGGTTTGGAAGGAAGTCTGTTTATGAGATATGTAGCGGCAACGATACAATATCCCCATAAATGAATAGGAATATGAGATTGAAAACGAATTGTGCTAGCTACCTCAAGTAGTTGTTTGTGTTTCCTTTTAACCCTTGCATTTTGTTGGGGTGTATAGGGACATGTGGTCTGATGTATTATGCCGTGTGAGTGAAAGAAATCCTTCAAGGATTGATTGACAAATTCAGACCCATTATCACTTCTTATGGTTTTGATTGTGATTTGTGGTTTGGAAGTGGTTAAGTGTGAAAGCATGAAACATTTTGATGTGAGAAATAGCATAATGCATACTAGGAAGGATATAAGTCCATGTAGCCCTAGAATAGTCATCTACTAATGTAAGAAAATATTTGCAATTATTCATAGTGTTGTGTTTATATGGTCCCCATATATCTACATGAACAAGGGCAACTAATGAAGTTGCATGTGAAGTGCTAGTATCAAAAGGAAGAGCATGCTGTTTAGAAAGTGGACAAACATTACAATTGTTGTAATTGGAATTACATTTTATTACAGAAGAAAGATGTTTAATATGTTTCAAAACATGGAATGAAGGGTAGCCAAGCCTTGAGTGCCAAAGAAGTGCCTCATTTGTAGTTTTAGAGGATGGAATAGATGCTTGATAGATGGAGTGAATCTGTGCTTTCTTGTCTTGCTGAATGACATAGAGACCATTACAAAGGGTGCCATGAGCAATCCTCTTGTTGTGGTCCTTAAAGTAGCAAGACAAGGGAGTAAATAGAACAGAAAGTGGAAGATCTCTACCTAGTTTACTTACAGAGAGTAGATTGTAAGAAAAACTAGGTATATAGAAGACATCTTGTAATGTAATGTCTGGGTTAATGGTGACCGATCCACATTTTGTGACTTACCATTTGGTAAAGTGACATATATGGGTGTTGGGCAAGTGTAAACGTTGTGCATATATGAAAGTGAAGTGGATATGTGATCAGTGGCACCACTGTCTACAACCCAAGCATCTTTTAGATGAGAAATAATAGATGCGATGAATTTATATTTATCAGCTGTAATGTGAGAGGCAACAAGTCTGTATGTACCTGATGATTGAGTATTTGACATACCAGTTTCAATCTTTTCTTGAGATGATTGCATCATGAGTAAGACTTGATTGAGTTGATTTTGGAGTTGATCCATTCTTGCGTTCATGGCAATTTCAGGAACCACTGTAGTATCATTAGCGATAACCATGTTGACAGTTTTGTTAGTCGATGGACTGTACGAGTTTTATTTGTTTGGAGGTTTGTATTTGCCATGGAGTGGATGACCCACTGGATACCCAACTAACTTGTAACATTCCTCTTTTGTGTGTCCCTCAAAACCACAATAACCACAGAAAATGCCCTTTTTGAGGCTGCCCTTTCTCTCATAAGTTCCATTACTGATTGGTGTTTTATTTGAATTCCACCTAGATGAGTTGTTGTTGTAAGTCCTGTTGTGGCCTATTTGTACAGATAATGCTGCAGAGATGGGAGTTTTGGTAGCACTGTTCTCTCTTTGCTTTTCCTCTTGCCTAATCATGCCATAGGCCTTTGCAACAATAGGTAAAGGTTGCATAAGTAAAATTTGACCCCTAACATTTGAGTAACACTCATTTAAGCCCATAAGGAACTGTATTAGCCTTTTCCTTTGATCTCTTTCACCATTTGTTCTCCCATTGTCACAATTACATGAGCATGTACACATATAGGGAGCCTCTAATGCATCAGTTTCATCCAAAAACCTTTCAATTTATGGTAGTACATCTCAATTGTGCAATCAAATTGTTTCAATTGAACAATGTCATTTGTTAATTGAGAGATTCCGTGGCCATCTAGTTGAAAATAGTGCTCTTGTAATTCCTTCCATAAATATGCTGCTGAATTTACAAAGCTCAGAGAATTACCTATTTGATGAGTAATTGTATTGAGGATCCATGATATGATCATATCATTCGTTCGTTCCCTAAGTGCCCTAACTTTTGAACTTGCATTCGGTTCAGGAAATTCACCAGTTACAATCTGCAATTTGTTCTTAGCATTGAGTGCTATCATGATTGAGCGCCTCCATGAACTGTAATTATCTGAACCATTGAGCTTTTCCGATATCAAAATTAATCCAGGATGATCATGTTGATGTAAAAACAGTGGATGATTTGGTGAATTGAGATCTTCTTCAGTTGTTGTAGCTGTAATCGGAGTAGATGAGGAACTTATCATCATCGTTTTAATCGACAACTGAATTACGTCAAAATCAAGAAATTAGGTCAAATGACGAACACGAATGAAATCTGATTGAATGCAATCAGCCGAGGAAGAAGAACTGAGATCGATCGATGTAAAGATCGAATTCGATTTGATTGCGGAATCTAATTGAAATTGATTGAGGATCGATGATGAATTTTGAATCAAGTTATTGTGATGATGCTCTGATACCTTAAACACAATTAAGAGAGTGAAATCTTCATATCTCATTATAATGAAAAGAAGAAGTATCGTACATGTGCCCTACTCTGATCTATATATACAACAGAAAGTCAAAGAAGCTATTAAATAAGTCAACTAACAAACATTAATTGGTTGTAACAGAATCCAACTACTATAACTAACTTATACATGACTGCAAGGTATAAGGTGCTTGTGATGCCTTGCATACTGGCTTGAAGTAATGCTTTTAATCCCTTTACTTATTTGCTTATTGCTTATTTTGACAGCAGATAAGCAAATCTAAACATCTTTGTATAAGTTGCTTATCTACTTATTGTATAAGGAGCATGTTGACACGTTTTTTTCTAAGCAGATAAGCACCTATAAATAAAACAATCTGTATATAGGTGTGTATTATATACATTTTTTAAGCATGCATATAATTTTTCCATGTATTTTACTCATTTTTCTACTTTCTGAATCTAATATGAAACAGTCCTTTCTGAATTTGATTATACTGATTGATTGATCACTGGTAGATTAGATATGTAATTTTTTGATGTTATTAATCCTTTCCTTGATGCAAAATCAGGATAGGAATGGAAATCTGGCTGTTGGGGCAATTGCGAGTTTAGTGGATGAGATTGGCGCGAGTGTGTTGCACCAACAAGACGTACCTATGAATGTGTCTGTCGACATGTCTATTTCTTATCTTTCTACTGCCAAGCTCAATGTAAGTTCATATACAAGTTTTAGCATTTTTAATTGTACCTATGATATGTATTTGTGGGTAATTTAGTTGTATAGTTGTTTAGTTGTACCTCTTAAGATTATCTGAACTTTTTGACAAATACTACAATATTTTGGCACAAAATTTATGACATTTTATTGGCTTTCACAGCATAAAATAGGAGGTTCGGTTCTTACAATGCGTGTGAACTATTGTTAAAATGACCGGTCAGTTCAAAAAGTTTGCATTACATATGAAATAATTGGCTCCTTCGCAATTAGGAAACTGAGTCGGCTACTATATTGCTTTTGCTGCATTACGTTTGAAAGTGTTGGTTTTGTTTGTGAAGTTAAATTGGCTATTGCGCGTTTCCTCAGTCCAAAAAGAAGATCTCTGTTATGCTTTTTCTTTTTTCCCCTAATAAAATTATTTACAAGATTAATTTGATAGTAGTAATTTAACATGGTAAATGATTAAGCAAGTCATTTTGCTAATATGTAAATGCGTAAAACGGTAAGGGATGGTAGGTATAAGGGGTTGATCAAAAAGGGCAAATCCGGTGAATTGGATTGTTGAAATGATCTGAGAATCTTATGTAAGACTAAGTTGTGGGCTAACAGTAACTTCCACTATTGATCTATTATTGATTTAGAAGTTATGCAAGTTATGCAGCTAGTTTGCTAGCGTGAGTGATGGTGTTAACAAAACCATATTTGTGATGAGGTTGTTTTTTTTAATGCTTATGTTGTAAAATGTACCTTTCTGGGCAGGATGAGTTGGAGATTAGTTCAAAACTTCTGGGTGGAAAAGGGCCATATAACGGAACTCTTGTTGTTGTCAAGAACAAAGCAACAGGAGAGATGATTGCTGAAGGACGACATTCGTTATTTTGTAGAAAAAGAAGCAAAATCTGAAAACCGATAGCCCTGCAGGCTAGAGTATTTATGCTTTAAAGAAGTCGCTTTTCGTGTTTGTCTGTCTCTCTGTATAAAATGAATAAATCTATTTTCATAAGTAATTGGAGCAAAAATGATGTTTTTTAATGTTTAGTTGTTAGTAGGTTGTTTTTCTATTCAATAGTAAACTATAATATTCTGTAATTGTGACCACTTTCTCATGTTTATCCATATTCATTCTGAAATTATAATTTAGGTTTATGTATTGTATAGACTCAAAGTAGATGAAGTTTCTATGTATAAAAGACTAGTATAAGTTCAGTAATTATATATTTTCAATTCTAATAAAATACGTCATTACATAGTCCCATCAACATCTCTAAATATAAAATAGAAAAGGTTTTAACTTTGTCTGATATTCATTTGTTATTGGTATCAGTTGGGTGTTCTTAATAAATATTAGGGTAAATTAGAAAAGATACTCATATGTGATTGTTCTCTTTCTTAGAAATCATCTCCGAATTTCAATAATAGTATCAGACATCTTCATGATTGACAATTTTTTACAAATGATATCCTTCCGCTAACTAAAATAAGTGAAATGCACTTTTCTTCATTTTTTCAGATTTGTAAATTAAAGAAAGTTAAAAGGGTATTTTGGTCATTCTAGGTGATGAAAGAATGTAATTTGTAAAAAGTTGCCAACCACAAGGATGAATGCTGCTATTATTAGAGTTCGGGGGATTTGTGAGAAAGTGAACAATCACATGAATGTTTTTTTTTTAATTTATCTTAAATTTTATGTTTAATTAAAGTATTCTGCTTTTGAAACTCACATTAATTAAGGTAATCCATGTGGTCCTAATGGAGCATTAAGAATAGTTGGTGAAAAAAATTGAGAAAAGGTGAAAGTTTCGAATATATCTGGTCAATCATGGCTGTCAGGGCCTTGCAGAGTGTTGAATCAAGTTTTCAATGGAGAAGAAAACCCGAGAATATCTCCAACTAACCAAACAAGATTCCTATCGGGTTGCCCAACTCAACGTCTCTCATGAACGACATGAAGACTCCCATAGTTTCTATGAAGAGTTCGGCATCAGAGGCATAAGACTTGACCAATTCGAGCCCGGTTCCATCTCTTGTTCTTTCATAGTTCCCCCTCGTCTTACTGTAATATCTTCTAATATTATTTCATTTTTTAATCTAAAGTCTAACAGACACCTTTAAGTTTATTTGATTCTATTTTAGCATAGTTGTTTATTATTTTTTAACAAGTCAAACTCACATTATTCATCTTTGTCCCAATTATCACCGTTGTTAGTCTGACATGTTATATACAGAATACCGTTGGAACTTTAAAAAGTACTCATGGTTTGGTAACTTTTTGAGTTTAATTGGAATTTTTTTCCCCGAATCAGAATAGGAATGGGGATTTGGCAGTGGGCGCAATTGCAATTTTAGTTGATAAGATTGGTGCAATGGTGCTCTACTACGAGGGTATGCCTATGCCTTTATCTGTGGATATGTCTATTTCTTACCTTTCTACAGCCAAGCTCAATGTAAGTTCTTAACCACTTTTTTGGGTCTTTGATATTACTTTATAAAATTAATTATCTTATTGCATTCAATTTATCGGTATAGTGAACTTTTCTGACTTGTTTTGGAAGGTAAAAGTTTGGTTATACAACTATTCAGGGGTCATTTTACATATAAATCTATAACTACTTAGAATTTGATAAACTCTTAAACTGTGACACCCGGCAAATTAGGTCATCATTTATACCTAAGATAGGTAATTACTACTCGTAATTAGTGTGAAATAGGACTAATTACGGTAACACTTTGTATATTGTATTATACGCACGTACGTAATTAATTTCAATTACGCGAATTCGATCGGATGGAATCCGACACAATAAATATGGACGTTGGTGAAAAACATTTTATTAAATAACATAATTATGACAAATTATTGTTATTTAACTTATATTATTACGATAACATCTAAAACGTTTTACGTTTCGTATAAAACATATCGTACACGACAAAAACGCGCAATTCGAAACCGACACCGAAAGAGACCCGTCAAATGTTTTGAAAAGGTCCAATAAAACATTTAAAAATGTTTTATCAATTTAAAGTAGCGAGTATATATCGAAAACAACACGCGAAAAGTAAACGTTAACAATTAAATTTTAAAACACGCGATTTACGTTTAACCGACCAAATAACGTAACACGAAATCAAGGAGCAAATCACGAGCCCGAGAACCAACATTGGGCCAAGCACAAAGTCAGCCCAGTCAGGCCCAAATCGGCCTAACACCCCTTGGCCCATTCCTTTTTTTTTCTTAAGACATTCACACACCATTTTACATACTTCATTTTACACACTCACTTGTTTCTTGTTCCCTCACTCTCTCTCAATTCCCAGCCCCAAACCACCACCACCACCACCACCACCATCATTCTCATCCTCTTCCAAGGCCCCTGGACACCACCACCATCATCTACATCGCTCAAGGAAGAAGAAGAAACAAGAGAAGCAAAAACCGAACAACAGCAGCCCTTCTTCCTCATTTCGGCTTTAGATCGAGTTTTCTTTGTAAGAATTCCTCCAAATCTTGTTTATCTTCCTTGGATAATGTTAATATACATGTTAGAAGTTCATTTATGCTAATTATGTCCAAGATCTAAACCGAAAATCAAAAGATAATCCTAAAAACTTTCAGATAAAACTATTAACCATCGGACAAAAACTTAACCCGACTTTGACACATGATATCTAACTCATTTCTTAACCAATTCGAGCGATTCTTGAGCCTAAAATCAAGTTCAAGGAGTCTAATTTCGAACCCAAGTGGTTTGGTATTCTTCTGAGGTCATTTGATATACGAAAACGATTTTACAAAAAGAAGTGTCTGGACTGTCGTTTTGGACAGAAAAATCCACCAACTTTGAGAAAGCATATCTCGAGATCTACAAATCCAAATCGACTAAAACCACTTGGAAAAGTTTACTTTTTCTGTTACCTTTCAAAGTTGTACTTGCACTTTTTCTGAAGTTTTGTAAATCGTGAGATATAGACCAAACATTGAGCAAAGGTCCAAAAACCGACCTACTGGACCGCTATCTGATTCTTGGACGATTCCGTGAGTTATACTCGACCAAAAATTATGAAAAATTTACTGGAAGTAGCTAAGACATGTATGAACAACTGTGATTTTTCTTGGATTTTATTTCGAAGCTTTGGTTAGCCAAAACGAGCCCCGAAAACGACCCAAAAACTGAGAAAATAAACCCATAGGCTGTTTTTGCAATAAATATAAAACAACACTTTCGGGTTAACCACGGAACGTAACGATAATTTTCCTAAGCTCTAAAAATATATTTAGGACTTCCCTAAAAGTTTCGAGTCAAACCGAGCACATTTGATCAAGTTCCCGAACAATGAAATCATATCAGCCCGTCTGTGTCGCAGAAGGCCCTGAGCTATTGCGACACAAACCTTGTGTCGCAAAAATAGCCTCTGTGTCGCCAAAACTAGCGACACAAAACCTTGTGTCGCTAACTACTTTCTATGTCGCCAAAGCTAGCGACACCATACCTTAGTGTTGCACATAGCGACACAAGCCTTTGTGTCGCATAATACCTTAGTGTCGCACATAGCGACACAAGCCTTTGTGTCGCATAATACCTTAGTGTCGCACATAGCGACACAAGCCTTTGTGTCGCTAAGAACACCAAATCTATACGTTTTTATTAAAGCAACATATGATTAAATAAAAATTTTTCCAAGCTGCCTGGCAACTCGACCCCAGTCAGGGGCTCTGCCCCTTGGACCCCGCCAGGGGTTGCCACCCCTTGGACCCTGCTACCAGGGGCTCCGCCCCCGGACCCCCGTCATTCAGGGGCTTCGCCCCCTCCCCCTTGTTGCACTAATCAACTAACCAAAACCGAAAAGTAGAAAATTCGTAACATAATTTATCAAATCTGTGTTTTCACAAAATATCACCAACGGGCCATACATATTTATTTTTCTAAACGCAAACGATAGACAAACACTTGGACATAACTAGTTGAGTGGACAACTAGCATGAATGATCTTTTGAGACATTCACTCATACATAACCTTGTGCGTTTAGGGCGCCAGCAGGTTACATTTTGGATAAACGTTTATTTACTTAAACGCTCGCTCTCAAGACTCAGGTGAGTCTCATAGCCCCTCTTTTACTGTTTTTAACTATTGGGGTGAGAATACATACACAGTCTTTTCATGAATACGAGTACAGAAACACACCTATACGGATTGCATGAGTTTCACTTTCATAATCCACACAAAAGTCCTCTACACATCATAGTTTCGTTAGTATGGATCTTAGCGCGAGTATTAATGAATAGATCTATTTGGGATTGACCATCCCCGTCTGGGTTAGTAGCTCTAACTGGTCAAACGGGCGCTTTAATATTTGTTCATACGGATGTTCTGGATTAGGCATCTGCAGGAGGCAAACTCATATCGGTTAAGCTTCGGACTATGAGCTCATGGCAGTAGTATACATTTATTTATCGTAGTTTTGCGATACAAACAAACATGGAAATCTCGTGGTTCACATTTATATTTTGATATCTAAACCTATGAACTCACCAACATTATTGTTGACCATTTTAGTATGTATTCTCAGGTTCACAACAGGAGTAGGATTACTCCAGGACACAATAGCTCGAGTCGCATGATTTACAAACATCGGAGATTTTCCTTGCATTACTATTTTGTAATATTAGTTATGTATTAAAATCTCTAGAACTATTCGCGAACTCAGAAATTGGTGTAAACATTTGGCTTATCAATGTAATACTTTTGTACTGTTTTCAAAACGACGCATATAGAGGTCGTTCGTAATTTATTATGTGTACCGATTTCTGATTAGTCGTGCCCCGACCCGACTTCCGCTGCATCGTAATTTGGGGGTGCGACATAAACAACTATTTTTGCCTGAAAGTCTGAGACCGTGACAAATGTCGGTAATTGTTATGAATAAGGTACTCCTTGGATGTGGTCAATCATGAGTGTTTGTCATTTGCTTGCTTATAGAATCCTTATGCTTATATTTGAAAGTATACCTTGTTGGCAGGATGAGCTAGATATCAGTGCAAAGCTTCTAGGCACAAAAGGTGCATATAATGGAAGTCTTGTTGTTTTGAAGAACAAAGCAACTAGAGAGATGATTGCTGAAGGACAACATTCGTTATTTTGTAAACCAACCAGCAAAACTTAAAACTGATTGGTCTTCGGAATAAATAAGATGAAGCAGTTTGTTTCAAATTACTTTTTTTGGTGTTTGCTGCTTCTCTGTTATGACTAATGCGACATCCTTTAGTAGTTTGAGGACAATATTGGAAAAACAGATGTTAGATAATTCAGGTTTCAAAATGGGCAAGTCACGTAGTGGGTCGAAATGGTTTCGGGGAAAATTACGTTACTTTGTTCTGGTCGAGTGGACCCACAAATACTTTTTGTCCATTCTTCATAAATAGTTAATGTTTCAAAAATTACAATAATAAATAGGTTATCACAATATTTTCCTAAAAGATTGAGGTGGGTTGTATGCATTGAAGAAACACCATAGATAACAGTCGATCCGTTACACCAACTTGACCCGTTCTCATTTTATACAATTTCTTTTCTTTAACCAATTTAAGATAAAAAAAGATATCTGACATACCCATTAACCGGTAACTGAATCAGAATGAGAACCCTTATTTGATAGGTTGTTACATGGAAGGTGTTATACATGTCCATCTAAAAATATAAGACAGTTTCATGTAATACTTAAAATGTGTTTGTTATGGTTATTGATATTATAAGTTTGGCTTTAAACATTTTTAAATAAAATAAGTCACAAAAATATTTAAAAATTGGCCGACTCATGACCAAAGATTTGTTATATTCATTGTTTAATCCATGTTGCCATAATGAGTGGGCAATACCATTTGACCCATGTGCCCAATGTGATGAGTAATTTATTTTATACATTAGTATATTAGAAAGAGTCAAGTACATTGACCGTCCCGTGGTTTAACGAAAAGACACCGATCGTCTCTACGTTTGAAAAAATACACTGATTGTCTATGAACTACTTGAACGTGAACAGCGCTAGTCCCTTCCACTAACGCCCGTTAAAAAAAGGTTTGGTCACATAAGGGTATATTCGTAATTTCAAGTTCTTCTCCTTCAAAATTCATCCACCAACCTTCTTCCTCCCAAAATCCACCATTTTTTTTTTACTTTCTTCACCTTCAATCTTCATCTCCAACAAAAATTTAACAAATACACATAAACCATACATTTCACTATTATCATCTTCCACCATCACCATAATCTTATCAATATGCTACTAATTAAACACAAAACTACAACCAACTACATGATATGATATGCACCAAATATCTCTGTTATTGTAAAACTCAAATCGTAAAACACCAATATGTAATTAAGAAAAATAATTTGGAAACATCATTATTATCATGAACGTCAATATCAAATATGGTTTTAATTAAAGAACAAAAAAAAATCTCGATTTCTTATTTGAGCAACAATTGGATCCTAAATACATAATATGAAATCGGAATAAAAAAGAATATATGGAAATTAAGATCTGAATCAGATTGAAACCCAAGAATTCAACCCGAAACAATCCCCTGAACTGCAAAATGAAATCATAAATCGTTGGAACACAAAAACCTTAGAAACGAAATCGAAGAAAACGATGGCTAATGCTGAGAGACTGTCACGTTGTGTGATGTATTCATGTCGACGATCATTGTGACCGGTGGGAACAGCGTAGTAACGATCGCAGGTGGCCGACGGCCGCACTTAAGATGAAGAACGAGAAGGTGTCGGGTTCAGTACTTTAGGTAATAACAAAAGATTATTCGGTTTTATATATAATCAAGCTCCTTATTTGTTATATTTTTTGTGGTGACGAAGATTAACGGTGAAAAAAATATAAAAATATGATTTTGAGAAGAAGAAGAAAGCGTAGGTGGGGGATAAATTATGGAAAAGAAGAAGTTAGATTACGAATATACCCTCATGTTACCCAACTTAACGAGCTATTTAATGGGCGTTAGTGGGAGGACCTAGAGCCGTGCATTTTCAAGTAGTTCAAGGATGATCGGTGTAATTTTTCAAACGTAAGGATGATCGGTGTAATTTTGTGTAAACTATAGGGACGATCGGTGTAATTAACTCTATTACAAAAGGTTTTGGTAAAGTATTTAATGAAGTACTTTACAATCAGTGTTGCATATTGCTAACTCCCTGGAGAACAAGGCTAGAGATCATCTCCGAGTAACCCAACAAGATTCTGACCGAGTCAACCAACTCAGTATCCCTCCCAAACCGCATGAAGCCATCAACAGCTTCTACGAAGAATATAGCATCCATGGCATACGAGTTGACCAATACCAACCGGGTTCTGTTTCTTGCTCTTTCACAGTTCCCCTCGGCTTACTGTAATGTTTTTGCTCGAGTACTATGCCGATTTATTTAGTTTTTGCAGATTTGTAAGTTTTGATGAGTTTTTATTGTGATTTTGTTTTTCGTTCTTAAACAGGATAGGAATGGAAATCTAGCAGTAGGCGCAATTGCAAATTTGGTCGACAAGATAGGGACGGTTCCATTACATGTGAAAGATTTACCTCCGAATGTTTCTATGTCTATTTCCTATCTTTCGACTGCCAAGCTTAATGTAAGTCAAACTTCAAGAAAATTTCACCCCATCTTTGTTGAAATTTTCATTAACATGTACACTGAAATCAGATCGAGTTAGAATCGGCACGCATTGAGTTCCCTTACGTTTGTGAGTTATAGCAACCCCTTTAGGCTTTAGCACATGTTGCTATAGCCGGTAAAAACAAAATATAACATTATTATTCCATCTATCTCATTCTTGTTGTAAATATGATTTTGTTAGAGAACATTATAAAATTTTAGTACTCTGTAGTCGAGAATTAACTGATAAATTTCGCAAGATGTTACAATAGTTGGTGAAATAAGTGAAATTTTAAGCCCATTTTATACAACTAACCATATAAAAAAATTGGTAAAATGCGGAAAAAGTTATTTAAATCTAAATTTTTTACCGAAAGGATCGAAACCACATTCGTAGGCCGACAATTTTTCTGGATAGGTCGAACTATTGGAAGCAAATGGAAAAGGAAAACATACATACCCTTTCTTTTCAGAAAAGAAAAATACTCGTAATTAACAATAATAATTGAAAATTTTCCAGAGGGATATGTTAATTTTCTTCTCTTGAAAAGGTAACAAAATTCAATTACCTATTTCTCATTTCCTGTTTTCCTCATACTTAATTGCAGAGCTCGTGTTATGCTTTTTCTTTGCCCCAGTGTAAGATCCAAGTAAGAATAAAATCATGGTTGTAATTAGTAAACCACCACATTTTTAAGATATAGCAAGTCATGCTGCTAACATGTTCGGCGTACATCCTTTCTTAATCATGTATGAAACTATTGTTAGGTCCGATTGGGCCTCCCCTCCAACGATAGTCCTGATCCAACCTTATTCAGTACCGCTGCAAATTCGAAACTCTCAACCTGACCATCGGCACATCAGGGAGACTTTCGGTACAAGGCTCTAGGATTGACTCATCGTTCGCTGAGGTCAAACCGAGGGGGCATGCACCACTGCGTCGTCACGCTGCGCCATCCAAATCCGGGCTACAACCCTAGCTATGATATCACTTGTTAGGACCTTTTTCAGCCCAATCAGTTTAAAACACAGTATATAAGTCCAGATGAGGTTCCAATCTAAAACTAATTGATGATAGATGGAGTAGTCCATGAACTTATATACATACTTTATTTTCTTTTATATTTCCGTTGTGGGATACAAGTTTGCACGCAACGGTTGGTTGATTGGTGTTTACTTACATATAACTTTCTCCATGATTTAAAGTTACGTACATTATGAGGGATGTATTGGAGATTAGTGCAAAGTGTATTGGCGGAAAAGGGATGTACAGCTGGGCTAATGGAGTTCTAAAAAATAAAGCAACAGAGAGTTGATTGCCGAAGGATGACATTCAATGTTTCGTATAACAGGAAGCAAAATTTGAGAACTTATCGATCTTCTAGTTACTTAGGCCTAAAGCGTATTGCTTCAACGAACTTGTTTGTGGTGTTTGATGAGATATGTATATATTAAATTAAGGGGTATTTGGGATTGCTTATTTTACCTGCTTATCTGGTTATTGTTTATTTTTACAGCAGATAAGCAGAAACAGATATCGTTAAGAAAATTGTTTATCTACTTATATCTTATGGAATAAGCATTTTTAGTATGAAGTTACTTGCTTAATTTTTAAGCATGAAAGTCGTTACAAATAAACAATCTCAAACACCATCTAAAACTACGTTTTTGTTATTTGAAATTGATTTTGAGTAATGAAAAGGTTTAAGCTCAAAAACAATTAGAATAAGTTTTTTATTCTTTCATGTTGTTTATGTTTTATGAACTTTGTGCAAACTTAAAGTTGACATTTTTGCAAATTCTTTCCATAAAGATTACGCTCTCATAAATTTAGTACATCATAGAAAGAATTTGTACTTATTAACCAAATATTTGACTTTACATTACATGATAATTAAATAAGTCAAATGGCGTCAATTCTCATGTATTTGTGTTGCCTATTCCGCACACAATTTTGACACAAGGGGCCTAAAACAATGAAATATAAAAGTTGTGAATGAAGATGGAGAAGAACACAAGAGAATATGTACGAGTAACTTGTCAAGATTCCGATCGAATTGCTCAAATCACTATCTCTCCTCGACGACCTGAATTCACAGACACCTTCTACGATTACTTCGCACTCAAAGGCACACGAGTTGATGGATTGCAACCCGGTTCCATTGCTTGCTCTTTCATAGTCCCCCCTCGCCTTACTGTAATTTGATTTCACACTAAAGTTCATACGTATTTTAATTTTTATCATCAAATTAATAAGTTCTGATGCCTGAAATCAGGATAGGAATGGAGATCTGGCTGTTGGTGCAATATCAAATTTAGTAGATGCGATTGGCGGGGCTATGGCGTACGAAAAGGATGCACCTATGAAACTTTCCGTCAATATGTCTATTTCTTATCTTTCTACGGCGAAGCTCAATGTATGTTTTTTACGAGTTTGAGTAATTATACAGATCTGTCATAATACATGAATGAAAAACTCTTAAAAGTTAAAGGATGAATATGATACAAGTTGTTTTGTTAAAGCAATGATTTACTATCCTATTGTCACGATCATTTCTTTAACTACCTTAAAAAATAATTATTTGTAACTTAATTATGTTTCTTTTACCTTTAAATTTTTATAAATACTTGAAATCTCTAAAAAAGAAATTTTGTATTACTTGAGAAGGATACACCGTTAACTCACATGTTACCGATGCAAATTATCATCGTCACTATCATAGTCATTATATGTCGCAGGTAACATGCTAGTTTATTATTTGAAATAGGTCTATATAATTACCGAAACATAATAGTGTATCATAGCACAAATTTAAGTTGTAGTATAAACGCTTAATCATATTTATCAATGTAAGTTGTTGACAGGATGAACTGGAAATTAAAGGAAAGCTTTTGGGCGGAAAAGAAGGATATAGTGGAACTCTTGTTGTTGTTAAGAACAAATCGACCGGATGTATAATTGCAGAAGGACGACATTCATTAATGTGTAAACCAACCAGCAAGATCTAAAGGGTTTTAAAACAGATTGATCCTGTTATTATTGATTTTTCATGAATTTGTTTTGGGTATAGTATATGTGTTGTCAACCGTATAAACTGATAAATAACATTTTGTGTGCTTAACTGTACGGGTAATTTTCTTATTATATTTCCTTTCAAATAACATTTCGTGATTTTAACAAATGAATTACTTTTGTTAAATTTATACTTTTTTAATCAATCTTATCCTTAATATTTGTTTATGTTAGTTAAGTCCAACTTGAAATGTTTCAAGTGTTTTAAATTTATTTTTGATGAAAGTAGAAGGGCTGTCTGGTCATTTCTTATATCTTGGAGGCTGCTTGTAGACTTCTGGATTATGTTGTCTATTTTGAGAAGAAAAGTTCAAGGGTGTTATGTGTCGTTTCTCAAAGTTATTTGTATATAATCCTTATTTTAGGGTTTTAGACACTATTATTCGATTATTATCTCTTCATCTCTGTGGTTCTCTCTCTCAATCTCATATTACCCAAATTTAAGGTTTGTATTTGTTTTTGTATTAATCATTCACTGTTCTGGTGAATGATTATAGTTCTTCTTGTTTTTGTAAGTATTGAGTGTATTGTGTATCAAAAATAGTTATATATATGGTCGTCTTTTAGTGTGGGCAGACCTTCACATTTCGAGGGCCTTCAAACTTTTCTCAAATAATATGATACGTGTAATATATATATGATGACATAAAAAATCAAATTCTTGTTATTTGTTATTTGGAAGTAAGAGAATTTTTGTTAGTAACTATATTTAGAAAAAATATATATATTGCAAACAAATATATGTCAATTGAAGTTTCTGATATTAAAAATTGAATTAAAGTATTAGAGTTTGACAAAAAGAGCTAGGAACCAACTATTGGGATTTGGGATAATAACATTTGAGAAGGAAATAAATGATTTGAAAATTGTATCGGTAAAAATCATTTTCATTTAACCTTATAAATCGGCTTATTTGACATCTATTTAAAGATCCTTATTCTCGTAACACGACAATTTTGTCCAGGACCTCTAAAAGTAGAGAGACGGCCCCAATCACTCCATCATAGTTCGCCTTCTATGAAGAATAACCACCCACTCTATTTACTTAGATGATAAAACTTTTAAGAAAAAAAGAAGAAGTAAGCTTTAAAGTTAGCATACAGGAGTATGGGCTCGTATATTTTTAAATTTGACATTTTCTATGTCACCATCGTATGTTTTCTTAAACATTTCTATACTTTCAACTTATAAAAATCATATTTCTAACAGACTAACGGGTTGTTCGGTTAATTAAAGCCTACTGTAATATTTGTAAAAAATTAGGAGCATTCTCGATGGAGTTTTTCTTAAAGTATTTTTTAAAATTTTTTTGTGTTAGAGGGTTTTTACATTGAGTTGTTGACTTCAATGATAAAATAAATTTTGCAAACGGTTTTTCATAATATAAATGATTAAATTAATAAGAAATATGATGTATAATTTGATAAAAAGGTTCTAAGAATTGAATTTTTCATTATCTCTTTTCTAGCCTTTTAATTATAAGAACCTTTTGAAGGGTTTTTTTTTATTATTATTGGAGTCAATAACTCAATGTAAAAAACCAATTACACAAAATATCATATTAATTTTTTTTTTTTAAAAAACCTTCCATTGAGAGTTGAGAATGATCTAATAAACTGTAGGGAGTGGAACAACATTTTTCAGTATGAAAGAGCTTTCACATTTTGTAGACTAGTTTCATTCGGTGCAAAAGAATCAAAGTAGTGAATGGAAAAACTTTGAAATTTTTTTAGTTGAACCATTTATTGTGAATAGAAAAACTTTGAAACTTTTTTTAACAGTCAAATACAAAATTAAAATAGAGCGAGTCTCATTGTAAGTGTAAAGGACTTCCTTCTGGCGTTTCACAATCTGATTCATTGATTTCACATTGATTTATTTTCAGATTCGTTAGAAATAAGATGAAGTAAACATCGGATTAGGTTCGTTTTATCTTGGAGCTCAACATGATAAATCATGCTACCTTACAAAATTAAGATCAGTTAAACTAAAAATCTACTTTAAGTTTAAAGTATGAAACCTTTTAAATTAATTTTATTAATATTTATAGCTTTATAGATAAATCAAGCCAACATTAAAAAGGGGGTTTATTGTTTCGTTATGTATTAAACTTTTCACATTTTATTATTGTATGAGTCGAACTTTAAAAATTTCTATTGTATGTATTGAACTTGTAAATATCGTCTATTGCATGTAACCTTTTCTTTTTGGGTATGACCAAAATAGAAAAGTTTCCTTTTTTGACCTTACCCAAAAAGAAAAATTTACATACGATATTTACAAATTCAATATATACAATAGAATAAATAAAAGCATGTCTCGTATAATAGTAAAACTTGCAAAGTTTAATAGCAATTGATGTGAGAAAAGTATCACGGATAAGCACCAGGAACTAAACTAATTCCTTCATCAAAAATGTATTCACCGGCGTCAGTCAACCGCCCGGTCCATTTATCTCCGGCAACCATTTCTCAAAACCCTAGAAACATTAAATTCATCAAATTACCTCACCGTTTCACAAATTCATCAACATATCCTTACACTAAATCGATCCTCACCACTTACACTACTTCAACCGCACTTCAATTTCACCACACAGCTCACAATTCATCTCTATTACTTCGAACGCCCAGGGTTTCATCCGACGATGCGCAGCCTACGGTTTCAATTAATGAATGTGAAGTCACGGAACCGAGTTTTTTGGAATTTATTACTTCAGAAAGAGTTAAAGTAGTTGCAATGGTGGCATTAGCATTGGCGCTATGTAATGCTGATCGTGTTGTAATGTCTGTTGCTATTGTTCCGTTATCTCAGTCGCGTGGTTGGAGTCAATCTTTTGCTGGTGTTGTTCAGGTAACTAATTTTTGCTTTTGTGTTAATTGTGGTTATAATGTTCAACTGAATCATGTAAGTCTGCAAATTTAATGTAGTTGATACTTCTAGATCCTTATTGAAGTATAAACAAGTAAACAACTAAACACGAAGTTGAAAAGTCCCCTCTTGAAGTACCTTGATTTTCATAGATTATGATTTCCTACTAGTAAAACATCTGGAATTTAGGAAGTAAACTGGAAACTTCTTTCATCAAAGTTGCTTTACTTGTTTTGTTTTCCTTCTTATTGGTGGCATTGATGGCAGTCGTCTTTCCTTTGGGGATATCTGATATCACCGATTGCTGGAGGAACTTTAGTGGATTATTATGGTGGTAAAGTAGTCATGGCATGTGGCGTAGCCTTATGGTCAATGGCCACATTTCTCACCCCATGGGCTGCAGAAAATTCTCTTTGGGCACTACTTAGCATGCGTGCTTTACTTGGAGTTGCAGAAGGGGTAGCACTTCCATGCATGAACAACATGATAGCCAGGTAATAACTTCTCATAAACAAAATGTACTATCGTTATAGGTGGAGACGTCGACCCATTTACTTATGAACACACATGTTCTTCATGGGTCTTGAACCCACAGCCTATGGTTTGTGCGCCGATAGGGTCACCTTTGGTACCACTTGCCCAAAGGCCTGTTGATGTGATCTTTCATCCTAACACCTTCAATGATTATTGTCTGTTGAAACTAAAAAGTCCTAGAATATGTTTGAACTCTTCCTTTTAGATGGTTTCCACAAACTGAACGATCCAGGGCTGTTGGGCTTGCAATGGCTGGATTTCAGCTTGGAAGTGCAATTGGACTCACACTTTCTCCTATCCTCATGTCACAAGGTGGTGTAGGAGGACCATTTATAATTTTTGGGTTGTCTGGATTTCTATGGGTTTTGGTATGGATATCTGCAACATCTAGCACTCCAGAGCGAAGCCGTCAAATAACTAAATGTGAGTTAGAATATATACAGAGCAAGGGGAAAGAGTCAGTCAAGGTCGAGAGTCAAATGAAGAAAGCCAAAATAATCCCACCTTTCAGACGTTTGCTTTCTAAACTACCTACTTGGTCCTTGATTGTTGCCAATTCCATGCATAGCTGGGTAGACCTTTTTCCTTCATGTGCTTTACCATACACAATAACATTACTGATTTGATGTAGCAAATGGACGTGTTGCCTAATGGGTCAAAATGGGTGATTTGTTGGTACAGGTTGAGTTGACTGGGAATACTTTTTGTCCAAATGATTTATTTGTTTGTATATAGTTAGTGTATCAAGTATGATTGAAAATGTATACTATTTCAAAAACAGTCTACTGTTTAAATAAAATGATTTAGGAGGTTATTTGTTACCTCTTAGAGTTAAAAATACAACTCGGGCCCATTCATAAGGAGATGGGTTGAATATATCACCTTTACTACTGATGTTTGGAACTAAATGTGACATGTATCGTAGTTGTATGTAGCTTATTCTATCATAAATGGACACCTTAATCATGTTTCATATCTAAGTTGGTTTTCTTCTTTATGTTTAGTCACAGTAACTTCTATAATGGATAATACTACAATCTATAATGTAAACTTCTACTTTCTTACCACAGGGATTCTTTGTTATTCTATCATGGATGCCCATTTACTTTAAAACAGTAAGCCTTATGACCTTCTCTGCTCCTCTCCATCTATCTAAATTACATATGGTAAAAATGGTGGGGGTTTTTAATTAAATTTTTGCAGATATATCATGTTGACCTCCGGCATGCAGCATGGTTTAGTGCTGTTCCCTGGAGTATGATGGCATTTGTAGGCTACTTTGCTGGTGTCTTTTCTGACAAACTGATTCAAAGTGGCATGACTGTCACTTTGACGCGCAAAATTATGCAGGTGCGTAATATTCACTGTTTAGCTTCTTTGTGTGAAAACAGTTGACATGAGTAGGTTGTGAAAAATATCCAGACCAAATTTTCAAGTAATACCTGATCTTATTTGGTTTCTTTCAGGAAATAACCTTTATCTTTTTTGCTTGATTGTTTTTCTTCAGTCAATTGGTTTTATGGGACCCGGTATTGCTCTTATTGGTTTGATAATGGCAAAGAGCCCAGTAGTTGCTTCTGCATGGCTTACTTTAGCTGTGGGGCTAAAATCGTTTAGTCACTGTGGTTTTCTTGTAAACCTTCAGGTACGTTTTTTGTTTTTTTTTGTGTCATGACTAGGGTTTGCAAAATGGGCAGGATGGGTAAGGGGTCAAGTAGGTCTGGGTCAAATTTCGTAATTTTCAGGTGCAAGTCAAGCTGGTCGGTTGGGTTGACCCACCACTCACTTTGTGGTCCGACAGTCCTACTATTTTTTAATTTTGTAAATCATCAGTGTATGCAATATAAATGCAAAAACTATGTTTTTTAGAAAATGATTTATTTTTTGTTTTAATACAATTAATCAATAATCAACTATATATGACGTTGTAAGAATTTCAATACACCTTAAGCAGTTTTAAGCCCGTTTCATTTTTGCTGGTTCATTTCAGTTTTATATGTGATCATTATCAGTAAAATGCAACCCGGGTTGACTCGGTTTTTTAAAAATGACTTGGTATTGCCACCTCTAATCATGACGAAGTATCTTAGATATCATCTCATTTGACTTCGTATCTAATTTAATTTGAGCAGGAAATCGCCCCACAGTATTCGGGTGTTCTACATGGTAAAACACCTAATCTTATAATTTGCATATCCTTGTATGTAGAGATCGAAGTAGTTTTATAGTGTATGATATCTCTTTTGATAAGTATTGGGGAGGGGGAAGGTATTCCAAAAGTCTAAATACTTGGAGGTAGCAGGGTTTTATATGGGTAAGGGACAGGGACATTTATGTATGTTCGGCATCAAACGTGTTTCTGGCAAATGCTTTACCGCCAAATTCATTTTTGTTGAAACAGGCTCTATTTTAGCACACGTTGGTTCACCCACTAATATATTTTGTGTTCTTTGTAGAAAGAATTATAGATAATGAATGTGTTACTTAGGATTACAAATAGAATTTCATTGCGTAAATAATCTAAATTGTTAGATAAAATGCTAGAGGGGTTGGTGCTTGCAATACTGGTAGACTTTGGGAATCTTTGAACTCAATCAACCTGTAAATCTTATATCTGATAAATTATCTGACCCTGTTGAGATGAAACACATCTGAATTTGACCAATTCATTATTGAATGGGTTGAAATTTGCGCCAAGCTGCTGATAACATATATGTTGTAAGATAATGAAGTTTATATACCGCAGTCCATCCTGTTGTTGATCCAAATACTTTCTTGTTGTATAGGCATGTCGAATACTGCAGGCACGTTGGCTGCTATAATTGGTACTGTTGGAGCTGGTTTCTTTGTGGAATTGGTGGGTTCTTTTCAGGGATTTCTGTTGCTTACAGCAGTTCTATATTTCATAGCCGCTATGTTTTGGAACATCTTTTCCACTGGTGAAAGGGTGAATTTTGATGAAGGTAATTAGCTCTTTTCTCAACTTCTGTTGTATATAAATTTTGCATATGTAGTTATGAGCAGTCGGTGAAAAATAATGTACATGCGAAATGAGAAGAGTATCCCATTGTTGTGTTGTGATATAACTTGGCGTCTTTTCTTTTGCATTATCTCTTCCATTATTCATCTTAATTTCTCAAGATATAGCAAAACTATCTCCAAATGGAAACTCTTCAGATTTCACAACATAAAGCAGAAAAGTATGTTCATATATTATCACTATCCACGTGTTAAGTGAAAACAAAGATTTCAGATGTTACCATTTACCATCAATAGATTCGTTCTAGACGCTTTTGAAGCCTGAATTGTACCCTATATAAAAAAAACACTGTCCAAGTATGATCCTCCTTTTCTGTAATATCTGTAATATTTTTGGTGTTCATTTCTGATTCCTAGTGTCTTTGTATGTACATTTCAGTAATGATAGATAGTGTTACAACTTTGATTATCAAATGAATTCATCAAGATTACAATGACTTCAAAAAGAAAAACTACATATCACTCTTACTTGGTTCCTATTTTTTGTACAAGAATGTCTGATTGGGTTAATATAGGTTAGACTTTTCTTGAGATAAACTTATATCGTTCTTAGTTCGAAATGCATTATTCGTATTTTGTTTGATGAGAAACATGTGCTCCACCAGATGGTGTGCTCTATAGTTCTTCCAGAACCAGTCGATAAGTTACATTGGTTCTATCCGGTTCCTACAAGTTTCAAAAGCTCAATGGTAAATTATTTTTGTCTCATGATCATTTGATACATTCTTATACTTCTTTGCATGATCGGTGTCTCCAAATCGTATAGTAGTGTACTTACCTTAACTTGTCTTAACACTGCATTGACACTCTCATGGCTACAATACTATGCTAATTTATATTCAACTACTGTCCTGGACAGAATGTACATAAAACCCAATTCCATAATTAATCTATAATATAATATGGTACATATGCAGAACTTAAAACCCAATTTCACTGTCTATGCTGAGGTGGCATAATGACCAGGACAACAGTGCCTAAACTTGAGATGCAACTCAACTTCAGGCAAGTGAGAATGGATGTCAAAGTTTAATAGGGAAGTTTGTGTGATGACATCAGCATTCAATTATTATTGCAACGGTTTAGGATGGGTGTGTGTCTATCTCAAGCCATGTTAACACTCTCACTCTCCCTCATAGCAGCATGTGGTCCCTAGTTCCCTTTTTCTATCACTTCTTGTACTATTCAGTATTCTTTCTTTTAGTTACAAAAGTTACCTTCCAGTAGCATTTTGTAAAAGATTGGGGCGGGCTAAACCAATGCAGCAACTCTAACATAATTCCTCGGACCATATACAGGAGCTAGACATAAACCTTTGTTCAAATTGATACAAGTTATAAAATGAGGGATGTGGCTAAAAGACCAGTCACTTGAGAATTTGGGATGCTGATTCATAATTTAACATCCGGTTTATATTTTGTGACTACAATTTTTCTTAACTAATTTCAATCACTAATTTAATATCTTGTATACAAAGAAGAAAAGATCATGTAAGAATTTGGAAATTATAAAGCAGCACGTTGTCATACAACCAACCATATATAGTTATCCAATTAAATTAAAGGTGTAGGTGTTGTTTGGTTGATGTTTCCCTTTCGAATTTAACTCATTGCATTTGCCTCTTGGTCGTGGGCCTCGTCAATGATAATCATGCATATCGGTAGTAATCACTTTGTCGGTGCGTGAGGGGATGAAAAAAATGTTTCAAAATGGTCGTGTATGAAGATCTAACAACACACTGCGGATTTTGCATTAGGGGTGTTGTAAAACCCACAGCAGGCCAACGACATGGTTTTGACGGAAATTCTCAACTCCACATCAGTAAGTGTGTTCCACAACTAGAGATGAACAAAAACTGGGGTGGCCCCAACCCGACCCGACCCGGAAACCCGACCCGGGTTTTAGTCAACAAAGAGAAATCGGGTTTTGACCAAACCCGACCCGAACCCGACCCGATTTTAAACCTAAAAAACCCTACCCGATCCAACCCGGGTTGAAACCGGTTTGAAACCGGTTCGGGTTGAAAACCCGGTTCCAACCCGGTTTTTTATAAAAATTTATATTTTTTCGATCGTTGAGCGTTTTAGGGAAAAACAATGTATTTTTTGAATTTTTTTCATTGAATTCATAAAACATTAGTAATGGAAACATAATTGATCAATAACTTAACCAAAAGGCTTCTAAATCTTCTTAAAAATATTATTGAATCCAAAAACTCTATATAATTCAATTTTTTTCGAGCGTTAAGCATTTTAGGGAAAAACAACGTTTGGGCCAAATTTTTTTCATTGAATTCATAAAACATTAGTAATGGAAACATAATTGATCAATAACTTAACCAAAAGGCTTCTAAATCTTCTTAAAAATATTATTGAATCCAAAAACTCTATATAATTCAATTTTTTTCGAGCGTTAAGCGTTTTAGGGAAAAACAACGTTTGGGCCAAATTTTTTTCATTGAATTCGTAAAACATTAGTAATGGAAACATAATTGAACAATAACTTAAACAAATGTCTTCTAAGTCTTCTTAAAAATATTATTGAATCCAAAAACTCTATATAATTCAATTTTTTTCGAGTGTTAAGCGTTTTAGGGAAAAACAACGTTTGGGCGAAATTTTTTTCATTGAATTCATAAAACATTAGTAATGGAAACATAATTGATCAATAACTTAAACAAAGGTCTTCTTAAAAATATTATCGAATCCAAAAACTCTTCATAATTCTTCATATTCTTTATAAGTCTTCATAAGTCTTCATAATCTTCAACTTATATTAATCTTCAATTCTTCAAAAGTCGAAATCTTCTTCAGAGGTAGCCTCGCGCGAAGCTTGATCAAGAGCAATTTCTTCGTCGGAAAGTGATATTACCATGCCCTCTTCCACCTCGATATTATGTATATCTCCTTCGTATTCCATTTCACCTTCAAGACTTGAAACATTTTGTATACGTTCAACGGCGTCTAAGTGATCCTTCAAGCAAATACACATCTCTAAGGAGGCCGGTGTGAGTCTTGTTCTTCGTATAGATAATACCCTGCCACTAAGAGAAAATGCGGATTCCGAAGCTACCGTAGAAGCTTGGACGGTTAGTAAATCTCGGGCCATGATGGCTAGAACGGGAAATTGAGATTCCCTCTCTTTCCACCAAGCCAAAATATCAAATTGTTCGAACTCATTAGGTAGAATAGTGGACAAAAAAATCCGTTGAGGTATACCTCCCATATTCGCTAGTCGTTTGGTTACCTTCACCCCTTGCCCGTTTATGGTTTTCTTGTCTTAAACTATTATATAAGTTAAGCATTGCATTGTTGGAAGAAGATGAACTAAACGTTGTGGAAATCGAACTAACCGGCACATTTATTGTTGAACTATATTTTTGAAAATATACGCCAAATAAATCTTGTAAAGAACTCTTAAAAAACGCTTTTGTATTATCGGAAAACATTGGGTTCTCTTCATTCAAATCCAAATTGTGACAAATATTATCGATAAGCATTTCCACCCCTGTGGTGTTCAAACACGGGTTCATTGCGGCGGAACAAGTAATTACCGGTGGCATTTCTCGAAAATATTTTTTTAGTTTTTCTTTCATGGGAGCCACCATCTTTTCAAAAAAAGCACCTTCATATTCGTATTCGTTTAATTTTGAAGTCAACAACCAAATTTGATTAAGTACCAAATGACTAGTGGGATAATATACACCCGATAATAAAGTAGTCGCGGTTTTGAAAACTTTGAGCAATTCGGTTAACTTTTTAATAACCTCCCAAAATTCTATGGGAAATGGTGTTGCAAGACCTTTTTGAACAAGGTTATCATGAAAAACTTGTAATGTATCACGTTGGCGTAAACCACATACAAACATATAGTAGGTCGAATTCCATCTAACGGGCATGTCCCAATTAGGGGTTAAAAAAATGGAATCCGTTTCCTTACACAATCTCATATAAGCTTTGTATCTAATTTTACCCTTTTGAAATATGTCTTGTAACATAGTTTTATACGCCAATTTTACGGCGTCTATTTCTTCAACCGCTAGTCCCGCTTGCACAATCAAGTTAATGATGTGTGCAACACATCGACTATGATAAAAGATGCCCTTCAAAGGTGGTCCGTATTTTAGTATTAATTTTGAAACGGCGAGTGTATTATTACTCGCGTTATCAAAGGATATTGAAAAAACCTTTTCTTGTAATTTAAACGTTTTAATTACATATCGTAACATGTAAAATAAGTTTTGACCCGTGTGAGGATACTCAAAGTCTTCAAAAGCAATGGTACGTTTCATCATTTGCCAAGTTACGGGATCAACCCAATGTGCGGTAACACAAAGGTACGAACCGGGCAAACCATGAGGAGCCAACCAAACGTCGGTTGTTAATGATACACTTGTATTTAAGTTTTCAAAACCGATTATTAGTTGTTTTTTAGCTTCTTTCCACAATTTAAGGGCATCACGTTTAAGAGTAATACGACTTACATGATTATATCGCGGTTGAAGGGTATTTTGAATCACCCTAGTAAGTCGAGGGTTGTCGAAGTGGTTGAACGACAAAGCTTCTTGAATCACAAAACCCACAAAAGCTTCTCGACACCGTTCCGCTTCGTATGAAAATATAGCTCCATCTCGTGACATAGAAGCTTGACCACTTGCTTCCGGATTGGTTTTGAGTCCCACACAATACTTTTCTTTATGATGTTTCAACGTTGTGTTGGAGTCGGCTTTTAAAAATTTCCCACATCGTTTACAATGTGCCTTAGTCGTACCATCCGACAACAACACTTTGTCGTATAAATCCCACACCTCCAGATTTCTTTTGTTAACCAATTTTCGAACAATCGTTGGTGAACTTGAAGAACCAACACCGAAGGAAGAGGAAGAAGATTGATTTGCCATTTGAGAAATGAGAATTTTGTATGCGTTTTGAGAGCGTTTTGAGTTTGTATGAGTGTTTGAATGTTGTGATTGAACCTAAACTCAAGGTTTGTATATATAGTAAACTTGGAATGGCAAAATGGTAAAAAAAAACGGTCAAAAAACGGTCAAAAAACGGCTAGAAAACGGCTAGGAAAAAAACCGGGTTGAAAACCGGGTTGAAAACCGGTTTTTGAAACCGGGTTGGAAAAAACCGGTTCGGAACCGGGTTGTAACGGCTAAACCCCAAACCGGTTTGTACCCGGCGGGTTCCAGAAAACCCGAACCGGGTTGGGTCAAACCCGGGTTTGACCGGGTCGGGTTTTCGGGGTTTTTTCGGGTTGGGTTTCGAACCCGGTTTTTTTGTGCATCTCTATCCACAACAAACTGCGGAACATAACCATGTGACCGTGTTGTAACAAAAGAAAGAAGGGTTATTGAGTAATAACTTTTTTATGTTTAAATCATTGGGGCGATTTTTCCCTTTGTTTGAATTGACAACTCCATTTGTGTACTTACTCTTTGCTAAAAATTCACAACCTGTAAGCTAACCGAACGTTGAGTGGATATTTTTTGAACTGTTCGATGAGAAGTTTGTTTATAGTTAAATGAAAAAACATGAACATGATTTTTCATTCGTTTAGTTAAACAAACGAACATGAACATATCTTTCATTCGTCCAATTATGTTTGTAAACGTTCGTTAAGCTACGTTCGATGTAAACATAAAACCTTTATATAATTCAGTTTTGTATTGTTTAACTAAATATAAAATATATCTTAATTTCATATCTTTATCGATAATGTTATTCATATTAGAAAAGTTCTTTATAAGTTTGACTTCGTACATTAATTTTATGATTAAGTATATATTTATATATTTTGTTCGTTTATCCGTTTGTATTTATTCATTTGTGCGGGAATGAACCCGTTCGTGTTCGTTTACACTTTACACGCCTACATCATTATGTTCGTTTACACTTTACATGCCTACATCCAACACGTTCATTTTTGGCTAAAAAAATCTTTATTTTGTCACCATTAAAAAATATTTTATATTGCTAACCAAATCTGCTAAACACGTCTTAAATCGTAAAGAAAATATTAATTAGCCCTTAAAGTCGGCTGTTGTTTATATAGCTTGATTCAATCTCCTTCAAATTATTTAATCCAAAAAGAATCATTCATAAACTTTCAATTAGATCAAATTCCTTTCGTTAAACCATCCGACCAATTTCTTATTTCTTTTTTTCAATAAACAAATTACAGAATTCAATTTTCAACCTATACATAACAAACACACACAAATAAAAACAGGGTCTTGGTTTTTCACATGAATCAAAAAAAAAAAATCCCAAAATCACCCGTGATTCGCCCGGGTCAAGTTTGGAATCAAAGTTTAAGTTCAACCTCAAATTCAAATTCAAATTCTGGTTCTATATATGGATCGCGCAGTAGAAATATTATACAACAACCCAAAAAACAGAGCACCTCAATTTGTGGTTTAATAGTTAAGGTTTTGACTTGCAGAAGTGATATAGATGATGATAAAGAAGACCATGTTCAGCCTACTACTGTTCAATGTAAGGTTTTAGTTCAAAGGTTGCATCTTTTTTAGTTTAATATGAAGAAATTTATTATTTAATTGTTTTTTCAAAACTAATAATAAAAAGATAGATTTTGGGATTAGGGTTCTAAGAGGATTATGATTTTACTGAATCTTGTAAAAGTATATGAAGTGAATTGTTGTTATGGAAGATTATAGAGGTGTGATTTGTTACCGTGTTTGACTTTTAAAAGTCAATGTGTTGTTCATTGAAGTTTAAAGCTTGATAAAGATTGTTTTGGTTGTTAATTTAGAAATGTTTTATGTTGAATCCTAAATGTGAGCTATAGTGACATAATGTTTTGTAACTAAGCGATAAACTACATAGATGTCAATTTGAAATATCAAATGTACAAAATTTTACTATATGGAGTCATAAAAGTAGAAAATGCTGCAGCGTTTCATGATCGATTATCCTAAATGTCAACCACAGTGGCATTATGTTTAGCATTTCATCGCTAAATACGTATTAGTAAGAGAAGATAAATGTAAGAAAAAATATGCACAAGGAATCCGTTATCCATACATTACAAAACTTGGAATTTGAGCAATTATGTGTGGTCTTCTGCAGAATTACTCAATGAATGTTAGTAGAGTACTCTTTTTAATGTTCTATTCTTCATACAAGTACAGTGTAATAAAAGTTTTGGGTTGTGTCATTCAAATTAGGTATGTTTTAGAACTTGTACAGTTGATGGCTAATGCAGGTGCCATTTGTTGCACTATTTTTATCCTTGTATGACAGTATCAAGTGTTGTTTTTTTTCAACAGATTCAACTCGCAGTTCTCTAAGAAGCAGTGGAAAGCTCAACCACTCTGCTTCCTCTACACCTTCTTTGTCCTCCAATGGACAGCAGCAGAGTACTGATGAGTTATCATTTCAAGATATTTGTAAGGCAACTGGAAATTTCTCTGCCTCAAGTATAATAGGGGAAGGAGGATTTGGTACCGTTTATAAGGGAACACTGAAAAATGGATCCATTGTTGCTATAAAGCGTGCAAAAAAGGTTACTTATCATTATCGAAAAACTGTTACGGCCTCCATACCAGAAATGAGCTGCATTTTGACCTTTTTATCGTTAGCCTAATACTCCCAGAAACAATGGCTTAAGTGGATTTGTGACTAGTTCATTACTACGTACTCCCTCCGTCCCACTTTAAGTGTCCACTTTGAAAATATACACAGTTTTAGTAATATGCAATCATTACATTGTTGACCAATAAAATATCACCCTACCTCTTCAAAAAGTTGTTTGATTGGTTGTAATAAGAACTTGGGCACTTACTTTGGCACAACTCAAACTAGTGATGTGAACACTTGAAATGGGACGTAGGGAGTAACTTTTATCATGAAAAGTTCCAGAAATGGAAAGTGTTGTATTCTGATGTTAATTAGCTTCTGTGATTTTTTTGCATTTGTGCCGTCAGGACAATTATGACAAAGGGACACCAGCGGAGTTCAAAAATGAAATACGCACGTTATCTAAGATTGAACATTTAAATCTAGTTAGATTTTATGGATTTGTAGAACATGGAAACGAACATATTATCCTGGTAGAATACGTTGCCAATGGAACCCTTCGTGAACATTTAGATGGTAAGTGCAAGCTATTATTTTCCTTGAAAGGGCAGTTTTTTCATTTCACATTGAGCTTGATGTTTCAATGCATAAATGATAAACCATGACCCTCAACTTAAAAGCTTCTTTGATGTATTTTTTCAGGTAAATGTGGAAACGGGCTTGAAATCGGAGAGCGTTTAGATATTATGATCGATGTAGCTCATGCAGTTACATATTTGCATACGTATACAGGTATTGTGCTGTTAACTTCTTATACATATTCATGAAATATGAAGAGATCTGCGTTAACTGGAATTTTCTTTTTCTTTTTTAAATTTTGCAGATGTACCAATAATCCACAGAGACATAAAATCATCTAATATACTGATCACTGATAAACTGCGTGCAAAAGTGGCTGATTTTGGGTTTGCTCGTATAAGTATCGAAGATCCAGAAGCCACTCATATTTCCACTCAAGTCAAAGGAACTGCAGGCTACTTAGATCCCGAATACCTCAGTACGTACCAACTTACTGATAGGAGTGATGTTTACTCCTTTGGGGTTTTGCTTGTGGAGATGGTCACAGGAAGACTACCGATCGAGTTTAATAAAGTTCCCAGTGAGAAAATTACAATAAAATGGGTAAGTTCTTCTGACTTTGCAAATAAATATATTGGTCATTTATGTTGGTTTGTTTTCTTTCTCGTGAATGATTAATTCGCCTAGCTCCGTAAAAGTTACCGCTAGAGGTGCCAGCTTCGACCAATTTACTTAAAAATATGTGGATTTGAGTTATGTTCTATCTCTAATTGTCAAATTTGTAAAATCCAAGAATATGACTTAATGTAGAAATGTCGGGTCGAAGGTCTCCCACGAGTCTTGCTTATAATAAAACCTCCCAAGTCATTTTGTTCAGAAAACATAGAATGTTGATAAAAGAATGTATTCTCTTAACATATTTGCAGCACTAATTATATATATATATATATATATATATATATATATATATATATATATATATATATATATATATAAGAGGATAGTAAATTTGGACAAGAACTGTCAGGTTCAACACAACCTGACGCATCCTTTTTGACTTGCAATAAAAGATTACCCGTTTTCCTGCTCTAATTGCAACCTTTGGTTTTCTGTAGTGTAAGTAAGACGCTTGAATACGAGAACTTAGTGTAGTTGGGAGTATTTGACATGAATTCGTGAGTCATTTTGTCTGATCCCTTGTCTGATGGTCACCCTTTTTAGTGTCATGCAAGCTTTTGTCCAAATGTCATTTCATAGAAAACAATTGAAAGACTTATATGGACCAAATCCGAAAACAAAGAGCTTAGCCGGTGGTTGGTTTGTTATGTAGAAATTACTTTGGGTATGGTTTTATAATAGTGTCAGAAACCTTGGGAAGAATTAGCTGTATTCGAAAGTGTTTATGTTGAATTTAGTGAACCAGTTTTCTCCAATAATTAGTTGAAGTCCTACAATTTCTTTTTTTTACTGGTTTTAGTCTCTAAAGTTCATTTGTTAGTAAAGTAGAGATAGAAATAGCGAATGGGTGAACTTGAATGGGTGAACACAAAGAAACTGTAGGTATGTAACTGACAATTTCAGGAAATTAAAACTTTTATCTGTGTTTGCATAAGACGGATAGAATTTAAGTTCTTAAGCGATTAATTAGAAAGAGTTGGTTGATTAAAATGATTTGAACCCTGAAGTAGATAATTTCAAACGTAGATTTAGGAGAGTAGATACATTTTATGAATCTTTAGGTTACTTTCAGCCATTTGACCCTTCGGCCTTCCCAACCACATCTAATCTGTCTTATTTACCCATTTGACCCGAAATAAGCTACAAGCCTACAATCCAAAGTAGACCCGTTTTCGTTGAGTGGGATATAGGTTTCTTGTGTTTGAATTATAATTTCTTAACAAAACCGCCGAAACTTTGCGCGGCCTTTATAAGGGACCTCATTATGTATTTTAAACTTTGCGCGGCCTTTATAAGGGACCTCATTAGGTATTTTTGAGTTTTGAGACAACTCTAAATCATGTAAATTTTCTCTTAACACTGTAAACTTTAAACCCTTTGAATGTTGGTTTTTCGCTTCCTTCCTGCTTCATAATTACTAATGATCATCCTGCAGGCAATGCAGAGGCTAAAAGGAGGGGAAGTGGTGCTAGCAATGGATCCAAAGCTAAAGAGGAACCCTGCATCCCTGATGGTAGTTGAGAAGGTACTGAGAGTTGCCCGACAATGCCTAGCACCCACGAGACAATCTAGACCGTCAATGAAGAAATGTGCAGAGATCTTGTGGAGAATCAGAAAGGATTATCATGAACATAATGAGGTTACAGCAGCTGCAAACCATTCTGTACAAGTTCCTCAATTGGATGCCAGAAAGAACCGCCGCGAATTCTTTGGAATTGAAGACAGCAGCAACCAGAGATTTCGCTCTGCATAGTATCTGTATAAAAAAGGTTTTGTATGTAGAGAATCTATACAACTGTTTATTTGTATTTCTGTAAAATGTTCTCGTCGATTATACACACATGAAAATGATTTGTATTTTGGTGTTGTAGTAACGGAAAAATATGTGATATAACTATATAAGATGCAACAGGTTGTACATCACTACATCTAAATTAATTCAAGTTCCAACTTTGTTTGGTTGAAACATACATTGACACTCTAATCAGTAAACAGACGTTGTTCAACATATAGTCTACCAAAGCAAATGTTGGTTCAAAGCATGGAAGCATGTTAGGTTTTGTCTTCATGAAAGCAGATTTTATATTAGTTCCGAACATAAGTTTCAAGGTAACTCAAGCACAGCTGTAGTTCATTATTCAAACTTGTCGACCAAATTCTCAACAAACGAAGAGCATAGACATGGAAGACCGAGTCAAACACATGCAGTAAATTAGAACTTGAAACTGGTTTAAACTAAAGGTGACAACCACACAGCATATAATAGCCACTTCAAGTACACTCTCAATCAATATTTGAAACACTATGCATACCATAGATCCTACTATCAATATCTTGCATACTGAAGTTCTCGGACATTTTGTTTATGTTTAATTAGGAGATGCAGACCTAGGAGTCTGCAACCTAGATACAGACCTAGAACTCCTCACGCTGCCACTCCTACTAGAACAGCTCCTTGAAGCCGAGCGGCCACGAGAGGCAGCCCTCCTCGACCTAACTGGCGAGACACTTGAAGAGTAACTCCTCCTTGAGCTCCTTCGCGACCGTGGTGACATGCTTCTGGAGTAGCTTCTCCTTGACCTAACCGGGGAGACGCTAGATGAGTAGCCCCTGTAGTGCCTCCTTGGGGAAGAAGAAACACTTCGAGAAACAGATCGATAACGCCCGCCTCTACTCCTGCTTCTGTATGAAGCCCTGTATTCAGGTAAATAATCCCTGTAGTACTTGTACGATCCTCTGTAGTCTGGTGAATAGTCCCTTGAGTGGTATCGGCTCTTCCTGTAGTAACGGCCTTCTGGGCTGTATGATCTAGAATGGTATCGGCTTCTCCTGTAGTAACGGTCTTCTAGGCTGTATGATCTAGAACGGTATCGGCTTCTCCTGTAGTAATGATCTGGGGTGTAAGATCTGCGCCTATCGTCATGGGAGCTAGAACGAGAGTAGGACCTCCCACGGGAGTATGATCTGCGACTCCGGCTACTGTAATATGGAGAGTATGATCTACTCCTGCTCCTATCTCTTTCAGATGAGTAACATGGTGAATGGCTCCTTGAAGAAGAGTACGTTCGAGATCGACGACGAACTGTATGAATAATGAACGTAAGTACAAGAAGAAAGTAAGAAACTCGTAGAAAGGCAACCCATTAGTAAAAGTACCCGTATAAGAACCGTCAACTAAACAGGTACACCATCATCCTGATATTATATTAACGATTTAATCATTATTTATTATTACAAAAACGGTACAACTTCAATGATAGTCCAAATCTTTGGGGTAAAACAGCTTAGGAAGTAGTGTTAACTAATAATAGACTTTAGGCGAGCTAGGACGCATTCGGCATGTTACCCTGTTAGCTAGATCCTATGACTAACCCATTTGAGATGAGTCCCAACAACCACAATCAACCCATTCATAAAAATAAATTTCCCTCCTCAACAGGCTGATAACAAAGAAAATAACACCAACCCATCATTCAAATCTAAGTCGATATTAACAAGTACATGCACAAGCAGCACATACACATATTTGTACATGTATCTTGTGTCGACGTATGTTTGAATGCGTAAAGGGGAATTTTTTTATTGGTCTTCGGGAACTGATCCAAGAACAATGCACACACTATATTTGAAAATGAGATAAAACTACAATGGTTTAAATACATACCACGGACAGTCTTCAGTCCAAGATACCTTCCTGGAGTAGGCGTCCGGCCTCTGCGCCTCCTGGCCTGCAATTCCAAAAGAAAAGCATGAGCTCAAAAAACCACAATAAGCAAAATTCCACATTGCAGTCTTTCCTTATTGGCAATTTGGCATCAAACCAGAGATTTTATAGGAAGGTAAAATATTACAATATGTTGCACAAAAATAATAAATGAAGAATTGTGAGATATACAACCCTCTGGGTTGATAGTCTGATATTCGCTTGTGATGTGATTTGTTAGTTTGGAACTTTGATGAAGAGCTGCAGCATACAGCAAAGTCTGTCAAATACAACACGTCACCCGGAGAGTGAACACCTATTAAACTTTATTACAAAAACTAAAGACAGTACCTCATACGTATTTAAGCACAATTTATCAACAACGAACTGAGGAATTAGCAAATTGCAAGAAACGATAGGAAACTAGAAACATTTACCTTCTCCACCGTGATGACACGGCTCTCAAGGACCGAGCCATCTAAGTACTTGATGCATCTATCGGCTTCTTTGACATTGGACATTGATACAAACCCAAATCCACGAGATTCTCGAGTCCAAGGATCTATCACAAGGTGAACATCTTCCACCTGACAAAGCACATTCATCATTATAACCACATGACGTCATTATATAAAAGTTGCTTGTTGTCATCCGCATCAACAGTTGGCTATACTAATG
Source organism: Gnaphalium uliginosum (assembly GCA_963930675.1). Classification (NCBI taxonomy): domain Eukaryota; kingdom Viridiplantae; phylum Streptophyta; class Magnoliopsida; order Asterales; family Asteraceae; genus Gnaphalium; species Gnaphalium uliginosum. The sequence continues at coordinate 23,664,484 of OZ005681.1, forward strand.
ATAATATTACTCGCATTAAACTTGACCCTAAATTTGCAATGCTTTATAAATTATAAGATACGGCTTGTAAGGCATACCTTTCCCTCGGATGAGAAATGTGTCTCGAGATCCCTCTTTGTAATACGAGGCGATAAACCCGTCACATACAAATTATTTCCAGGGTTTTCGATATCACTTGCATCATAGTTCCTACAGGCCATTCAATTACAATTAACTACCACTTACAACCGATAACACGTCAACAGTGATCAAGTTGTGTGAAGATTATGAATGAACACTTACTGACTCCTTGAACTTGATCTGGACCTCGATAAAGACCTGTCGTAACGTTTGTGTGGTGGTGAAGGAGAGGGGGAATACCTGAAACCAAAGACGGCATACATTTAAATAATAAACAAATAAATAACATTGACTAATAAGCAAACAGATGATATATGTATTTTGTATTTAAAAGACAGACATACACATACCTTGATCTCCTTGAGTATGACATCTGGAAGAACAAAGAAAACAGAAAACAGAAAACAGACTTAATTAGCAATGACACAAGAATCACGAATAAAATTATATCAAAATTATCAAAAGGGTAAATCACACAGAGCGACCGTAACTTTAACAAATTCATCATTTCAGCTAATCACTTATTAGCTCAATGTAGAATATATAAGTTTTAACACTCAAAAATATAATTTTCTTTTTCACCTTCTTAAGCATCACAACATACAAAAACGATATATAAGAAAAAAGTTTTTTTTACCATCAACGTGTGATTTATTTATATACAATTTGAAACAGTAAGACACCAACAAAATCCTTTTCGTTAACATCCAAAAGAAATTTGAATTTTCAGAATTGATAAAATTAAAAAGTCCCTTCTATGTTGGTAAAAAGCTTAAATTTATTAAATTGACAAAAAAAAAAAATTAAAAATAAATAAATAATTAAAATGAAAAGGACGAATATATATGAAATAAGAAAATTGATATAAACTTCACAACATTGTTCACAAATTACAAGTATTGAATTCTTCAAAAACGATGTATTTTATTAGAAAAAAGAATCCAGATTGGGAACAAGTTTTCTCTATAGTTTATGATAATCACAACACAGTAACGACGTAAATCTAAATAGTCTCAAATCGATCATGTAAATTATCTGAAAATATTTATATACTCACAAATTAAAATTGATCCTAAATTCAACTGTCTTATCGGATTCGAGAAGTATCATCAGAATCGAACTAGGCTAATTCAAATCAATGAACAACTAATCATAAACAGAACGTAAATAATCGAAAATTTTAAGTGCTTAATCAGGAACATATCAATTCGTATAAAAATTGAAGAATCGTTAACTAACCTTTGAGGATTTTGTAAGATCGATTATATGAGTTAAGAGCGCGATTTCGATTATAGTTAATGGATGGTGATAATAATAGTATCGATTGATTGAGCTATGTATAACTATGGCTGGGTTGAAGGAACCAGAAAACTTTAGGAGAAGGCGTTACTACCATACACGTGGAAGTTTCGAATTGTCTGGAAGGCTACGGAAGGTTCTGGAATGACCGGACGCCAAATTAACGTTTAAACCTGATTTTATTACGAGAAATACTTGTTCACACATTTTATACAAAATAAATATCCATCGATGTGGAGCAATTAAATTAATAGGGTGTTTGGAATAGCTTATTTGTGAACTATCATAACTTAGAAAATCTCCTTGCAAGTGTTTGAATTTATTTTTTCGAAAAAGTTTATCACTGTTTGAAAGAGTAAAAATGTTAAAATGACTATTTGAAAGGGCAAAAATGCTAAAATGCCATAAACTAGGATTCTATTACTTTTTGTTTTCGAAGAATCTTATAAACAAAAGTTTTTCCAAACATCCCATAAAAGATAAAAGTAAGAAAGAAAAAGTTTAACAAAATCTGATTGGATCATAATTGATGCCACCTCATTTTGTGAAAATCTCTTTGTTAAATTTCAGTGAGCCTAACATTATTTTACGTGAGAAATGCTACATCCACAAAATATTTACAAACAAACTCTCACTCTCACACAATGTTGTTGGAACAATCAAATTACATTATTTTTTGTCTTTTCTATTTCTCTCTTCGTATCATTTGTCCACCTAATTTTTATAATTTTTTATTATTTTTTTTTATAGAAAGTGTGTGACTATATCATTTATCTTCGATAAAAACACTCGAGCGAAAAAAATCATATTAATTTTTTTACTGATAGGGTTTTAGAAATAGTTTTGAATTAATATAGTGACGATATTTTAAAAATATTGTATAATCACTATTAAAAACTATCTAGATTTTACAATGAACAATTAGATATCCATCAAAATAGTACGTTAAGAGTTTGTATTATACAATCTGTCAATACACAATGAAGTGGATTTCTAGAAATGATGACTCATTACGTTACTTTACATCTAGCTATTAGATACGATTCATACATCCCGTCTGAATTACAATATGAGAGGGACAGTGGTCGTACTATTTCAACGGTCCGTTAGTAAGAACGTTTGACTAAAACCCAAGATTAATTTAATAGTATCATAACACTATTATAAGTTGATTAAAATGTTTATAACTTCATGTTCTAAATTGTGGAAAATGTAAAAAATACGTAATAATGTTCTTAGCCTCGAATTCCATCACCTATAAATTCTACTAGTAATAACATATGATACTGTATAAACTGATGACTTGATATCATGAACAGAGGTAACTAGCACTATAAGATTACCCAACTGTCCGCAAACAATGTGATAATAGAACAATCAGAAGCAGTGATTCTGGGAGTTTAAACTTCTCATGAGAATAATCTTTTAACCTGTCATGTGGATCATAAACAACACTCAATGTTAATCACACAAAAATATGCTCTAAAATGAACTGTTGGGCCCTCTTTGTTTTTTAAAAGGACTGAAGAGTTACTCCTGTAGTTGCCAATATACTTTGAAATGAAACAACATATTCTTTATGGTCTAATTAGAGCTGAGACTCCACATACTTGTGCCATAACTCATTTTTTTTTTTTTTTTTTTTTTTTTTTTTTTTTTTTTTTTTTTTTTTTATGTCTCCACCAATCAAAAGTCGGCACAGCGGTACAACCAGGTTAGAGGTATGCACTTTTACTATTAAAGTCTTCTCGATATGCACCACATTACAGCAACCGGAGTGCAGTCATGTGGCCACCGTCATTGGCCTACCACAGTGATGTGGTTACTCCACCGGATGTGTGGTCGCCAAAGTGGTAGGGCCCGAGTGGTGGAAGTCGCGGTGGGTGGTCAAGATTCCTTATTTATTTATTTGTATAGATAATGATTTTAAAGGTAAAAAATGTTTGAAGGTCGGCCCAATTATCAGTGTGATGAGTACGGGTAACAGTGTGTGGCACACTTTTTCCAGTGTAGTTGGGTGATGACTCCTAATGGTCTTATAAAAGAAAAGTTTATTTCTTTTTTACACTACAAATGCAAATTGTGCAGATGGAATCGTACCTGCTCAAGTGTTAAAAACATTATAACGTTCCAGGATCCTAGCCGACCAAAATTTGGGAGGAATCCTTTGTAAAACGCAAGGGCTCCCTGCAAAGCATGAAGCAGAATTAATCACTATTGACGTAATTTTCTGCATCTTGTTCGTCAAAAATGTTACTTATATTTAAACATACAAAAGTTGCCAACATGTTTCAAAAGAGAATCAGTGATCATAACACGAGGGGCAGTTCCTTGTACCAAGAGATGATCAGATGTAGCTAGATGCTAATGTCAAGAATATATCAGTAATGAACTTATTGCATGCTAGATTTAAAACATGAACAAATGTGAGCGTACCTCAACATTAAAGGTTTTAACCATACAATCGACAGTGCTTTTATAAATTGAAGAATCTCCCATCATTCTAGACTTAACCTGGAATTATGGGAAATTGCAAGTGACAATTAGAGGACAGACATAAAGTACATTAGATTTTCTTTAAAGAAGTAGAAGTGGCAAGACAGGTGGAGCAGGTAATGAGTCCAAACGTGTTCGGGTTACACAGGTTATGTTTTAGCATGGTCGAAACTGGCAGAGTCAGGTTGGGTTGACCCCACACATCTTTGTCCATTTTTTCAATTCATCAAACCTATATATTACCCTAATTATGCTTACAAAGAACCTTACACATGTACATACATTAATTCACGAATTTGTTCTACTTTCCACCCATTTGACCCATTTTCTTTCTAATAACTTATTTTAACTCGTTTGAGATCAAACACAACCCATGACAAGATGGGCCCGAATTGCCAATTTACAGACCCAACCACACACACACATAAAAACACTCTGCCTTTCAAATTCAAAATGGGAATATTTTTTTAACAATCCAAATTAATTTATCAAGAATAATAATAAAATTTGTATCAGTTTGACGCTAAGTTGTGAGCTATAAAATTCAAACTGCGTCTTCCCACATATCTAAAGTGTATGAATTACGAAGTTATAAACCCATTTAGCACAGATACGACGACTTTACCACATCAACAGGTGAACCAATCAACACCGCAAAAAAACCTGCCCCTAAACCCGCGAGTAGATGGGTGAGTATGTTGTCCGTGAACCCTGGAATGCTCAAAATGCTCTACAAGGTAAAACCCATAAATGGAGTAAGAAGTAGAACTACAAACAAAGTAATTATTTTCAAGAAGATACATGAGATAACTCGGACCTGTTTCACTTGATCATAGCTAGCGAGTTCTGCAGCATTAATAATAGCATTTCTAGCTATATTTGGGCCCAGACCAGTCAAGAGTGCCACTAGCCCTTCCTGTTTATAGTTTATACAAGTACATGGAACAGTAATTAAAATATGTACAAGTGGCAATTGCAACCATTTATATATGAATGGGTCAACCAAGGTTACAGTTAAACGGTAAAAAAATTACATCTTAAAGGAAATGGGTCGAAAGCCGTACAAAGTGTAATTTTAATCCACAAAACCTCCAAAATCAATTTATTCAATTGAGATTATTGTTGAAATAATCAACTTCTAAGAATTATAACTGACACACTAGATGTTGATAAGAACTTGATACTTTAAGACCCACAACCGACTTGACCCATTAACCAACTCCCCCGACCCCCCATTTCTGTACATCTAGTTATAGGAAAATATACTACTGATCAAGAAACTTACTTCCTTTAGTATGGTGTAGTAAGCATTGAGAGCACCAGTGTAGCGGCGGGGTGCTCCAGGTGGCAATTTACCTTCCGCTTGAAGCCGGACTTTCACTAAATCGGTTGGATTAGCCAATGAAATTGCAATAGCACCTGTTAGATGAGATATATGCTAATTAGGTGTCATTTTTCCTCATAAAATCACACCCAATGGACCTTTTCTTGGTCTATCTGTCTAATTTGGTTACACATAGGAATTAAGATTGTTTCTTTTCAGTCAAGATTGAGTGTGCCTAAAAAGGTTTAAATTCATAAGCAGACAAAGGTAGAATGATAATATTGATAAATATATATTATTCCTTGTGTAAAAGGTAGAATGGACAAACCCATACATACTGACAATTCTCACTTTTCAAACAGCAACTAATCCACAAGATATTTTGTTAGACAGTTTAACCTAACTAATTAAGTTTCATTTTTTTTTTCTGTTGTAGTCCAAATCCCACATTTGCATATTAGCATGTTAATTACCAAGGATACATCAACCGGCAAACAACACCCATTGAGTGTGCAGTGTGGTTACCTAGGTCTTCCGTAAAAAATAACTTGCATCAATTTTGTAGTTGAAAATCAGTCCAACTAACTTCAAAGCCAATAATGGAAGAAGAAATTTCAAATATCACACCTGTAATCAAAGCAGCAACTATTTTCTGGAAGAGTGAAATGTCACTGAGGATGATGCCGCCAGCACAAAAGGCCTTGACCTGTATAACGAAAATCTCAGATGTAATACACTAACAGTTGTTGAGCCACACTGGATTGGCACTCAGAGGTGAAGCCTATGTGCTCCGGATCAATGAATCACCAGACAATCTAAAAACCGATATGATACTTACAGGCTCATACAAACTGATCCTTAAGCCTCCGTATATAAACTGACGATGTAATCCAGGTATAATACCTTTCCAAAGTGCAGGTAAACCTTCTTCTTTGGCTATAGTAGCAACCGTACCTAAAAGACCCTTGTACTTAGCTGCACCACCTTCATCTCCCAAAGCTGATCTCTTTTGGAGTTGAAGTCGAACTTTAGCAGTGTCTAGAGGGATTGTACATAACTGCACAAAAGGTGCAAATAAGACCTAAATTACAACATTTACTCAATCAAGTATTGAGAAATTTTGTCTTTTCAAGTAAGGAATGCAATTCATCAAATATGGCTTTGCAGCTTGATCAAGCGTGCCAATTGGATCTGGCAGTTTGGGTAACAGGTCTAGACAGGTTCGAATTGCTAAAAATTGTTTTTCGTAAGCGCCGAAACAGGTTGCCATTGGGTTGACTGAGATTTTCTGTCCTTTTTATGCATAGTTAATGTGTTAACCGTATTACATATAATTTACATAGGCTAATATGTTTAAAATGATAGTGACGTGATAGGTTTTAGGCATGAATACACTTTGGGCGAGTTTTAATATGTTCGACCCATTTGACATATTTCCTTTCTATCTAAACCTTTTGATTTGACCCATTTGGGATGAACCATAACCCAAACTACCTATTCACGAGTAAATGGGTCAAAATTCTTGAGAATAGTTTAGAGCTCATCAGAAAATAAGGTAAGGAATAAGCCCAAGAAGCCTAGCTGTGAGTCTGAGATTCAGACTTTCCAGCATGTGTATGGACTACCAAATTATAGGGATGCACTACAAAAACAAAGTTTTCTTTTTCACACTACAAAGTATTTTTGGTATGCATGTGCATACCTCCTTGGCTTCATTTGTTAGCCCATGCAAGCTCGCTATACCATTGCGACTTAAAGTGTTGATCGTTGTAGCTTGTACAAATTCAAGCTCTGCTTATCTATCGCATTCCATTAGTGGAACTAGTAACTCCCATTGACCTCAGAAAATAAAAATCCAAAATAATTTTTTGCCCCTCAAAAAAGGTCACATCTCAAGATTATAGACCAAAATATCAGGTGAAAGGTATTATCTTAACCACTGTGTGACATTGACCAACAAAACTCCTTTTCGTTTTCGAGTTGGATGTATGACTCTTTCTCAAAACAATTAAGTATTTCAATTTCTCTTACCAAAAATACACCATTCCATTTTCTTATATCGGATATTCGATTTGTACTAATCGATCAATCTTCAAACTAATTCTTTTTGAAGCTCAACAGATAGAAATCTCCTTAAACATCAATCGAAAACAACTACAGGGAAGATTGAATTGTAATTTCACTGAATTACGCACTTACACTACACATACACTTATTTAGATTCAGCAAAAGATTCTAGAAACTTGATCATACCAAATTTTAACTTATCTTCAGATAATATATCGTATTTTTAATCCTATCACATTCCTCAAACTAAACTAAAAAAGCATCACAAAAACATAGAACCATATATAAATACATACATACATACAAACTGCAGCAGATTACACACATTCAACAATTCACAAATCTAATAGTAGCAACATAACAGTTTACATTTCAATTACAGTGCAATAAGAATTACTGGAAGGAAAATAAACCTCAGCAAAACAAGCGGCAAATGCGCTACAAAAAAAAGTTCCGGCAAACGAGATCTCAGTAGGATGGCTGAGATCCGTCATGACTGGTAAGATCTCCGATAAGGTTATCGTTAAATTGAATCAAAGTGATGGTGTTTCTGCTCTCCTCCTTCATCTATTTTAGGGACCGGTGGTTGTGGTTGTGGTTGTTGAAATCAAACTGTAGAACTGTACTTCGTTTTAAGTACCACTTGTGACTTGTGATTTTCGAGAGTACCAAGTAGGCGTATCGAGGTAGAATCCGAATATATACGTACAGTGTTTTAGTCACATAGATACTCGTTTGGTTGTTTAAATTGATGGATCGGTTTAATAAATTGATCTATATACTTGAATCCAAATGATTATCGTTTTAAAAATATGAATCTGATTCGTCTAAATAAATTCAAAAACCGAACTAATCCATTCGAATTATTATTTGGATGGATCGATTTGGTTTTTGGATATCCAAACACATTCACAAATATATATGCTAAAAGTATGTTAGATATTATAACAAAAATATACAAAATGGATGATAATAAGTTTAATTTGTACAAGTTCAAATCAATATCATCTTCACTATATATTATAGTGTTTGTGAAATTATTCATCACATTTATAAAAATTAATATGATCTTTAGCATCAACTATTATATCCTAGTATTATATTTAGATATTTATAAAATATTAATAATTTGGTAAACTATTATGTATCTGCATCTATATATATATATATATATATATATATATATATATATATATATATATATATATATATATATATATATATGAAATGTTTGAAAAATTAATATTTATTTCTTATTTGGTTTTTTTGGATAATCCGGATTGTAGTTTACAAATCAAAATCAATCCGCAATCCGAAATAATAAGTTTGGTTCTGATCCGAGCCAATTCAAAAATCCAATTATCCAAACCATTTAGTCCGATCCGAGTTATCCAATTGGATAATCTGGTTTTATCCGAACTGTGAACATCCTTACTCATTTTATATAAGGGTGTACGGTGTTTTAAGGTCGATAATTATTTATTTATTTCGGTGTTATATTAGGATGTTATAGGTAGATAGACTTTTATATATTTGAGGAGGCTTATAGAGAGTATTAAGATAGATATGTATAGTATTTTAGGTTGAAATATGTATATTTATATCAATATTGAAAACATATTTGGAAAATATTAGCTTAAGAGTTACGGTCGAATTGGGCATTGAAGAAACACCATCAAATCCCTTCCTAATTGCATGTTACATCTTAACAACAAAATCATAATCCATAAACTACACATAAAAATTCGATAAAAGAAAAGGAAAAAGGAAAAACTAAAAACGCATAATAAGATAATTAAATTTACTTATTGTGATTAGTTATCTTATTGGTTATAATATGGTATGTCATATGTTGTGATGTCGAAACACGTTGTGTCATATGAAATATTACTAAATGTGTAGATAAGTTATTCAGTTATCTTATTGGTTATAATATGGTTCTATTTTTGTGAATTATTTTCAGTTCAGATTCAAGCAACTATTATTCAATGTGGGGATCATTGGTTCTAATTCTATTTGATTGTTCTAGCAATGGAAGTGTTTATGTAAGCATTTGCAACGTTTTCATGTTAAACTTATTTGGAGTGTTTAAATTGTTAATGTTGATATGATGATTTAGAGGTATACGAAACTAAGAGGTTGTGAATTCAAATCTAATGCGCGCGGTGACATGTAAATATATGTGTAATGTGTGTAACATGTGGGTTAGATTAGTTTGTACGTTTGTCTTTGTTAAAAAATATGATGGTGATTGTGTATAGGAGGATAACTCAATGGTGGTCTCGACTGTGTTATTTGTATTAATTTTTATCGTTTAGAATAAGATTCGATGTTGTAGTTATGGAATCAATTCAACGAACATTTTGACCGTTAGAGTGGTAGTTACATTCTTTAAATACCCCAATTAGTTATCTTACCTTTTATTTTATTTTTTGAAGTATTTATCTTACCTTTAATAGGATGCACGTAACTAGAAAAAAGAAATCAGCACAAGACAAACCAAACTTTCTTCCATCTAGAATGCAACATGTCGCTGACCAACAACAAATCATATATATCGAAACCCTTTCGACTATTAGAGCCTTGTAAACAGACATCATCGTGCATACGTCATGCGTGCATACGTCTAAATATTGTTTAGCCTAAAGGATATGTCCATCAATCTATTTTACCAATGGAACGTTGAAGAATAAACATGTACACATGATCACATCTTCCAATGACTTTCTTGTCACCAGCCCCAAGGTTCGAACTATATCGTCTTTTGACCGGGCAGCCGTAAGAACCCATCAAATAACCTGACCCAAAACCAACATCCATAGAAACAAAGTTACATCATAATAAGACACAAATATATAACCATGTACACACACGTAAAAAGGGACGAAGTCAAACCAACAAAAACAATAGGAGTAACAGTACTCCAACGTTACCCATCATATATAATATAGAAGTGCATTCGTTTCTCATGAAGGTGACTTGTTTGTATTAAGCCAAGTAAATTGAACATTATGATTTGCTATTTACTGAATAACCAGGTGTCCCTGCAAATGCACACATACCCCACATGTAAATGAACATATAACCGATCAATGCTATCATTTTTAGTTTGGGTTGGGTAATGGGTCAGGTTCGGTTGACTAAAAAACAAAATTCTTGTCCGACGCTTCAGAATTTTTGATAAATAATTAGTGTATCGAAGTTTAGTATAGATATTGACCACGTACCTTAAAAGTTAAAACCATCGCTGATAATACCTTGTGCAAGAACAGAAGTTGTGGTCCCATCACCAGCCAAATCATTCTTCGTCTTTGAAGCTGTTTGTCTCACCATCCTGACACCAACGTTCTTACCAGAATCGTGCAGTTCAACCTATATTGATAAAAGATTGCAAAGGTGTTTTGTTTGAGAGTCCACCACCATGTAGAAATAAAAATGCATCCTGATTTAGGTCCATTAATAAAAGCATACTAAACAATATTGTCATTGTTATGTCCAGGGCCGGTCCTAAGCTTTTTGATGTCCCGAGCGAGACGATCGAAAAATGTCCTGACTAAATTTTAAATGTTTAAAATCTAATCAAGTTAAAAAGCTAATTCTCACATTGGTTTTTCTTACGAAAGCAAAATGTTACACCTTAAGAAGATTAAAGAAAATGATAACTTTAATATGTTTATGTCATTAGCCTTAGAAAGATTTATTAACTAGCATCATTATATATTTCTTATTTAAATTTGAATATGTTCTCGATATTATAAATAAAATGTTTAATTTTATAACTTTTTTGAATAATATATGAAAGTCCAAACTCTAAATCTTCATAAGCTGGGCACTAATTAATAATTAATAATTATAAACAAAAATAATCAAAATGTTTTTCAAGTGATTCGTAAGAAAGTCCAAAATAAAATCTGAAAGTATAAATATGTAGTTTTTCTAATAGTTCACTGTTGTTATTCTAGCATTTTCATAATTATATAGATTAAATACTAATACTGAATATATAATTCGAGAATAAATTGATCGATAATTTAAACAATATTGGTGTTGAATTGATTACTTTGATGATAAAGGGGGGATAAAAGAAAATATTGAAGGCTAAAATTGTTACTACTTGACAGTAGAGGGGCATTAAAAGAAAAACTTGATAAAATCGTACAACTTGCAGGAGGTCATCTTCTTCCCCACCTCCAACCTGCAACCCATATAAAATTTTCAACATTAACAAATTTAAGCTTTTAAATTTCAATTACAACTTCAATAACCATACTTAAACTAGCTGAGGTTTATACTTTACATCGTAATATATCATTTAACTAAATTAAATCGTCCAAAATCAAGTTTTTACACATCATAAAAATTTCAAAATTTTGAAGCCCTTTGATGCCCCTTCACGGTTGATGCCCAGGGTCGTCGCCCGGCCTGCCCATAGCCAAGGCCGGTCCTGGTTATGTCTCTCGATCTATTGCAGTCAAATTCACACACCCCTCACAAATAAAATATAAAACACTAAAGAGCGTAAAACTACCAATAAATAAATCCAAACTATTTATGTGACGCAAATATGTATGCAATTTTAAAAGGGTAAGTTGGTACACACGGTAAATATAATTTAAATATTGTAATGGGTCCGACATGTTAAGTCAAAAGATGAGTTGGAAAGGGATAGGTCAAATGGGTCGAAAGTCACCCAACGGTAGATTCTTTACTGCTATAATTAGATTATTATAGAAATATTTTGGTTTTTTAATCATAATGACAAATAAATAATTTATATCAATTGAACATTTTATACAAAAGTGTTGAGGATCGACTCAAACCCATCTCCTTCTACCGGTACCAAAAATATCCCTTTTGACTCGCTACCTGTCCCGTCCATTTCACTACAATTAATAAATGTGAGTAACAGTTACATACCCCGACCTCTCTTTATATGGGTTCACATAGAAAACCAACTATATATTCTCCTTTTTCGGACCCGAACCGAGCACAATTAGACTTCATATATTTTACTTATTACAATGACAATGAAGCACACACTTAAAGTAAATCGTGCGTATGATAAAATATATTATCGTACCACACCATGTAGTAAAAATCACCCATTAGTGTTGTACCAGTAAAAAAATCTCAAACAACTGTTTTATTGTTTTATTATTATTTATGTCAAAACATAATTTGAGGTTAGAAAAACTTGTAATTGTAATTGTAAACACATTTTAAGTATTGTTGGCGACATATTGTAAATTTGAAATTAATGAACCGATTTGTATGGTTTTAATTATCATGATTCTCTTTCCAAAAATATAGGCAAAATAATTGGTTGACTTTGTTCATTTAAATTTGACAAATTCTAGTAGCATCACGTATTTAATACCTAATTAATCTCGATAGCATGCGACTTAATCGTTGTTAATAGTTAGGGGTAGTTTAGGCATTGTATCCCCTCTAAGGAGACTAGCTAGTCAATCAATTAAAATGCAATCAATGGTATTGATCAAATTGATTTAAATATTGACGGGTCAAGATTTTTTTATGGGAGTTGACTTTTTAAATAAATACCTAATTTTATCTTTCTTATAATAGTAAATAAAAATAAAATAAATAAAATAAAAAGAGATTAAGTTAAATTAGATTGGTAGAGGATCTTAGAGGAAGTCCCTATACAAGGGGAAAGAGGTGAAGTTTAATTCTAGCTCTCTCTTCCCTTTCCCAATGGTCTAGATTAGGCCATATCAACACGTGGGTATTTGGCAAAAACTTTAAATGAGGGACTTTGTAAATTGTATTAAATGATATAAAGGGTACAATGGTAATTTTGTTTGTTACACCCATCGATCATTTTCGGACAGTCTTTTGGTCATATCATACTGATCAACATTCTCTCTCTTTTTCTAAACATATTAAAACTCATGAATTACGCAGTATCATCAAATCATACACATTCACACACACTCACACGCAATGTCAACGCATTTTCTAGAATTACTTTTCGATCAAAATCGTTTTCACCGGTCTTGCATTGTAAATCGATGATGAAAAATCTAAAACAACATTCCGGTTCTAAAGCTATTGCTTCAAATACTAGAGAGAAGAAGAAGGTCAATGTAACTCATAACTTTTCCGATTAACGTCGTTTTTCTTCATCGTTAATGATTTTCGTTGTTGTTTTTTATCTTTTAGATATTTAACTTCGAATTTTACGTTACAACGACTCATAAAAGTCAGCGTAAAACTGGTTATCAGTTGCATGCTAAAAAACAAGAACAAGAAGTGACGGTAGATTTGATTTCTCACGCCGAAGGTACTGATGAAGCTGAGAGTAGCTAGAGGTAGCGATTTACTCCTCTTTGTCTTTTAGATTTATAATGTTTTTTTATTCATTTTTACTTGATGTTGATTTGTAGTTATAATGTTGTCATTTTGCCAGTTGAGGTTATTGTGTAGGATGAATTTTATCTGTGATTCATCTGGAATAATTTTTCTACTGCATTTTATACATGTTTAGAAATTCAAGATCAAAGGAAATGAAAAATTACTAGTACTCTATTTGCTGCATTTTTTAATATTGGTACTTCATTTTATTATTTATTTATTTTTAATGTATTTTGTTTTTATACTTGAAATGAAAAGATTGCTAGTACTTTGTTTGTTTTCATTTTGAATATATTTACTGCATTTTATCATATATTTTATTTTGTACTTCAACTTGCTTTTATACTTGAAATCAGGCATTTAATAGTACTTGTTTACACCATCTCTGAATATTGTTATTGTATTTTATCATTTTTATTTATATACCACTTGATTTTATTGTTAAACAAAAGAACTTATTGTCGTTGTTTACAGCATCTTTCATATTTTTACTGCATTTTATACATGTATAGAAGTTCAAGATCAAAGGAAATCAAAAAATTAGAAATACACTGTTTGCTGCATTTTTTAGTATTCTTACTGCATTTTATTATATATTATTTTTGTACTTCAGATTGCTTTTATACTTAAAATCAAGAATTTAATAGTACTTATTTACTGCATCTGGAATATTGTTAGTAGTACTTTGTTTCCTTATTCATCTTACTTTTATACTTGAAATTAAAAAATTACTAGTACTTTGTTTTACCGCGTCTATACTTATTTTATGTATTCATCAAATTCATTAATGTAAGTTGCTTTGCATATTGTTTTTTTGTAAATTATGTTGAATATTATGTACTGAATCATTGTTGATACAGTACTTTTTATTTTTATTTTTCATATTGTATTTTTTATATAGTGGGTCATAGTTCATTTTATAGATAAAGAATTAAGGAGAGTGGCAAATAAGAAGTCCAGATTTAAGTCGCTTAAGCTTGAAAAGTTGAAAAGAAGAAATCATCAACAAACATGTTGAGAAGGAAGTTGTGTTTCGTAAGATTCTGCTATGTGGCTGACATCGGTACTGAAGGCTTAAACTACTAAACAAAAAAGTTTGATATGCGATTTGGGTCATTGCTTAACAGACGGTTTGATTTCGAAACAGTGCCTTCGAAGTTAGGACTTTTTGTTGTTCAAATGTTTGAACCATAAACATTTCGTTTAAATTTTCGCGATGGTAGGCAATCAAAATTACAAGAGAGCTTATTCATGACGTTGTTGGTTTGCCAATTACAACAACTTCTATCAATTTAGAACCGATATGGCATAATGGGGAAGAACTTATTGAAGAATTTAGAAGTTATTAGGATGTTAAGAAAAACGATCGATTGATTGTGAATGTTATTCACGATTGGATGATTGATCAAATCGAAGCTGATCGATGGTACAACTTGTGTTTCATGGTTGTCGTCACAAGTTTGCTTATCGAAACTACGAAAAAAGGTGCTGTAAACGATCAATCTTGCCTTTTTTTGACAAAAGTGATGATGTTTTACAACACTGGGATTGGTGTGGGTTTATTTTGGATTCAATAATCAGAACAACGACTGGATTTAAACCAACCAACAATTTCAATGGGCCATTGTTGATTATGGTGGTAACTGGCAAGTATGTTTTGGTTTAGATTCTTTTGTGGTTTTAAATTTTCTTTTAAATAAATAGTTAATGTCTTATTTTTTTCATTATTTTTGTTTTTGAAGCTGATTTATGTTAACTCAACAACCATCAACGGTGAGGAAGTTACTAAGCTATCCCCTGGCATAAGAAATTGGAATTCAGATCACCTGAATGCTCGAGAGAAAGCTGAGATAGATAATGGAGGTTTTGGTCTAGAGAATGTCAAGATTGTTGAAGGTTTTGAAAAGGTTGATGAAGAAATTGCAGAAGAGGAGAGTGAATCGCCTATTAGGAAGAGGTAGCGATATCTCGAAAAAGGTAATTTTTTAATTAATTTGTTAGTTGTTTTTTACTAATTACAAATAAGAAGCATAATGTTGTATTGGTTTCTATAAACAGAGTTTGATGAAGGTTATGTAGATTTTATGGCTGATTCGACTACAAACCATGTTTTTGAGATTGGAGATGATAAACTGAAAGTAAGTAATTGGTTTTTTTCCCACTGCATTTCACCTAGATTAAGCTGCATTTTAATTTATATATTTGATACGGAGTATATACTTGTATATTTGTTACTGTATATTTTTTCGCACTGCATTTTACCTGTAATGTATGTTGAGTCACAAGGTTTAGTTAACACAACTCCCCCTGAAGAATTTCGTAAAAGTGTAACTGAGTTAACTCCTGCTGTTCAAGTTCATAAGGATGACGTAGTTAAATTTGTTAATCCGATTGAACTTGAGAAAAACAATTTGGTTGTCTTAAGTAGTGGTGAAGCTAAAACTAAAATTGATTCGGTGAATGTTGTTGTCGTTAACACGACTACTACTAATATGCACTAGCATAGTTTTGATATAAAATATACACGCACTACTTTCTGTTAACAAGTACAAGCACAACGGTCCAACTTTTCGATTTTTTTTTTTAAACTAAATTTTTAATATTGTTTGGGAGTACAAAATTGCCTACAACTAGGGAGCAATGACCATACCCCGTACGGCAAACAAGAATGATAACAAACTTCAAAAGGTTACCCGTTTCCTTTCTATTTCTCCAAACAATGTCTGTAGTTGTATCTGGTCCCGTTGATCTTGAACCAAATTTCAAGATCTCAGTTGAAAGCATATGCAGATATTAATCTTTGTTTACAAGATTAAGTTCTTTCCTTAATCTTTGCTCTGGCAAAAAACACCCCTGCAACTAAACCTGAAACAAAAAGAAAAACAGATGAATTTTGGTTCAGTCTTAAGATTGTCTGTTCTTACAAAGAGATTATAAATGTTAACTCTTGAGTAGGGAAAAAGGCTGACCGAAAAGTATGCTAGCCGAGTTCTCCAGACTAGTAGGGACGTGAAATAAGACGATGCCAGCAACCGAGAGTGGAATCTTATTCAGTGATCCCACCAAGCTGCAGGTTGCATTATCCCGATTAGAAACATGAAAAGTTTAAATACATTAAGTTTTCCTACAAATTTGGGAATTTGAAAATGCAAAAAGGGTAGGGCAGATAGGTCAAATTGGATACTTCTAGATACGGGTCAAGTCGACTTGGGTTGACTTGAAAGTTGAAACACTCTTTGTCCAAAATATGATTAGATAATGTACATTATTTCAATAACAAGTAAATTTATTGATAAAACAATTTCGAAGACTAATGCTTATAAGTTCAAAAAACATATTTGGTTACTTTTAATCAAGTTGACCAGTTCAACCCATTTCTTATTTAGCTATTTTTTATTTTCCTCGATGGACGCATTAGAGATAGTCATAAACATAACCCAGAATTAGCTGTTCACAAGTAAAGTAGTAAATGAGCTAAAATTGCAACCTCTAATTTCAAGATATGTATATGGATATTTATCGTCTGTAAGAAAGAAAGACTTGCCTGTATGTAGTCGCTCCTGTTTGATGAAGAAACCACATAGAACTGAAGCTGATCGCTAACCCAAGAAATCCACTAAATGTCATCACCAACCAGAACGTGGGCATTCTTAGAAGGGGTCTGCAAGTCATTACCAAGACTTATATGATTCAGTGAACACTTACAGAGTTATAGTTCTATTGCAGAAACTTTTAAAAAAGAATGACTATGTAATGATAACGGATAGACTTATATGTTCATCAAGTCAACTGACAACTCTTGAACAGAGATGTACTTTACTCCACATTATGAGATAGCAAGAATGATGGGTAGGGTAGCAGTCATTTTAATATGCGTCAAAACCGACGGGTTTCTTTGTCCGCTAATACTTTCTTTGTCCATTTTTATAAATAATGGATGCATTAATTATGATTACAACAGCAATATCTTACAAAAACATTCTATCTGACCCTGTCAACCCATTTGACCTGCACTCTGTTTAGCTAAAGTTTCTGATTTGACCTGTTTGAGATAAAACATAACCTACATCGACGCCAACTCGTTTTATATGTTCTAATAAAAGGGAAGAAAAGGAGAAGTCTTTCTAAGAGGGGGATAAACTTGTCCACATCTTCTAAACTTTAATTAGGTCCCCAAATTTGTACATTTGCTATTTGCAAAGTACTCAAACTAAAATTACTTGTAAACCCAATTCTATTAATTACAAGATCAATTGATGACATTGATTGTGGTCCACAAGATTCCTTTGTGTTCTTATATAAGGGTCTTTCAACTATTCATAAAGAAATGAAACGTTTTACTTAATCTGTGCAATTCATATGTTGTAATTCTTGGGACGGAGAGAGGATTCCCTGAGTATCGTATAGGAAACAGTTTCCTGTATATTCACATACATGAATTCCAAGGAAGGAGATAACAAGTAGAGGGACAAAACAAACTCACGTGCTATAAAGATAATCCACCTCATTGAATACAAAGATCAGCACAAGTCCTAAGGGCAAGGACAGTGTGTTGTTGAGTAAAACCATTGAAAACTCATTCAGGTTCCCAGATTTTGTGACCTGCTTAGCTGTATCCATGACCCGACGAAGGGTTAACTGCATCCCAAGATTTGACAATGTCAGCAATAATTTGAATTAACATGATTGAACTTGTGCATCAGCTTATAAACTCCAAAGCAAGCAAAAGTTGAGATAAGAACCTAGGTTACTCACAGAATATGATGCCGTCAGAAAGCAATTTATAAGCTGCCATGTGTATCCAACGACATTAAAAGCTAGATCTGTTATTCCTCCAGATATTGCTGATATGATCTGCATATATATAAGATCATCATGACTCCAAACCTCCTTTAATTACTCGTATATAGATTTTACATAATCTTCGTACGGAATATAAATAGCATCAATGTAAATGAGTTCAGTAAACAAAAAATGGTTTCAACGATTTTAGTTATTGAAGAATAAAATATGATGATTTAAATCGTTGGGACCAATGTTCAAAGACTATAGATGATACCTGTTTGCCATTCAGACAGAAAGAAATGATACAAAGGAAACGGAAATCAGCTTAATAAGCAACATACCATCAAGAAAAGTGATGCCCACACTCTGTTGTCGTGGTGCTTGTTGAACAAATACATTTCACCGACTGCAGTTATCACATTGGTGAAATTCTTCAGCACGGTAACCATAGCAACATTAATGTACCTAAGACTGCAAAAAACATAGCTCAATAATCAATTATAACTTCAACAGAATCATATACCAACTATTATATCACAATTGAATAAGCTTTGGTTAAAAAAATATTTGGAAATGAATCTCATACCTAAACATGCTGGTAACTAACATCCCAACAAAAATAAAGTTAACAGGCAACCAGACTTTAATTAATCTCCATGTAAGTGGTTCCGTTGATATTACACCAAGTATGCTCAAACTAGAAACTAGTAATACGGATACAAAGTTCTGCCATTATACAAAATAAAGACTTGTTAGCCAATTATGATAAATTGAAGTACAAGCGGTATAATAATACCATCTATAGAACCATACCTGGTAGAGCATCAAAGATATTCCAGCACTAAAATCATAGCTGGAGAGGACGTATTTATTAACCAATATCATGCTACATGACGAAAGACAATATGCAAGGCCAGATAATAAGGCCTGATTGTTAACTTTTACCCTGTTACTCTTTAAACTCCTTTCTCTATCTTTATCAAATCTCCCACTCTCCACATCAGTCTCATTCTCGCCAACATTTTTCATTGTAAGAGCCGACCTGTACACATATAAAATCAAACAATGATTCACTGCCGCATATGGTTTATTCAAAACAAGAAAAGAATTCAAATCTTGTTAACAGGGAAAGGGAGGCCAACACAACATTTTGACCTATTAAAATAAAGAATCTTGGTTCACACAGTCCAAGGGCTGTTAAAGTGTTTATTTAATCATGTATGATGTGAGGGTAGAAGCAAATAAAGAACTACGTTTGCACTTTGCAGGGATAAAAAGTTATTTTTATGGTGCTTAGTATTACTTTGATGTGTAAGGTGGATCGAATTGCCAAAATCCCAACATGAATTATGTTTTTCCATCACCAGATCCCTATCACAAGGATGAGATTCACCACCACCAATACAAACACACTTGTGGTATGTTTATCCCCATTTCACTGAAAAAAATTGTCAACCGACTATTTCGACCACACTTAAACATTCGGATCCACTAAGAGCAGTAAATTTCCAAAAACCTACTTGTTATTACTCAATTCATAATCATCGATTAAGCGACCACTACCGGCCCCACTTTAAACAAATTGTCAAGTTTAGCAATAAAAATATAACTTTATCACAAAAAGAATTCAAAGCTGATCCCCTCACATATTGAACAATCTGCAAAAAGGTTTGATTATTGAAATGTTTCACCTGATAACTCAAATTCACTGATATAATTATATATATATATATATATATATATATATATATATATATATATATATATATATATATATATATATACATATACTATAGACACAATCAGTTTGAAATACTCACAAAACGAGCGTTAATTCGAATCGAAAAGCTCCAATCTGCACTTCTAAATGATAAATAACATTCAAACTAATTAGCTATACTATCAGTTATAAGAACTTTAATTGTTTAAATATCTCACATAGAACAAGAGTAGCTAGAATATCACTATAGAATTACAAAGTAAAATCAAATTAATATTTATTTAGAAATATGTGAAGTAAAGTTAAGTAAAGTAAAAGTACCTGAATTAACTAAGAAAAAATGAAGTTGTAAACATTGACAGACAAAACGTGTTGTTGAAATCGCCGTCTGAAACGAAGTCAACGATCGGTAGTCTGGCGGAATCACGGTGGTGTACGACGGATGAGTGTGGTGGTGATTTGCAATTAATGGTGGCCGGATTAACTTTATTTAATATACAAGAAATTAAAATTAAAATTTGGAATAATCAGAGGAACATGTGAAATATGAGTGGAAAAGGAGATGAAGGAAATAATTGGGGATTTAATTTAAGAGAGTTGAATTTGAAGGTGATATAAATATATATATTGGGACAAATATCTAATCGAATGACCAGTTGGACCAACGCATACCTATGTTGTTTTCCTGGGTGTTATTACTACTATTTTTGTTTTTTTTTTTTTAATTAAAAGAATAAAAATAAATAAGAATTAGTACATACAATAACTAACAACCCCGATGATAAAAATTGTGTTATACTATAGATTTTTAATAAATAAATAAATACATTTTGAGAAGAAAAGAATTTAGATAGCAAGTTTTAGTTGTTTTCTGGTTCAAAAAACTATTGTTTTTGTGTTTAAATTTGATGATTAGTCATTTTTAATGACTTTTAATTAAGAGGAAGCGCAATAAAAAAACATTCGATGATATTATGAATTATTTAAAAGGATTATTAATCAAAATATACTAAGGGCAAGTTTGATTGACAAATTCTGATG
This sequence comes from Gnaphalium uliginosum, assembly GCA_963930675.1. Taxonomy (NCBI): domain Eukaryota; kingdom Viridiplantae; phylum Streptophyta; class Magnoliopsida; order Asterales; family Asteraceae; genus Gnaphalium; species Gnaphalium uliginosum. Next base: position 23,685,711 of record OZ005681.1, read on the forward strand.
GAATCTGAATCAGATTTCATTTCATATGACCGTAAGTTCTTATAAACTCATACTTACATGACATTTAATTTGTTGTTTATATACATGATTTAACTCTTGTTAAATTATGGGATAGGTTTTTTTTTCTTTTTGAAAAATGAAGTTTTATGGACATTGGAAAAGGGTCTTACGCAAAGACGTATTTTAAGGGTTGAAAATTTATTGTACTTTGCTATTTGTTCTACAATATTTTTATGTTGCGGTTTTATTTGTAAACAAATAAATGCATGAGGTATTTTTATATTCAAGCTACTTGAGAATGGGGAGTATTTTTGTGAGTAAGATGTATGCAGTTAACTAGGATATTCATATGACTATTTTAACGCTTTTTTAATCATCCTTAAATCGTTTACCTAGTAAAATTTCAACATGAGATCTTTTATATATCTCTATCTCTATCTACTGCTACTTATAATACATTTGATACATTTGGCTTGAAATTAATTAAGAGAGGGTTATTGTCTAAATTGGCCCTTACAAAACTAATATATACAAGTCAATTAATCCAAGTTTCTTGACAAATACAAGTCAATTCAAAATCTATAATGATTTCTTCTTTTATACGACATTCAACTCAACCTTTTCATTAATTTGATTTCAATCATACAATTGCTATGATATGTTTTATGTAAATGTCATCATTAGTTATATTTTATCAGTCATATGATATGGTGTTCTATATAGACATCCAATAAATTTAACATTCGATTTTTATGCTAACCTATGAAACTTTTTAAATGGAATTGAATATCATAAATAAAAAATCTAACTAAACGGAACACCGAAGACAATAATAATTATTTGCTGCTTTGTACGGGTATAATGCTAGTTATATGTAAACCATCTCTTTATTATCTTAAAATTAAACTCAACATAGAGAAAAGTCTAATTCATAAATTAATTATTCTCCCTATATGTCAATTGTTTTTTTCATCAAAACCTCAATTTCTTTATCATCTATATGTGTCCTTAATTACATATAATCATTACCACATATCTTCAAATGCTTCGAGGTTACGCCTTTTGGGGCTTTACTCGGGGCTTGGAACCGCGACCCCACAGAAAATCAATTCGATCGTGCTTCTAAGTGAGAAGCACTCTAACTACATAAAATTATAAAATGGATCACTATAATGAATATAATTAAAATTAATTGACACCCGTATTATTTAATACAACTAATAGTTGAATTTAAATACTTTTCAAAATTATTTAGCAGTATTATAAGTAATTATGAATTTAAGTAACAAAAATTTACATAATACATAATTAAAAAAAATCTAAATCATGTAACCCGAATTCGTAAAATTCAGTTTAATTTATATAAATAACGAAATTAAACAGAATATATACACCACTGCTTTGCGCGAGTATTATGCTACAAACATATAAATAAGGAAGAGATTGTCAGATTCGAAGTTACCTTATTGTTTTTGTACTTAGAAATTGCAATGGAACTTATGAGTTCATTACGAATTATGCTTGATTTCGATAAAAACATCTATGAAATAATTATGGTATCTAATCTAATAAATGCTATTGACTAATATCCATAGTTGTAAAAGGTTTGACACAAATCTGTTACAAAACGTAAAATAAAATTTGGTACAATCCAATAAAGAAAAATTAATTAGTGATGAAGATTTAAAAAATAGAGGGGGGAAATAGGGTGGTCAACGATCAACATATGAATTTGTCAAACTATACCTATAGTGGACTAGTGGAGATTCATCAAACACTGTTTATTTACGCCCCACAGCCTACCAAATTTGGTACCTCAAACTAAAGTAACGTTATCACGACAATTGACATGTCCAAATTTCGTTTATGGAGTTCACTTATATAGCGACTAATGCTAAACTTTTATAAATAAATAAAAGGTCGATCTATTTATAAATGTAATAGATTGTAAATATTAATCATATCATATAAGCGTGATTAAATTTTATACTAGGAGGCATATGAATTTATGTTGTGAAACTAATCACCAAAATGAATAACTAGAATTCAATTGTCACTTATAATCAAGCTTGTTAGAGCATCAGGAGTGGTAATGTTCCCGTTAACGCTCCGGACCGAGAACGTTGTCGGATGGACGGATGGCATTCCGTCACTCCGCGGCAGCGTTCTCGATTAGTGTTCATCCCATGATGCTGCCTCATAATGTATTTTTTTTACTCAAAATGTTATAAAAACTCAATATCATCCACTCCTCAACTTTTTCATCATCAGTGTTCTAATCAGAGCATCGAAAAATCGGAGTCACCACTCCTCGTGCTTTTAAGTTGCAGCTGATGTTACAATAGTTATAGTTTGAAAGATTACAATTATATGTAACTGACAAAAAAGGTGTTTTCCTATATTGTTAAAATATTTAAACTAAATAAATAAAAACAAATTTTTTCTATCAACTATGTTCACACACTCTTTAGGCACTCCTCCACTAGTGAGAAGTTGGTGTGTATCCATCTATCTGATCATGACTCGCTCTCTTTGTTTGCGACTTTGACTTACTTGTATACAATGTAAGATATCAATTTGTAAATTAATTGTTTCTAAGACCGATTATTGTAGTTGTATACTATGTTAAGAATACATGATATGTTTAAGTTAAACATTTGTTGTAAATTTGTTGATATTAACGAGGTTTTACATGGCAATCGCGAAAGTTTTACATGGCAATCGCTTCGCGATTGGATGTGTCTAAAACTATTAGTCTACTATAGCTGTACCGAGATATGGTCGAAATTCAAATTTATATGCATACATAACGTTTGGTTATATCAATTTCAGATATATGTAAATAGTTTTGATAAGACCAAATATGTATCTTATGTTTATTATGGAGTATTACTTAATAATATCTACAAAAGATATGTTGAAGATACAATGGTATTTTCTTGGATTAAAACTTCATATTTAAATTGTACAACTTCTTTTAATAGATAATGCATACTATAATATTAATAAAATTATTAATATTACTATCATTATTATATAAGTTGCTTACAAAATATTGTCCCGGTGATAGATTGACACTCAGAGAATCTCATTCATTTTTTATGATTTATAAGGTTTACATATTAATTTAAAAATAATACATCAAATATCAACAAATGGCATGTTTCATCCTTTATTATTTATTGTAAAAATAACTTAAGTAATTGAAGAGAACAATCCATCAAAGTGAAAGGTTTGTGGTGAGGATAACTCAAGTAAAATTCAGACCCAAACCTGCTTATATTTGAGTTGGGTTCGTTTCGAGTCTCCAGTCAAGTTGAAAATTGACAGCCCTACAGTGTATACCATATACGATATGATTTAAATTCATATAATATTAAAAACATAATAAAATATTGATTTTTATAATTATTTAATCAAGTTAAAATCGTACATGCATTATGCATGCATCCACATCACCTTATTTTATATGAAAAATAAATATTACTCCCTCTATCCTAAATTATTTATCACTAAGTTAATAACACACATTTTGAAGAAAACACATTCGTCAGTTTTATTTGCGTGCATTCCTTTGAGATCCGTGTGTATGTGGGTTTGTGTTATGAGTTTATTTTAAATCGTAGTGTTTGATTTGAATCATAAATTGAAACAAATTCTGACCGAGGGTTAAACTTGACATTTTATATAAGCCTTTGCCTTTATGTGTCCATGTATATATGGTTCTGATGTATTACTCAAACTGAAAAGACCATCACTTACAAATGACCCGTACAATTATTTCCATTTATTCTTTTATATGAATTGTCTGTCTAGAGCAAAGCTGGATGGCAATGCTAAGTTTTTGGATTTCACCGAAAAGTTAGAAGCAACTTGTGTCGGTGTTGTTGAATATGGCAAGATGACCACGGATCTTGCACTCATAATCCATATATCAACGTAGGTCAACTTGATATTTTGAATTTAGTGAGTGTTACAGGTAGGAGCATTATTCGAATACTAAAGAATTCATCGATGTTGTTGCAAATGAGTTTAAAATGAAATTTGGCGCCTTTTAATCGGTGTGTTTGACTGAGTAATTAACTTGGTTGAGATATGTACGATCTATTTGTTCATATAAACTTCACTACAACAACTTTATACAACTAATAACCTCACATTTTGTATTTTTTTCACTACAAAGTCTAAAGGTGAAATAACTACAGGGGATGTTGAAACATTTTTTTGGTTCTTAAAAATAAAGAAACATTGATGCTTCATATTGTTGAGTATTTCACTTGATAACTTACCATATTTTCGTCCATTAGTGTTTGATATTATGATTGTAATTAATTGTTTAAATTTAAATACGTCATCACGCGTAGTTACAGATCAATAAACTAGTATGATAATTATAACAGTTAATTATTCTTCACACACTGAATCTTATACTTACATTTCAGAAATCAGAACATACACAAAGAGACCTAAATAAAATTCTAAAAGTAAATAATACAAGTTTCATGATACTTAAATAAACTATATTTGTTTCGTCCAAGTAAACACAATCTACCAAAATAAATTAGACCTGTAGAATATAACAGCAAATGCACGAGAATATGTTTGTGAGAATTTAGAAAATGTAACCAACCCATATTGTCACATTCTAAAATCATTTCCCCCCAAAAGGCATGAATCAATTAGATTGGATTAACAAGATACCCCACCTAATATAAACTAGCAATGTACGTCTATCTTGTATTCTTGTTTGAGTTTTATTTATCATAAAGTTGAATAGTATCTTCCAATACAATTTTTCCAGCATTGGTTCATAGTCTTGGTTGAACTATTTTTTGGTGAGGAATCTGAGGGGATGATGGCTTAACGAATACACTAGGACGGACAATCTCAACCTTTTATTTTTGTAATCTACTGTCTAAATTTACTGCATTATAAATGTACACTACCTACATGGAAATAACATGATAGATTGGCATTATAGGTGTTGTGTTAAATCTTAGGAACTTGTGTCGAGGATGATGTTTTTTACTTTCGCCTTCTGTTTTTGCCTTTCCCCAACACTGATACAAAATATTAACATAGTTTATCACTATATTTAATGCTGCTTTAACTATTGGTGTATTTTACTATTGTGACAAGCATAACCTAACAAATTTATAAAAAAACAAACAATATAGAAACTTTAACAAAGAATATATGTAGTTAAAACAAAAACAAATGAAATCATTACACAAGATAGTCGTGCACTTCACTAATAATTGAATTAGGTCGCCCAATTTAGACGGGGAACATTTGAACATTCTTTTGGTCTTTGATCTACCAGTGCAATCCCTAAACACATTCGTCACATATGTACTTATATCATTCGAATTACATCTTACATTTTGTTGCATATGATAAAAATACGTTACTAATTGATAGTTACTTAAATTGACAACATAACTTAGTCAGGACGTACATATAATGCAATTTAAATATTTTTTCATAGATGATAGTGCGAATTTCGCGCGTTCTAAACTAGTTATCTATATTTATACTACTATATAATTGATTTGGGGCAAAATCTTAAAATGGAGAAATAGTCAATTACTATTATACCCTTTTACATATATTATTAAACTATAAAAAATTTAAGGCCAAATACAATTAATTAAAAGTTAATACATCATAATTAGTTTCAGTTACAAAAAGTATAAGCTCATATTTATTTAATTCTTTTTATAATTGATGTAACCACGTTATAACGATGGATATTAAAATTTCAGTTAGGATTGATTTTATGTAATATATAAGTGAAAATATAACAGAGTGTTTCGATGACGGGTTAGAATTTTTATTACAAAAGCAAACTTAGTTTTTTCCCGAAATAACGGGTTGGAGCAGTAACCCCAACCTTGACCTAACTAGGTTGATAGGTTAGAAGTGTCACCCTAACCAGTTTATTTACTTGTTGGTTTCGTATCGACTTTCAAGTCGTGATAATATCTTTATTGCGAATAGTAAGAAAATGATATACTATATACTACTATGTTCTTAGTTATAAGAAAATATGTTAGATAAATATATTTGTACACGTAATTTTTTTGGCGTACAGTAACCTAGTTATATTATAATACACGAATATTATATTATAATTATTATAATTATAATTATAATTATAATTATAATACTAGAATATATGAGTATGATGTTTATATTCTGGTTCGTTCTTATATCCCCATTTTGCATAAACGGAAACAATGTGAACTAAAATCTCGATTTCAACAACATAACCATTTCTTTTTCATAACCACTTCTTTCTTCATTCGGATATACTCCAACTAAAAACAAGATTACCATAGAATAACACTTCCCAAACCCATTTCATGTTCATATGACCCAAAATCTCTACTTTCATTCATTTCCGCGCCCAAAACGAAAACCCACTTTTTTTTCCTTCATACAAACACTTTCAACTACCATCAATGGATGACGACCGCCGTGTCGGAGATCTAGTCCGGGAACTAGTCCACCATCTACAAGACATCCCAAACCCTAACCCTAAAGATGTCAAATACGCAATTCGCATTCTATCAAGCCGAATGACTCCATTAATAGTCGCCAATGAAGCTGCCATAGCTAACTCCATTAAAACCCAGATGGCTAAACAAGGTAAGTTATCTGATGCTTTAAGTTTCACTGATCTTTATTCTAAATTTACTTCTAAAACTGGTCCTGGTAGTGTAAACAACAAAAGATCCGTGCTTTATATGCTTCAAGTCATTTCTGAAGATAGAAAAACAAACCCCAGATTCCAAATTAATCAGATAAATGATAATTTAAGTGAAATGCAAGGCTACAGTTCAAAAAAGTTGAAAAATGGTGGGATTTTGTCGATATCAAGAGATGCCGGTAATTCGCGTGAGACGGTTTATAAGGAGTTTGGTAGGATAGTGAGTGAGGAGAACAATGTTTCCGAAGAGGGTTTGGTGTATGATGTGTTGTCTGTTTGTGAAGGGAGTGATGGGAAGTATGTGAAATTTGATGATAATGTTGATGGGTATGTTTTGTTAGATTCGGTTAAGGTTAATAAAGCTAGTAAGATTATGATTCGTAAGCTTTGTGAGCTTGGATGGTTGTTTCGGAAGGTGAATGGATATATTTGCGAGAATATGGATAGGGTTTCTGAGAAAGATGTTGGGATGGTTGCAACGGCGTTTTGTGTTGCAATGCAAGATGAGCTTGTAGAGTATCGTAAGTTGTTGACTGTATTGAGATCACAATCGATGAATCCGAATCCGTTGGCTTTAGAAAATGTGAGCTCAAAGGGGTATCTAAGTTTAAGGAGACTCTCGGTTTGGTTGGTTGAGCCAACAGTGAGGATGAGAAGAATGGCTGTTCTTGTGGACAGTTGTAAGAATCTTAAGGGTGGTGCGATGGCTGGTGAAATTCATTTCCATGCTCAACATGGTGACCCACTATTTCATGATTTAATGAAACGGTTGCTTCATAAGGTGTGTTTACCACTTTTTGAGATGGTGAGGAGTTGGGTTATGGAAGGGGATCTTCAGGATTTATATTCGGAATTTTTTGTTTCTGAACAATCTGTTAAAGCAGAGTGTTTATGGAGGGAGGGTTATCAAATTAATTATCTTATGCTTCCGTCGTTTATCTCTAAATCTCTTGCTAATCGTATACTAAGAACAGGTAAGTCGATTAATTTCCTTAGAGTTTGTTGTGAGGATCGTAGTTGGTCTGATTTAGCAACAGAAGGGACTAGTTATAGGGGAAGTGGTCTTGGATATGGTGAAACTAATGCACTAGAAAATTTAGTCACTGAAGCAGCAAAAAGAATAGATAAACATTTAAAGTATGAAATTTTCAATAACTATAAGTTTAGAGAGCACTGTCTAGCTATTAAACGTTATATACTATTAGGGCAAGGCGATTTCGTTCAGTATTTAATGGAAATTGTTGGGCCGGTGCTTTCTGAGCCTGGTTATAAGATCAGCTTAATTCATGTTCGTGGGTTATTGGAGAAAGCCATTCGGTCTTCTAGTGCACAATATGATGATCGTGACATTTTAGATAGATTGACTGTTAAGATGATGCCACATAGAGATCAAGATAGGGGATGGGATGTGTTTTGTTTGTATTATCATGCACGAGCTCCGTTAAATACTATATTTACAGAATCTGTGATGGGTAATTACTTGAGAATCTTCAATTTTTTGTGGAAGATTAGAAGGGTAGAACATGCAGTTCTTGGTGCTTGGAAGACGATGAAACCAAATTTAGTTACTTCTCAGTTTTTCACTAAATTACCAAAGGCTGTGAGGTTTCAGATAGTTTTGACATTGAGAAGATGCCAAGTTCTTTGGGATGAAATGAACCATTTCCTTACAAATTTGCAGTCGTATATAATGTTTGAAGTTTTGGAGGTTACATGGGCTAAATTTTGTAATGAGATGGAAGCTGCTAAAGATCTTGATGATCTAATTGCAGCTCATGATAAATATCTTACTACAATTCTTGAAAAGTCACTTCTTGAAGAAAGTTCTGAAGTTTTTTATAATACTCTTTTGATGTTGTTTGATGTCATTTTGCGGTTATGTGGAATTGCTGATCGACTTTATGAAGGCATAAATGAATTTCGAACAAGGTATTCATATTATTTTACCATCATGGTGAGAAGTGGTAATTTTGACCCATTTACATGTGAATGGGTCAATTTGGGTATTTTTATCTTTAACGGGTCAAAGGGGGTTGAACTCGTCCAACATATACATTTAAAGCATAAAATGTTAAAATCTTTTAAATCGTTTTCTTCAGTTATTAGATTTTCATTGAAATAATATAAAGTTTGGTATTCATATTGGACTCCTAATCTTATATTTTGACAGGCACCTAAGTTAGTGATTTTGACCCAATCATGTTTTGACAACCTGCCTGACCTGCCCATTTTGCCACCTCTAGTCATACTCCATTAGGATTTTTTATAAGATATATGCTTTTGTTTGGGTGTTTATAATGTGCAGAAATACTAAAAATAAGACCAAAGAAGCTAAGCATTCTAAAAGCAATGGCTCAGAAGCAGATCCCTGGCTTAATGAAGGAAGAAAAGCTGTAACACAACGTGCTGGTGAATTTCTTAGTAATATGGGACAAGAATTAGATACAGTGTCGAAGGAGTACTCATCTATTTTGAAGGGGTTCCTTTCTGAATTGCCCATGCAGCAAAACATCGACCTGAAATTCCTCATGTTTCGGCTAGACTTTACTGAATTTTATAAATTGGCAGCTTAGCTCTGATGGTGAAGTTAGCAGTCAAGTTAAAGCAATCTAACTATTTTTGAATGACTGACGGGCCATAGTGACCCATAGTGGCTATCGGAATCCAATGGTGTAATTTGACTCTTCATTTTAGTCGCTATCTATGTTACCAAGTTAATTGTTTTCATGCCCTGTGTGCCTGACCCTTTCTTTTTCTTCCAGAATGTTATTAGTTTATGGTGTGATCGTCCCTGCCATGACAACTTTAGATCAATTGAAGGTACATCCCTTATATTTAAATGTTGTGTCAGCGTGGAATCGCATCGCGTACATATTTCTTGTGGTGGTGTATCATTATGCTTGTGTATTTAGAAGTCGGATGGATTGGGTAAGAAGTTAAAATGGGTAACTTTTGGATGTGTTCAACCGGGCCCGGGTGGGTTGACCCAAACCTGTTTCTCTTTCCAACATCTAGAAGTACCATATGATTGCAATTTTTTTATTGTGTCTGTATCTTTTATTTGAATGAAATTTGATTTAGCAAATTTTATGTATTTGAAATTTAATTTGAGTGACTTTTGACTCTTTTGATCCATTTGACTTGTATTCTGTTAAAGCTACCTTTTGTTTTACCCCGTTTGACCAGTCACATATAAAAGCATAGCCTGAATACCCATTTTTAAGTAAATGGGTTACTATTGCCATCTCTTATTTGTTCCATGCTTTCATAATGACTTCATTAGCGGTGGTATACTATTATTGCTTTTTCTTCATTCTATTTGTTGTTATTAAACTTCGTCTTTTGTAGCTATGCAAATAGTTATGTATCTGTCTCGTAACTGAGAATTTGAAGTTTTTCTCATTCCTGTGACCCTTCTAAGTTCTGTTCATCCTTCATGTGTTCTCAGTAGGAATTACAACTTCACTTTTCATCGATCCATCGGTCCAAAAATGTTATTTTTGATCTGGGAAAAAGGTGCTATCTTGCAAGTCCATTTTCGAGAATCTTTTGGGACATTTTTCTGTTCAAATTGCTGTTGCCGAGACTTCTTTGGGTGGTTTGTAGTTTCTAGGTTCTTTTGAATGTTTTCTATGAGGATGTTATGCCACAAAAAGTTGTATATAATATTCATATCAAGGTTACAGTACTAGTAATCCAAGGTTATGATTGGTTGCTACTTGCTAGATTATAATGAATGACATGAAACTTTTGTAATTATGTTGCATTTTTTACTCATAAATTTAGATTAGATTACAATTGAAATGATATATAAATTTATTTAATCATATTAGACATGCTAATCTTATATAACAGTTATATCTTTTTGGACAACAAGTATTGTGGGTCAACCCGATTCATTTAGATAAGTACCTAAAGTACTCAATCCTGTTTTGACCTGGTATCCAACCGCCTATTTTGCCACCTCTAAATTCATATTCCATTCTACAAAATTATATGATCTTGTTTTTAATGTGCAGAAATACTAATTATAAGACCAAAGAAACATAGCATACTAAAAGAGAAGGCTCAAAATACGATCCATGACCTGATGAAGGAAAAACTGTAACACATGGTGCTGGTGAAATTCCTAAAAAGGATGGGACAAGATTTAGATGCGGTTTCGAATTGATACTCATCGATTTTGAAGGGATTCATGTCTGAATTGCCTATGATGCAGCAACACATTGACTTGAAATTCCTCATGTTTTGGTTAGATTTTAATGAGTTCTATAAATTGGTCTATTGGTGAAGTTAGCATTCAAATTTAAGCAATGGTGGACAGCTAGTGGCTATCGGGATCCAGTGGCATAGTAGATTTTACTTCGTCATTCATTTCATTTAAATATCACTATCTATGTTACTTAGCTAAATTATTTCATGCCATGTATCTCACTTCTTTTTTCTTTCAGAATGCTATTAGTTCATGTGGTGATGTAGTCCCTGCAATGACAAATTTACATTCCAATTGAAAGTGGTACATTTCTTTTATGCAAATGTTGTCAATGTGGAATCTTATGGACGTCTTGTGGTGCGTTTCTTCATGTTTCGATATGTACTAGAGGTGACAAAATTGGTGAATTTTAGTAACATGTTAAAATGGGTCATTTTTGTAACGGGTTGAACCAGGCCTGGTTGGCTTGAACCGAAACCTGTGTTTTCTTTCCAAAATAAGAAAAATTTTAATGTCTAAATCTTATTTTTTGATTAAATGATTTAAGAGATTTTAATCATTTACAAAACAATTTGGGCGACTTGCCACTCGCTTGAGCCATTTGACCCATTTGACTCGTTTAGTTTTTAATCTGTTACTTTTACCCTATTGACCAGTTGTTGATGAAAACATAACCTGTACTGAACCATTTGTACGTAAGTAGGTTACAGTTGTCTCCTTTAATTTGTACCATGCTTTCATAATGGCTTCATTAGTTGTGATATATATCTTTCTTTTAAAACTCATGTGAATGTGAATGTCAATAATACTATTTCAACTACTGCATGTGAAGATTTTCAATGTTATTAGGTGTTAATATTTCAACGACTCATTAATTATAAATCTTTGTATTAACTCATCTTTAATATGTACAAAAATATATCAACAGCTTAGTATGTATTATTGATGCATTCTCCAGAGTTGTGTACACATCTACACCAAAAGTAGAACTTCCTAATTCGCCATGGAAGAGATGTTCAAAACACTTCCTCAACACACTTGTAGCTGGTCAAAAGGAAGGTTGACCTACCACAAGCATCAAGGGTTTTGGAACTATCAATGGTATCATGAAGGATGTATTTTGGCACGTCAAACCTTCAAGGCTCGGCCTAGTGACGTTTTACTGACCAGTTTCCCGAAAACTGGCACAACTTGGCTAAAGGCTTTGGCTTTTGCCATTGTAACCCGAACAAAGTTTGATGAATCGTCCACTCCTTTGCTTACAAATTTACCTCATGACTGTGTCCATTACCTCGAGACAGACCTCGAACGAATCAAAGAAAACCGCGAGAACTCAGATTTCCCACTGGTGGCTACGCACATTCCATATGATTCTTTGCCAGAATCAGTCATTGCCTCAAACTGCAAGATTGTTTATATATATCGGAACATTAAAGATGTCATAGTTTCTCACTACCACTTCACGACAGAAGTAGTAAAATTACCGGTGGAAGATGTGCCATTTGGGGAGTTTTTTGACGAGTTTTTTACAGGTGTTTCATGGTGCGGACCATACTGGGATCATATTTTAGGATACTGGAAAGCAAGCCTAGAAAGGCCAGGAAGAATTCTTTTCTTGAAATATGAAGACATGAAAAGGGACTCTAGAAACGAAATGAAGAGGCTTGCCGAATTCATTGGGTATCCGTTTTCAATCGAAGAAGAGAAAGCGGGTATTATTGAAAATATAGTAAAGTTATGTAGCTTCGAGAATTTGAGCAACTTAGAAGTGAATAAAAGCGGATTGCATCGTCCAGAATTATCTGATTCATTAGAAAACCGAATCTTCTTTAGGAAGGCTAAAGATGGAGACTGGGAGAACTACTTCACAGATGAGATGAAAGAAAACATAGACAAATTGATTGATCAAAAACTGAGTGGCACTGGGTTAGTCCTGAAATAAGAGCCTCAAGATCACTTCAATTCCCATCTCTCTGTTTTGTGCCTAAGTTGCCTTAGTTCGTTCTGTCGTTGCTGAAATTGCGTTTGTTTTGAATAATTCAGTTTTGTACTTTTAATAGTGTGTCTGAGTCTGAGTGTCAATTTGAACTTGGGAGATATAGTTTTCAGCCAATGTTATTTGATGTTCTCCTTTTGATTTAAGTGATCTTGTTGTGCATGTCTTTAATAATGCTATTTTTTTCATTTCAAGTTATATATTATAGAAAAGAAGAATAGTAATGACACAGCTGAGAATATGCTAACAAGCAGCTCACATCTACAAATCAGAATGATGATTATGTTGGACTCCCAAGTCCCAAGTAGGCGGATACATGGGGACTTTTCTCGATGCAACACAAATTAAGTCTTGTCTCTGGAAAGGTGATTCGATTTGATACAAGCATGTGGTGTTAAAATTTTCCAACAGTATGAGGTACCTTAGTGTTGGAGAAGTTGCTGAAAGAGGGTAATGATTTCAATTCTGATATATTTACAAGTGATGTACGAAGATCACTTTTCAAAATTAATATTTCGCCTACCTAAATAGTAGAACTAGAAATAGAAGTCAGTGCTCGGGATCCCTAAAAGTCTCCAGTTAACCCTTTTGTCAAGTGGTCTGCTAAGTTATATTGTGACCTCACAAAATCAACTGATATCACCCCATTCGTGATTAACTCACGAATCATGCTATGTTTAACATCTAAGTAGTCTTCCCATTGTACATTTGACTATAAGCCTTAGTCAAAGTAGCGGCGCTATCACAATGAATAGAGACAGGTGATATAGGTTTAGGCCACAATGGAATCTCATATATCAAGTTCCTTAGTCGTTCCGCTTCTTTACCGGCAGCAACTAATGCCACGAACTCAGATTCCATAGTTGAATTGGTTATGCGTTTGCTTCTTGGAAGCCTACGAAATGGCACCTCCCCTAAGCAAGAATACCCATCTACTAGTAGAAGAATGATCTTCTATATTAGTGATCTAACTCGCATCACAAATCCTTCTAACATCGAAGGATATCCCATGTAGTGTAAACTATAATCCATAGTTTTCTTCAAGTACTTAAGCACCCGCCTTATAGCTTGCCAATGATATATACTAGGATTATTAGTATACTTACTAAGCTTTTCCACTGCGAAAGCAATGTCTGACCTTGTGCTCGTCATGGCATTAATTAAGCAGTCAATCACTTGAAAATACTCAAGTTGTGAAATAGGTTCACCAGAGTTAAACATAAGTTTCAAAACCAGGAGTACAATCAGAACAATTGGCTTTCTTTAACACTTTTTCAATGTAATGATTGTGAAATAGAAATTCCCTTATTCTCACGTTTAGTCCTAATACATAGGATCACATCAACCTCCCCCGTATCCTTAATGGAGAACTTTGAAGACAAAATTCCTTAGTCAAATTGGCTTGTTCCAGAACTGTGCCAAAGATCAACATGTCATCAATATACAAGCAAATTATCACTCCTTTACTAGAGTTATTAAACTTGTTGTATACACACTTGTCCGCTTGATTCAAACTAAATCCACTAGATAAAACCACCTCATCAAATTTTTGATGCCACTGCTTAGGTGCGTGTTTCATTCTATACAAGGATTTAACAAGTTTATACACTTTTTACTCATTAACATTCATAACAAAGTCTTCAGGTTGTTTCATATAAACCTCCTCATCCATATCACCATTAGAAAATGTAGTTTTCATATCCGTTTGGTAAATCTTTAGATTGAGTAATGCAGCTAAGTCAATCAACAATCTAATAGTATATGTCCAAGCAACATCTGTATTGGTATCAAAATAGCTAACACCAAGTGTTGTTATCCATGATGGAATCTATCTAAAAAATGATTGCTTCTTTCCAAAATGTAACATTTTGAGACTTCATAGGTTCTTCAAATGTTTTTGGATTCTTCTCAACATTAAAGCAACATGGATATTAGATAGAAAACTCATCCCTACAACCTACAATTAAATACGATTGAAAATCGGGCTCACATGATTTTTGTTTCTTTTCTCTTTTGTTTTTCCTTAGTTCAAGTGGCTTCTTTAAAGTCATTTTATAATTCTCCACCTCATCAGTTTCATTAGTTCTACAAGTACTAGGCACCATATCATTTGATCTAGGTATAGATGAGAATATGTTCTCATCAAATATTGCATCTCTTGGTCACTACAGTGTTAACTGATATAGAGTCAGTAGGTTCAATGACATGGAACCTATAAGCCACAAAATGCTCAATATATCCAATAAAGATGTAATCTATATCTCTTTTCTCCAAACTCTTCTTTTTGGGTTCAGAAAGTCTTAAAACTGCCTTACAAACACGAAAATAATTCAAATTTGATTTTTTCTTGAATCAAATTTCATAAAGTGTAACCTTGTTCCTTTTGTTAGAAACCCTATTAAGCAACTAGCAAGCCGTTAACATGGCTTCCCCAAAATCTCTCACTTAAAAATTGAAAAATATATTATTAATTGAACCATAATTCATGGTTTTCATCCAAGTACTTGGGTACTTGATAAAAATGATAATAACATATCATCCATTAATACATCCGATTATATCCACATATTTGTTTGATTCATAGATCCTGAATCTTTCTGATCACATTTGCAATGAAAATTTTGATGCATGAAGTGGTGTAATCCTTATCCGCTTTCTAATGCAAATGAAACAATATGAAATCAATTCATCCAATAGAAAGGGACACCAGCAGTTGGATCGCACAATCGGTTCATTCTGTAAATCATCACTGCTCTTCCAACTTATATAATTAGCATTCAAAAAGAGTGAAGACAATCCAGAAATCACAAAGTAAATTTAACAAAACTCTAACGAATCATCGCAATCCTGGATAATGGACCCATTTCATAATACTTTCCCAATTAAAACGAGCGCATTGCAGGTGGTTTTGTCAGAATATGCTAATAAACAAGTACATATACAAATCAGATTGATAATTCTAAGTCAAACAGTCAATACACCAAAATGTGGAGCTTGGGCAATGCTAGACTTCCAAAAGTAGGCGGTTGCATGAGCTACCATTGAATTTACCAACCTCTGCAACTCAACATTAATAAATAATAAAATTTGTTATAATAAAAATATAAATAAATAATAATTTTGTTCAAAAACATTAGCGTAACATGTGGAACCCAAATAACTCATCTAAGTGTCACCAAACATTAATTTCGAAAGTGGCCCAAACAGCTCACTATTTTTTATCCTTTTTTTGTTCAATAAATATAATATAATCCATATTATATGTAAATGATTATTATTATCAATCAGAACATCAGCATACACAAAAACCAGGAGAACTTGAGTTTTGATCCAATCTTATCATATATGGAAGACATATTCAAAACACTTCCTCAACATACATGTAGCTGGTTAAAAGGTAGGTTGACCCTTTTCAAGTATCAAGGATTTTGGAACACACAAGATTTCCATGAAGGAGGAATTTTGGCCCAAAAAGCCTTCAAGGCTCAGCCAAGTGATGTGCTATTGTGTAGTTGTCCAAAAACTGGTACAACTTGGCTAAAGGCGTTGGCTTTTGCCATTGTAACTCGAGAAAAGTTCGATAAAACGACAAGTCCTTTGCTCACAACTATGCCTCATGAATGTGTTCCTATCCTTGAGAAAGATCTCGATAAAATTAACGAAAACCACAAGAATTCATCCTTCCCACTCGTGGCAACACATGTTCCTTATGCTTCTTTGCCAGAGTCAGTCATAGCTTCAAACTGCAAGATTGTTTACATATATCGGAACATAAAAGATGTCGTTGTTTCTCATTACCATTTCATGAGAGACGTAGTTAATGTACCCGTTGAAGATGCGTCATTCGAGGAGTTTTTTGACGAGTTTTGTCAGGGTATTTCATGGTATGGACCATACTGGGATCATATTTTGGGTTACTGGAAAGCAAGTCAAGAAAGGCCATCAAGAATTCTTTTCTTGAAATATGAAGATATGAAAAGGAACACTACAAGTGATGTGAAGAAGCTCGCGGAGTTCATTGGGTATCCGTTTTCTCTCGAAGAAGAGACAGCTGGTGTGATTGAAAATATTGTCAAGATGTGTAGTTTTGAGAATCTGAGCAACTTAGAGGTGAACAAAAGTGGAAAGCATCGTCCAGAAGATCCTATTTCAGTAGAAAATCGACTTTATTTCAGGAAGGCCAAAGATGGAGATTGGAAGAACTACTTCACCGATGAGATTATAGAAAAGATTGACAAATTAATTGATGAGAAATTGAGTGAAACTGATTTAGTCCTGAAATAAGTCTCAAGATCTCACCTTAGTTATATGTACTTGTCGAATAAAGTGTTTTATTTCAGTTTATCACTGAAATGAAATTGTTTTACATAATTCAGTTCAGTTTTATGATCTGATAGTTTCTCTTTGGAGATATGTATACTTTTGTCTAGAAATATACTCAAGTTAATTACTCCTACATATATAAACAAATTAACAGCTTGCAATATACAAATGATCATATATCATCATCTGCAATCTGCATGCACCAAAAGAACGTTCTCGAGTATGTGTATTAGTGACTAATTAATAACTGAAGTTTCGCATCGTTTAGTCAGATTTGAAATCAATGGCATTGTCTCTTTCTTCTGAAGTACGTGATTTTTTTGAAGACTTCAACGTATACAGGCGGGTCCATATCGATTGAATATGTGTTAATTAGGGCACTTGGCACTTGGTGGCATGTTTGTCTTCTTATCTTGTTTTGTGTTCATCTTGATACTGATTCAGTCATATATATAGATCAAGGAGGTTCTTTTGGTTACATGTTTTTTTTTGTATTGTGTACATGTAACACTTCATGATAAAGTTATTGGAATAATTGCAGTATGGTGATGATATTTTTCAATCCTTGGATGTCGAATTCGAACATTTTTTGTGCATCAAGATACCAAATGAGTTGCATTAATCATTACCATAAGAGATCCTCTGTATTTGCTTACCATAACAATATTTTTACTTGATCAGTTTCCTGTCATGTATCATTACAAATTTTAGTTTGTGACATTATAACAATATAAATATAAAATAAATAAATTTAGTTTCCTTATTAAAACCCCAATTTGCACAATAATAATAAAAATATTGTATAATGTATATTCTGCCACTTGGAAAATGCTGTTGTTAGTCTACAAAACAGAGTTAATGAATTACTGTAAAATTGCTTTGCATCCTTGGGCTGTTTGGCCCATTTAAAACCTGTGGTCAATAAATCAGTATATTTCAAGGTAATTATTATTTATTTATTTATTGGATGAAAATTATATTTCTTCGGTGAGATTTTCGTAAAACGGGTTTTAAAAATGAAAGGAGGTTGAGATCGACCCTGCTCTCGTACTACTTTTGGTGGCATTAAACACCATCACATCAAGAAACATACAATCATGTATAAGTCAATAAATATATACAAAAAATAGAAAAATGTAAAACGCGATATTTTGCGTGAAAAACCTCTAAAAAACACGTGATTAGCAACCACTTAAATTTCACTATATATAATTATGTAACGAATGTCGGTACAAAGGTATATCTTTATATAATAATGGTTGTTTGCTAGAGGTGTGAGGTTTGTTTGATTGCTTCTATACTTTGTATATGTAACCTTTTTAATGGCAGTCTATTTTTTCAGCAAAAAAATATGATAATCCGTAATCTCATTCTATAATACCTTGAATCATATTTAACACAATTTATCTATGGTTCACTTTCTCGTTGTTTCCATGTAAATTAATTCAATTCATATACCTTGAAGCTATGAAGAGCTCCTTCGAGGCAATATCGGCACCGACAAATTCACAAAGCTCTTAAGTAGTGGCCTTTACGTTTATTAATTGCTTAGAACACTCGGTGTGAGAATCGATTCTCATCGTTTTTCAACCTTCAACGTCGGAAATCAACTCCCCGCCAGCATTGAAGAAACCCGTTTAGCGCTCAATAGTGCGTTGGGCTGAGTTTTTCATTTTTTTTTTATATTTAAACATGGCGACACATGTGATGTAATAACACGAACGATTTGTTTAGGGTTTTAAACTTTTGGGTAATTGGGCCCTTAGTATATCTTTAAAAATTGTTGTTTAGCTCACTTTCCAAAATAATGTATATAGTTTTATATTTACTACTCGTATTAGGTTACCGCGCCGTATAGCGGATAAGTATTTGTATCATGTTTGTGACGTCATTATTTAACAATACCATCGGTGATTAGAGCATTGGTGATATTGCTTGTTGAGTTCATCTTAAAGGTCTACTCCGAAGGAAACATGGTCGCCATGCGACCAAGGGAGCTGGAATAAAGTTTGGAGTTTTTGGTCAAAAGCTGATTCGCCGTGCGATAAAATTGTGTCGCAGGAGAAGTAATGCGATGGAGCCCCATCGCTACACGACAGACATGGAATCACCACGCGATGGAGCCCCATCACTGCGCTATCTGGGTCGGTTAAACAAAAATGAGTTTTTTGTTTAGTTTTCATAATTAGCGATATTATATATATTTAATCTCTGATTCATTGTAACCCTAAGCAACGGAATTTCTTGGTGCCTTTGTCAATAAAAGAAAATTACTCGGTTCTTGCCTATGGATTAACCAATCACATCGATTGGATATAACCAAGTTAATTCTGCGTATTCTTTAATTGCTTTCATTAGGTTTATTGCTTTTATTCTTGTGTTTGCTCAATCAAATCAAGTCACGTTTCACAACAATCTTAGGGTTATTGATTTGATTATTCAAGCAAGTTGATTGATAGGGAAGATGTCGTCTCAGAAGTTCGAGATTGAGAAGTTCAATGGGTCGAATGATTTCACCCTAAGGAAGGTGAAAATGAGGGCTCTTATGGTTCATCAAGGGTTGAACATGACGATAGATGGGGATGATAGCTAGAATGTGACTACGGAAATGAAGAACCCGATTATGGAGAAAGCACATAGTGCTATTTGTTGTGTTTGGCAGATGAAGTTTTGAGGGAGGTAGTTGCTGTAACACTCACTTTAAGGGCCTAGTGGTATTCCGGTAATTTCTCTAAAACTTTAAATTATTATTTAATGTGTTAGGAAATATTTTACTATTATTATGTCTGATAATATTAGTAAAATGAATAAATGAATTATTGTGACTAATACATAATTCATGGATTTAAACCGAACTAGTTGACGGTAAAATAAAATATTTGGTTTTCGCAAAATGGTTTTAGGTTCCCGACAATGGATTAAGAAAGGAACTAAAATTGTAATGGTATTGGGATAGAGTAACAAATATATATATATATATATATATATATATATATATATATATATATATACACATTTATACATACTTCTGTAACATTCTAAACAACTTTACAAAAGTCTCAAACATTCGGCCACTGCGAACCGAACCAAACCAAGCTTCAAAACTTAAAGAAATTTTCGGGAAGTTTTAATTCATCTGTATCATTACCTTCTTGTTTCAAAAACGAGTTTAGTAACATCATATCACCTTGTTTCTGTAAGTAATTATGTTTATAATTGTATTTTTATGAAATTTAGCCAATTTGCGAATTGATATGAATTTAAGCTGAAAAGGTGTTATATGAACTTATTTGATGCATATAAGTTGCTAGGAAGCTTATTTGAATGATAGGAAGTTGAATTCGTGAATTTTGAAAGATTTCAGTTCGAAGTTTCTGGGTTCAGTGATGAACTTCGCAACATCGAAGATGAACTCAGTTCGCAGAGCTTGATTGCGAAGCGAACTGAGTTGTCTTGCGAAGTGAGATGTCTTGCGAAGTGAGATGTCTTGCGAAGTGAAATTGCTCTGCGAACCGAGTAGTTCTGCGAACCGAGTGGTTCTGCGAACCGAGATTGCTCCGAACCGAGTTCTTGCCCTGCGAACCGAGTTGCGAAGCGAACCGAGATTGTTGCGAACTGAGATTTTTAAAATTTTGTTTTGCAAATTTTAAAATTGCGTAAGTGTTTTCAGGTCAAATTTCACTAACTCGGATTGGGTTGAAATTCGCATGGTCACTCGAAAACGACCCCTAGGCAGTTTTTGGCCTTTTGGGGTCATCTTGGGGTCGAAAATGGCATTTTTCAGTTTTAAACATCGTTTCGGGACTTTCTGGTTTCGCTTCGGATTGAACGTTTGTTTTCTTAGACTTCAGGAATTTACCTGCTTGTTTAAATATGTTATATGATTATGGAATGAGTTACTAACTCATTATTTGTTGTATGCTCAGATCAGCAGAAGACTCAGTAACATTAGACTTCTGAGTTGTTGGGCTGAGACTGGCAGGTGAGTGGATCTGGAACTCACGTGTTTGATTCAGTTGTAACGATTTGGTTGCAACGAGTAAACGTAGATATAATTGATAGACTGTTTAGTCTGATATGCTGATATGCTGATTACGAATCTACGTGCAATGTGGCCTCTGGGCATTGATTGCTGCTAAAGAGGTCAACAGATTGTTGGACTTGATGATTTACAAGATTACATATATGGGGTGTCGTACATGTGTTGTACTAAACTCATATTGTGTAGTGGTAATATCAAGTTATCGGTATATTCTGTAGTGGCCACTACAGATTGTGATAAGCGTTTCTTGAGGGCCACCGCGGCAGTAGGGTTCCTCAAAAACCACCGATCCTCTTTAATATTGATATTGATGATATGTGTTTACGATTATTTGATGTAAACAGATTGTTAAGCTAAGTTGAACTGTTAGTTTCATATTCATTCACTTAGCTTCGTGTTAATTCCCCACTTAATCCCTGCAGGTCATGATTGAATGGGCGGGCAGGCAGGTTTTGTTCAAGGAATGTTTGATCGGCTGGCAACTCTGATATATTTTGATAAATAATGAAAGTGGAATTATGTAACCCCCGTCTTTGTACGATGTTTTGAACATTATATGTATTTACCTTTTTGTAAATATTGTTAATATAATATACTTTGACCTACGCTTCCGATGTTAAATAATATTTAAGGGGTGTTACAGTTGCTGAGACAACAGCTGCAGGGATTTGTAAGATGCTATGCGATCGTTATCAGAATAGTTCTTTGACGAATCGTCTATTTCAGAAGCCGCGTTTGTATAACCTCCGGATGACAAAAATACACCGGTAAAAGATTATCTTGATAACTTTAACCGTATTATCTTAGATTAGCAATATATTAATGTTAAAGTTGATGATGAGGATCAAGCCTTGATTTTGTTGAGTTCACTACCTGGTCTTAAAAAAACTTTGTGGATATTAAGTTGTATGGTAGAACTGAGATAACTATAGGGGGATGTTAAAGATGCTTTACAGTCTAAGGAACTCAAAAGACAGGTGTCTACGGGTGATGACACTTCTGGGGCAGGGTTATCAGTTGAAAGAGGTAGACCAACAGAGCGGGGTAAAAAAGGCAAGGGTAAGGGAAAAGTGCGTTCAAAATCTAAAGCTCATAAAGGTACTACTTGTTATGGTTGCTATGAGAGGGGTCACTTTAAAAGGGATTGTCCGAAGGCGACGAGTGGTAATGAGGAGAAAAACCGGGGGAGTGCATCTATAGCACATGAATCATGTGAAGATGAAGATTATGGTAAATTACTAACTACCGAGAAGGCATTACCTGTTAGCAGTGGGTCTGAATCGATAGGTACTTTAGTGATGGACAGTAGGGTATCTCATCATATGGTTTTCTCGTGTGATCTATCCGTTTCTTTTAAGGAATGGAGTGGTAGTGTGAAGATGGGTGATGACAAGACGAAATGTATCAAGGGCTCGGGTATAGTTCAGATTAAGATACATGATGGTATTGTCAGATCGCTGGATTGTTTGTATGTTCCTGATCTTAGGAAAAGTCTAATTTCTATGGGTTTGCTAGCTCGACGCAGGTTGAAATACAGTGGTGAGGGTTAACACGTGAAAGTATTCAAAGGATCTTTGCTTATTATTAAGGGGAAGATGAACAACACCAATATGTTTGGATGGCAATTCGGTGACGGGAACGGTTGTCGTTTCTCAATCTTTGGATAAAAATGAGGATAGAACAGAGTTATGGCATCGCAGGTTGGGTCATATGAGCGAGAAAGTGTTGACAATTTTGAGTAATAGGTGATTGTTAGGTAGTGATGTAACAGGTAGAATGAGTTTCTGCGAGGCTTGTGTAAAAGGTAAGCAACGCAGGGTTTCATTAGGAGTTGGCAAACATACATCCACGGAAGTCCTAAAGTATATTCACTCAGATTTGTTAAGTCTCATGGAGGATGTTCTTACTTTGTGACCTTCGTTGATGATTACTCGATGAAGATTTGGTTGTATTTTTTGAAGTCGAAAGATGAAGTGTTTGGTAAGTTAAAGGACTGGAAGATCATGGTTGAAAAACGGTCCGGAAAAAAGGCAAAGACTTTGAAAACTGACAATGGTTTTAAATTCTATAATGCACCGTTTGATAACTTCTGTAAAGCTGAAGGTATAGTGAGGCACCACACTGTATGACACACACCACAGCAGAACGGGGGTCGCAGAACGGGTCAACCAAACATTGTTACAGCGTGCACGATGCATGCGAGTATATGCCGATCTACCGAAGCAATTCTGGGTTGAGGCAGTTAATACTGCTTGTTATCTGATTAATAGGTCTCCATCAACTGCAATTGGTTTGAAGACTCCTCAAAAATTGTGGACTGGGTCTGCATGGGATTATTATGGTCTAAGGATATTTTGATGTCCCGCTTATGCTCATGTGAATGATGGTAAGCTTGAGCCGAAGGCAATGAAGTGTGCATTTATAGGGTACGCATACAGAGTTAAAGGCTATCGGATGTGGTGTATAGAGAAAGATAAAACTCCGAAGTTTATTATTAGCAGAGATGTTATCTTTCATGAAGCTGCAATGTTAGATCAGAGAGGAGACTTAGTGGATCAAGCAGGGAAAAATCAAGGTGCTAATCGAAAGGTGGAGTTTGATACTCCTGATAGAGTTGTGATAGGCGAGCATGAGAAAGACGCTGATAAAGTTCCTAATGTACAGGGTGAGCTGAGCTCACAGGTAGTGTGGAAGGTACAATTGATACAATTCGTCTGAGAGTGTGGAATCTGAACTAGTTTCAACTGGGGAGAATGCTCAAGGGATGAATGATTTATCTATAGCACATCGGAAGGAAAAGAGGGATGTTCAAAAGCCAGCAAGGTATGCTAACGTTACTTGTTTTGATTCTGTAGCATATGCACTTACAGTGAGAGAAAATATTGACTTGAATGAACCTAACTCTTATTAAGAGGTGGTTAGGAGTCAAGATGTGGATAAAGAGGAGATGAAATCACTTGAAAAGAACAAAACGTGGGTTCTTGTACCATTATCGGAGAGAGTTAAACCTGTAGGATGCAAATGGGTGTTCAAGAGGAAGGGGAATTCCAGGAGTTGGACCACCGAGGTTCAAAGCTAGGTTGGTGGCTAAGGGTTTCTCACAAAAGGATGGAAATGATTATCACGAGGTGTTTTCACCGGTCGTGAAACATTAGACGATTCAGGTATTTTTAGCTATGGTGAGTACATTTTATTTGGAGCAAAAACAACTTGATGTCAAAATGACATTTTACATGGTAGCTTGAATGAGAAGATTTATATGTCACGGACGGAGGGATTCATTCTGCTTGGTAAGGAAGATCACGTGTGTTTGCTAAAGAAATCACATGGAAGCAGTCTCCAAGACAGTTATATAAAAGGTTTGATTCATTTATGATTTCCCATAGTTATTTACGTAATCAGTTTGATAATTTGTGTCTACTCTAAGGGCTTGTTGGATGGTTCTTTTATTTATATGTTACTATATGTGGATGATATGCCGATTGCTTCAAAGAGCAATTGACATTGACGAGTTGAAAGTTTTGTTGAAAAGTGAGTTTGACATGAAAGATTTTGGGCCAGCTATGAAGATTTTGGGTATGAAGATCTGGAGGAATAGAGAAGAAGGTCTCTTGTACATCTCTCAAGAGAAGTATGTAGAGAAAGTTCTCGAAGCATTTCGGGTGGACCAATCCAAAATCGTAAGTACTCCTTTAGCTGCACATTATATTTTAAACTTGATATAAGTACTTTACCAAGGACTAGTGATGAGCAAGAGTATATGAAGAATGTTCCGTACTTGAGTGCGGCTGGTAGTCTTATGTATGCCATGGTCTGTACAAAACATGACTTGGCTTATTCAGTTAGTGTGGTAAGTCGGTTTATGAGTAATCCGGGTGAAGCTCACTAGAAAGCAGTTAAGTGGATCATGCGGTATTTGAATGGTAGTAGTGGTTTATGTTTGAGATTCTGGCCTAACAGAGATGTTGGTGGTTTAGTCGATATGTAGATTCTGATCATGGTGGTGATCTTGTGAAAAGAAGATCATTGACATGCTACATTTTTACCTTGTTTAGATGTTCGGTTAGTTGGAAGGCGACTTTGCAACCAACTGTGACTTTGTCAACTACAGAAGCTAAATACATGTTAATGATTGAAGGTATTATAGAGTGTATGTGGTTACATGGTTTGATTGTGAGTCTTGGTCTGAAGGTGGAGAAACCTACTTTGTTTTGTAATAGTCAAAGTGCTTTAAACTTAACTAAGAATCTGGTGTATCATGAGAGAACGAAATATATTGACATTCAGTTGAATTTCATTCGGGATATATTGGAAAGTGGGAGATTCTTGATTCAGAAGATTGATACCGAGGAGAATCCAGCGGACATGTTAACTAAGGTGTTACCGAGAGCCAAGTTCCAACTATGCTTGGACTTGGTGAATATTCGCATGAGGTAGGCCCCGAGGGGGTGAGTGGTCAAGAATGAGAATGTTTGGGTTTGTCAAGAATGGTGGAGTTTGTTTCAAAGTCTTGGGTTTTGACAAGTGAAGGTAACTTCAAGTCAAGGTGGAGATTTGTTGGGTGTGACTTTGAAGTTTATGTTGATGTGGGTTTCTGAAGGAAACATGGTCGCCATGCGACCAAGGCATGCGATCTCTGGAACAAAGTTTGGAGTTTTTGGTCAGAAGCTGGTTCGTCGTTCGATGAAATTGTGTCGCCAGGCAAAGACATGCGATGGAGCCCCATCGATGCGCAACGGACAGGGAATCGTCACGTGATGGAGCCCCATTGCTGCACTATTTGGGTCGGTACAACAAAACGGGTTTTTGTGTAGTTTCCATAATTAGTGATCCTATATATATTTAATCTATGATTCATTGTAACCCTAAGCAATGAATTTTTTTGGTGCCACTATCAATAAAAGAAGATTACTCGGTTCTTACCCGTGGATTAAACCAATCACATCGATTGGATATAACCACGTTAATTCTACGTATTTTTTAATTGCTTTTATTAGGTTTATTGCGTTTGTTCTTGTGTTTGCTCAATCAAAATCAAGTCACGTTTCACAGTACCGTACATATTGTACGTTGTAAGGGTGATGTTGTTTTGTCGGGATACAAAAACATATATATTGTAACAATACACAAATGGATCATTTATAAAAGATTAAAATCATTTCCGATCAATGATATATATACAATCAACTATTTTCACGCTTTTCAGTGTTTCATTCTACCAAGTTTTACATAGTAAGTATATTCTTTGTTCATTTGTATTTGCTTATATTTCTTTTGACAATTCACAAACAAACTTACACAAACATGAGTCTATTCACTCGAAAATACTGCTTTTAAAAAATTATTTTCAACATGCTTCATCGTTATTATATCCTCTCATTCAGATTATCAACTCCAAAAAAGTTAAAATTCCGGCAATCCCAACCAGCCTACGTTAGACCGTCTTAGTCCCATCACGTGAGAAATAAATTAAGTTCACCTAGCGGCTCGCTTAGATGGTGGTACAACCAATTTATCCAACAACAACAAAAAATTTTCTAATAAATTAAGTTGCTCCTTATTGTTAATAGAGATCGAACCTGAGTGCTTTTCAAATGCTCTTTACACGCTGAATGTCATATCATCAACTGTGTTAATTCGTACCTGAATTCCAAGTTAATTTAAATAATCGTGAAATACTAACTAAGTGATACTTATTAGCTACTAGACGTATTTACTAGCATTTTCGCTTATACATTTTATGTATTAATCTAATTTAAAACTTTAAAATTTGCTACTTTTCTATCCGTAAGCAATCCATTTCTTTGGGATAGAGGACATGTAATTACCTGGATTATCTTAATACTTGATGATTAAACCAATGGTGGTTGGAATTTGATATAAATTAATTAAAAATTGAGTCCCATCGTCAACAAAATGTACGGAAGAGAAGGTATTTTTGGACCGACACAAGAACTAACTTGGACTCGTATGGTCACCGTTAAATGCGGACCAATACCCACTTGGTGATGTATCAATTATCGTGCTGTCAATCGTTCCATAATACCCCCACCGGTCCATAAAATTGCAATTAAACCATTACGCGTCTCACTATATACTAAAACCACGTGGCAATTGAAAAGTAGTTCATCCATCCAGTGTTGTTAATATTTAATTTAATTTAATCATGAATTCATCGGAATATATTTGAGGTACAAAATACACATATACTAATTACAACACGTTAAATTAAACCGTAAAATATTAGATCTGATATAGAATATTAAAATATATTAATGTCGCACAAATGCACAAGGAATTTAGTGTCTAATGTCGTGATTGGTATATGAAATATTTTTACATCAAAACGTACATTTAACAAGTTGGAAAGTTAAGAACCTCAACTCTACTCGCATCGATTCGTGACGATTGTAACTTATGTAGACATCATGTATTTAGTGTTCTTATCGTATGAGGTGTTATCACCCCTAATTTAAATCGAACTATAAAAAAAACAATAAACGAGCAATTATCATTTAAGCAAAAACTTAATTAATACGGAGAACATTGGTAGGGACTTTTATTATTATTCTTATTAATTATATTATTATAATTATAATTATAATTATAATCATTAATTATAGTAATTTTATAGTAGTTCTATCTATTTATATATATAAAACAAAGATTTTTCCTTACATCTTAACAATGCCACATCATCTACTTACTTTTTCGTAATAGCCTCCTAATAATGCAACATCATTAAATTAGTTTTTTCAATTGCATCTTAAATTAGCAATGTTACATCATTTACTTACATTTTCCTAATAGTCTCCTAATGTTGTCACATCATCAAATTAGTTTTTTCTTAAATTTCTTCATAATTTCTAACACTCCCATCTTAAAACTTTTCAAAATTGTAAATTCCTAACAAACTATTACATTCTATTTTGTGAAGAGCTTTAATTCAATTTTATTATACTTTATTATAATAGCTTTTTAAATTTTTGCGTTACATTTAATAAATAATGAATTTTTTCCTACATATAAAATAAATTAATTTTTCTTGCTAATATCTCTTACATTGCAATTATCTAATATTCTCATCATCAACTATAATGTATTAAGGAAATTAGTTTTGATAAAATATATGAAATTGATTATTTTCATTACCTTTTGGTATATGTTACTATTGAGTTTTAATAATAAAATTTTAACAATATTAATACAGTTGAAAACTTTAAAAAAAAATATGATTAATTTTATTTTTTGAAGTACCGTGCATCGCAAGGGCTCAACAAATGTATTAAAATTTAACATAATTTTTGAAACTTGCGGTTGTTACTTTTGTCATTCACATGATGACAAGATGAGTGTTACCATGAGAGGTGAGCACATGCCTAAATTTCAATAGCTTATAAGGAAATGAGGATACTACATCATATTTGATGTATCAATTGCCGAAACATAAATAAAATTCCATCCATCATAGTTTAATTTACTTTACTAATCATTTTCATTTTCAATGATAACTACATCTTTTAATTAACAAAATTAAACTTATAAATCACTATAATTGTATTTTATAAATGATCGTGCATCGCACGAGCTCAAAGCTTAGTAAAAATATATGTCTCATAATAGAGTAACGCGTTATGCCGTTTCTAGGATCTATTCTCTCAAGGACAGTGGCATTCCTGTAATTTACTCTCTATAACCAGCCTTATTTACCAATGGATGACATCTGAAACCTTGATTCAAGAAGAATGTGAAAAATCGATTTCACAACCCATATAACACAATTAACTATTCTAATTTTAATTAAATATTTTTTTTATCAAAGTTGATTAAATACATCTATTCAAAAAACTAAAAATAAGGAAAGAAAACCCCTTAACAAAACACAACTCTGACGCCTTTAATACTACATTATTTATTCTATTATTATACTTTAAATTTAATATTTAATTTAAAAATTATTTATATTTACATTTACATAACAAGGCCAAAAGAAAAAAAAAATCATAATATAGACTTTGATTTTTATATTATCTTACATTGTAGACTCACATTAATTGAAAAAAATTCTAAATTATTTAAAATCACATGATCACATCATCCTTTGCTAAAAAAAAATCACATCATCATAATCGAAACAATTACATAGTATTGAAAGGGTGTTTGATATTGCATTTTTAAAATCACATTTTACATTTACAAAATCGCATTTTCTTTCCAAATAATCACTTTTTTACTTAATATTAAAACTTCATAGTTTTGTTATTTATTGTAAATAAAAAATAAAGAAAAATGATAACAACAGTTCTACGGGCTGTCAATCAATAAAAACATAGAATATTCATTAATATTTGTACACATATTATAATAAACTATTTCAGCCCTTATTTTGTTTCGATCCTTATAAATATTACTTAAAATACAATCAATTTATATACGTCATTAGAAGCTGTCATTAAGAATATTAATAATACCTAAAAATAAAAAAGATAAATGTTAATAATTTGTTACATAAAATAATACACGGTTTTGATAAAATAATTGATAACAATAATTTGAAAAATTAAAATAATTCCATAATTACCGGCGTCCACACACACACATATTTCCATACTCACGAGACTCCTTTATCATCTTCTTTTCTTTCTCTCTCTAAAACACTCTGCAAAAAAACTGCACACTTATTTTTATTTTACTTCAATGGCAGAATCAACAAAATACATGCCAGTTGTTAATCCATCATCAACAACAGTAGTTTCAGATATCAAATTCACAAAGAAATTATTTTCATTCAGAACAAGTAAAAAAACTAGGGCTTTTGCTTATGTATTCATCTCTATTTTTGTTGCTTTTACCGTTTTTTTAGCTTTTAATCCTTCACCTAATCCTTCTTCCCCTTGGTTCTCTAACATCTTTTCTGCTTCATCTTTCAGTACTACTGTTAAACCCAATACTACAATTTCTACTTCTGTTGATTCAGTTAGATCTCATTTTTCTTCAATTTATTCTTACTTTTTTGCTAGAAATTCTTCACAGCCAATTACATACTACAGTTTGAATAATACTAATTTTTCTGGATCTAATCATGCACCACCGACAGTTAATAGTGATCGAAATATTACTCATAGTGAAGGTGTGAAGTCAAATCAGTCAACAATTAGTCATTCTAGTTCTCAAATTGCTTCAAATTTGACTAGTGAAATTAGGTCAAATCCGTCTTCAGTAACTGTAAAAAATGGTACCGAAATGGGAGAGAAACTGAGTCCAAAATCGGAGTCCACAAGCGGAGCGAAATCGGAGAATTCGTTGAAAAGTAATGGTACTGAAAATGGAGTGAAATCGAGTCCGAAATCGGAGAATTTGTTGAAAAGTAATGGTACTGAAAACGGAGTGAAATCGAGTCTGAAATCAGAGCCCGTAAATGGAACGAAATCGGAGAATTCACTGAAAAGTAATGGTACTGAAAGCGCAGTGAAATCGAGTCTGAAAGCCGAGTCCGGAAACGGAGCAAAATCGGAGAATATGGCGAATAAAGGGGATAATGATGAGGTGAAGCAATTGGTGAATTGTAATTTGTTTGATGGAGAATGGGTGAGAGATGAAACGTATCCATTGTATAAACCTGGATCATGTTCATTAATTGATGAACAATTTAATTGTTTTAGAAATGGTAGGCCTGATAACGGATTTCAGATGCTTAAATGGAAACCTAAATCCTGCACTTTACCAAGGTATATATGTGTAACCCTTACTAATTCTAGTGTTATTAGATTACATATTATTATTTTTATTTATTATTTATGATTGTTATTAATTGATTGATGTTGCTTGAATTACACTTAACATTCATTGGTTAGTAATTTTAATGGACGATGTCTGTATTGGGATAAAATATTGGAAAAGTGAATAATGGAATGTTGCTATCAAATTTGCTTTTGATTTTTGATGGTTACTTGTAGGTTGGATGGAAGCAAGATGTTGCAATTGTTGAGGGGAAAACGTTTGGTTTTTGTTGGCGATTCGTTGAATAGGAATATGTGGGAATCATTGATTTGCATTCTAAGAAACTCAGTAAAAGATCAAACAAGAGTTTACGAAGCATCTGGCAGGCATCATTTTAGATCAGAACCTTCGTATTCGTTTGTATTTAAGGTAAATTTTGTTGATAGCCTTTTGGATTATGATTGTAAATATGTTCAATTGACTTGAAGCTTGCTAAGTTTTCATTTCTTTTGGATGCGCAGGATTATGATTGTACAGTCGAGTTCTTTGTGGCGCCATTTATAGTTCGAGAATCTGAGACGCAAGACAAAAATGGTGTAAAGAAAGAAACTCTTCGGCTTGACTTAGTTGGTACTTCTGCTGATCAATACAAAAGTGCCGACATTGTCGTGTTCAACACGGGTCATTGGTGGACTCATGATAAAACTGCCAAAGGGTATTAATCTCAAATTGTTATTTGATGAAACAATTACTTTTCTTTCTTTGATTACCCTGTTGTTTCTTACATAGCAATGATGAAAATTTTGCAGGAAAGATTATTATCAAGAAGGTAGCCATGTCTACAATGAGCTTAACGTTTTAGAGGCGTTCCGTAAAGCCATGACGACATGGGGAAGATGGGTTGATGCCAATATAAATCCTAGCAAAACTATGGTCTTTTTCCGTGGTTATTCTGCTTCTCATTTCAGGTAATCGAATTAAACTTAAGGTGGCTAAATGGGCAGGTTGGTGACGGGTCAAAACGGGTAGTTTTATTTGCCGTGACTGTGTTCCCAATAATACTCTTTGTCCAATGTTTTTGGAATTTGTGGATATTTAATTTATTGAATATGTTCACAAAAGCAATTTTATGAGAATTGTAACAGCCTAACACAATTACTTTCAAATAAATCCATTTAGAATTTTGTAAAACCATTAAAATATTTTTTGGAGACTGGTGACTACACGCTTGACCTTAACCTGGTCAACGCAAGTAATACAAACATGAAATGGACTGTTTATATGTAAATTCGCCGAAATTGACACATTTAGATTAAAACCAAATGAAATAACCATGTCACTTTCAAGTTCTATGGTAGAACAACAATCACATTCAGATGTTATAGCTTTGATAAACAAATGCTCGAAAATGGTCTCAGATTTTTCTGATTTTTGTATATAACAGAGGAGGGCAATGGAATTCTGGAGGGCAATGTGACAATGAAGTTGAACCAATAAAGAACACAACCTACTTATCACCATATCCTGACAAGATGAAAGTATTGGAGAGGGTTTTAAAAGGGATGAAAACTCGCGTTTCATATTTAAATATCACGAGATTGACAGATTTTCGAAAAGACGGGCACCCATCAATTTACAGAAAGCAGCATTACTCAGAGCAAGAAAGAAGATCACCATTGCACTTTCAAGATTGCAGCCATTGGTGTCTTCCTGGTGTACCAGATTCTTGGAATGAGATATTGTATGCTGAGCTTTTAGCAAAACAATACCAAAGTCAACAACAAAAAAATTAAGTAAAAAAGGATGAAAATAGACACGGGTCGAGTCGAGTCTGAGTTGTGTAAAGTTGAGTTGATTTGATCTGCAGATCTCAAAAATGTGAATTACCCCCTTATTTTTGGTCCCTAGGGGAATATATAGAAACAAATAAGCATATGATCCAAGAAGAATTGTTTTTATTATGTTGTGTTATTATTTTATTCTTTTGGTTATTATGAAAAGAGAGCAGGATTCAAAGTATGCGGTGAGATGGTCTTTCTGGGAGGCACAAATAGAGTTTTTTATATTGATTGATAGTAACGTGTTTGACTTGGAAGGCCTCTTTCTATAGAAGATTAAATAATGGCATCCGTAAAAAAGGCTGATACCATTAATTCAATGAAAGCAAATCTAACATCTGTTGGTAATTGGCTTGGATCTACCCTGATACGTATCTGAAAAATTATTACTTTATTACTAAAATTTTAATTCAAGTTTTCTGTGTGTGGAAATGTCATATTCTATAAGAATTGAAGTGGTCAATTCTTCAGATTATATAATGTTTTTAATTGTTAATTAACATGATTATTACTCATATGGCAGACTGGTTATATTATATGTCTTTTTGAACATATGGCAGTCCATAAGAAGGTATAACAAGTCATCTACAATCTGAGTATGTAACCAATTGGATATTGTCGAAGTGGTACTGTCACCACAAACGTCCAGACTTTACATGTGTGATAGACATGTCAGGGGTTCAGATCTGTGCTTGCCACTATTACGCTAGCTAGTTCTAGTATCTGATTCGAAAAACAAACTCCATTAATTTTGTAACCATGGGTCTTTCCCCTGACTGAAAGCAACATTTTTCTACTTACCGATTCCATATAAACCTACTTTCATGCTCTTCATTGGATTTCTCCTATTGGAAATGAGCATCTTTAATTATATTTATATGTTTCATTCGAATACATCAAATCTCATAGTTATCCTTGACAAGTTTTGACATTTATATATGCGACTTTTAATTCCGTTATTTACGTCATCATCTTAGAAAAAAAGTCAACAAGGCTACACAAGTACTCCGTATATATTTATCTTTATATATATATATATGCACAAGTCTTTACCAATATTTTGCATTTTTATCCACATTGCTGATCAAATTAGGAATCACTCGCACATTATATTCAGAAGGGAAAAAGACCCTATTCGATCACTTTATTATAATTAGTTGAATTTTACGATTCTTTCATTGGGTTCTAGAGAGTGTTTCAGAATATAAATTCTGCATAAATTAGTTTCTCCATTTAAAACTCCAATTACCTTAACCAAATTAGTTTGGAAGGTGATGTTTGTGAAAATGGGGAAGGGATCGGATAAGAAGCCTTTGATTGCTTCCATAACTTTATAATTAATGATATGCAACAATAAATGTAACTTTAAACATGAAATAAAAGAAGACACCTTTTCATCCCCAAAATCAATTTCTTGGTCAAACCATATATAGTTCTCCAATTGCAAAAGTAAAAGAGCCCCCAAAACTAGACAACCAACTAGTTAAAGGCATAAATCAATGATCATGTGGTAGAAAAACAGACAAAGGTTTATGTACATATGCAAAGATGAAAACTGTAACACATTGCAAGGGAAATGCATGACAAGAATGCATTGATCGATCACGATAATTTATGCGTCAAGGGCAGCCTTTATCTGGTTGTTGGGCGAGTGCGGTGGTTGTGCTGGCTGGAGTGGTGGTAGAAGTGGTTGTGACGACAC
Source organism: Gnaphalium uliginosum (assembly GCA_963930675.1). NCBI lineage: Eukaryota > Viridiplantae > Streptophyta > Magnoliopsida > Asterales > Asteraceae > Gnaphalium > Gnaphalium uliginosum. The sequence continues at coordinate 23,720,257 of OZ005681.1, forward strand.
GCTCACATGAGGGACACATGTTGAGCGTGGTGGCAGGATGTTGCATGTAAAAAGGCTGGGAACTCTTTAAGGCTCTTAATTCTTGAAGTTCCTTTTGCAATCTCCTGTTTTCTTCGGTTAGTGTTTCACAGCATGTCTTTAAATACTCGCAATCTACCTCTGTTTGCTTTAGTTTTGTCCTGCAATCATTCGGTAATAACTATAATTATACTACTTAATTTCGCTCTTCTGATTCTATATTTTTTCGTTTCATCAAAATAAACTTGTGAAAAGTAGGTTAGTGTCAATAATAAAAACAATGGATATGATATATATTTGGTGTTTTTCAATATCAACCAGGAAACTATATCCAACGAATGAATTGTATTGCGATTGATGTTCTAGCTAGCTAGCTCCTGGTATTTCAAATGGAAATATAATTTATGACCTCGACACCTCAACAACACGTTCAAAAACTATCAACCACCTAAGTAGCTACTTGGACAATTACTTATACACGTTCTTAATACTCTGTCATTATCAATAGTGTTAATACCTTGCTCTTCGGTTTTGAAACCAAACTTCAATTTGGCGTGGACGAAGATTCAACTGGTTTGCTAAAACTACCTTTTGTTTCTGCAAGAATAATTTTGTTAATTAATTAATAATAATACATAGAAGAATAAATGTAAGTCATAGAAGGGAAAAATATACGGCTCGATTCTTTCCATAGTCATATTGTGTTTTTTATTTTAATTTTGGTAGTTCGAACTATATATTATGAATTAAAAGTCTTACATTGAGGTTTTTCAGCAGTATTGATATGAAGAAAACACAAAAGGGCCAAGTACTGAGATTAAGGGACCCTATTTTTTTCCCTAGAACATCTATGCCATGAATTTGCATATTGGGAAATAATATTTAATTTTCCAGTGTCTTGACTACGATTGAGTACGTCTATATGTTTTTGAGCATTCGAAACTGTCGCATATTGGAGTACTAATTTTTTTTCTTGAATGGTGAATATATTGTATTAGTTACTAGCATGAAGCTAGAGCAAGAAAACATTAATTACAATCTGTTGTATAACACTGGTCACTGAATATGGCTGACAAATTCAATCTCCGGCCACTTAAGATTTACATATTTCTTTGCTCTACTAGCAAGACTACTGTTCTTTTCAAACGTTAAATAGATACGTAGATGAGGCTGTATGTACGTTATTTGTGTATGTAGTGTCTGTTGTTAAAAATTTATGACAAGCAAACATACATATGACTACTTTTTTGGTGAATATCAAATTTTAGGAACCCTAGGTTATGGTTGGGTGATAGATCGATAGGATCCGTGGGTTCTTTATGAAACGAAACTAATGAATTGTTTTGTGAGGTTTGATGGACATACACTCTGAGAGAGATATAGACTTACAGGATTGAGGGTATTGTGTTCTTTGAAACTGTCTTCAAGAAAAACAGATTGTTCTTTAGTAAGCCTGAGCTTCTTTCTGCCCAACCCGTTTTCATCTTCATCACTGGTTCCACCATACCCTCCTTGTCTTGAAGAAACTTTTCGATCTGTTTCTGCAATTTCCATTAAATAATCAGTGTTCCCAGCTACTAATTCCAAGTCGTATTTCCTTGATGACAATCTACAGCTTTTGAAAATGGAAGAGAAGTCCATCTGAAATGATGACGAATTATCACTGTTACTGTCATTAGGAGACGAATGAATAGTGGCTGGTTCTTCACAGTTTTCTGGATCATATACATTTAGTGGCTTCACATCCAACCCTTTTCCCAGTTTAGTTTCTGAACTTGGTTCTCCTATTACTGTGAAATAAATTCAAGTTGCACAAATTAATACTATATGTAGCATAAATAAAAACTTATATAAATTGGTAAATTTGAAGTGTAGTAATGAACTAATTAATGGTACACAATACATGAATGATTAGCAAATATTTAGTCATCACTTCAATTCCATGAAATTGTTAATGGAAGATGAGATTAAAACCCACTGATAACATATAATCTACGCACTCATTTATAAATAAAAAATACATAACAAGTGAACTAGCAAATCTTTAATTGAAATAAAAACTTATCTACAAGAGAAGATTTTTTATTTTTTATTTTTTTTATATTCTTATTATAAACGCTTAAAAAGATTGGGAATTAACAAAGACCAATTCAGTCGTCGATTTTGTTAATTTTCGAACCATCGATCACAAACAAAAATGGGAAAGTATCTCTTTTATGATCTTGTGGTTGTGCTTGAACAGTAATCCTATTTGAACATTAGATTACAAAAAAATACGGATAGAAAACCAAAACCGGTAGTATCAAATTAACGCAAAAACACTAGAGAGAAGATTGGATTTACAAATTCGAGAGAGCCATGGAAAAGTACGGTGTGAAGGTGGCGGTGGTGGTGATGGGTGGACAGGAGGTGAGAAAGGGAGGAGATCAAGTTGTCGTGGTGGCAGATCTGCAGACGATGAAGAAGAACATATAGTTTTATCGTCATCGTTTTTTTCTATGAGGTGTTTTGGCTTATGATCATGAATCTGGATGTTGCTTCCTAAGCCCATGCAAAACCCTAATTCTTCCATCTTTTGCGGTTGTGATCTGTTTTGATTGGCTGGTGAAATTGGCTTTGGTGAATCTCCTAAGCTCAGAGCAAGCTCCATTCTTTTTCTAGTTCTCTATTTAGAATAATGATATGCAAGAACTTTTTATAAAGGGGAGGATATGGTGTGTGTGTGTGTGTATGTATTTATTGAAAGGAGAGTTTGAAGAGAGAAATCTTTTATTAGAAGTTATGTGTCCAATTATATCATGTTTAAACAAAGCTGGTCTAGGCATAATCATTTGGTTTTGGTGATATCTTGTTTTCTTTAAACCATATATAATACCTTAAAAGTTAAATTATAGCTTTTCTTCTCATCAATTTGAAATTTCAAACGGCAATTTTTAAATAGATAAAAGATTCAAAATGAGATATTTAATATGTTTGTATATTTAGGTACTTTGATCATGTTCCTATATATTAGGTCACGGAAAAGTTTTTGGGCTAAATATTATGCATTTAGTTTATAAATACAAAATGATAAATTGCTATGCGCTGCAACTTTGAGGCCAGCTCGCATTCACGTACCTTGGTGCCGGAAAGGAAAAACTTTGTTTTACTTTCCATTATGGTGGACACTCTTCTTAGGGGACTGCTCATTTAACATGAAAATGGTTTTCCACATAATGTCTTTTAGAGCGGGGTGTGTGACTCGATCAGCGTAAGTTTTACAAAAAGACAAAATGATCATTTGGAAAGAACAATTCATCCCCATGTTGAATGTATATCTATTTTTTACACTTGTGACATTTGCATACTTAAATTGCCTCCACATTATGCCATAAATAAATTATCATATTCGACTATTCAAGTAGTATTCACTGGATTCAACTTCGGAAGCCTGGTGGCTAGAAATATAAGTTACAACATGCACAAAACTGGAAAAAAGGAAATGGAGTAATCATAAATGAGACAGATCGAGTTCAATTCACGCTATGGTGACGAATCCTATCAACGGTTACATGTTTTTCTATGAAAAAACAGAAGCACGTATAGAAGTAAAACAAGAGCATGCATGCATGTATGCGAAAAAATGGAAACAAGGGGCCAGATTATGTTCAACAATGAAACAAGTGATGTGGTATTTAGCCAAAGTAACCCAAAGTGTGTTCTTGGTTTGTTGTTAATTATGGGGAAATTGACCGTCATTGAAATGATGCTCTGGGTATTCAAGAAAATAGAAAAGGTGAACTCAATCCTTTTAAAGTTAGCTTTTGAGAAGTTCTTTTTCTGGTGGGTAAGAATAGTATGATCATTTACTACACCATTATGCAAATGAAAGAATTCTGTGTGTAGAGTTATCAAGCTTATAGTTAACAATTACTCAACCTCTCAAATAGTTAAGATGGAAGAGAAAAGTATTAAATTTTTTAAAGTTATGCAGTAAGTAAGAAATTATAAAGAATTATCATAAGTTTATAGCACATTAAACAAATCGAGCAAATTATTATGATTAAGAATAGGGGCTAAAGTGTAAACATAACGTAGTTGTTTTGTGATTACTAGAAGATGATAGGTTGAAAAGACATCTCATGCAAACCCTAGCAATATAGAAGGAAAGTTTGTCTCGAGAGACAAAATGAGTACATATTTCCATGCTTTCTTCTTTCATTATATTTAATCATGATTATTAGCATCATTATAATATAGTCATTATCATCATACATATATCTGTCTTCTATATATATATATATATATATATATATATATATATATATATATATATAGTTATAAACCCGTGCGATGCACGTCAATTTAAAGCATACAATTTTTATTTCTATTAATTTAATCAAATCAATTAATTATATTAATTATTAAGCGATTTGTTAAATATAATTGTGTTTAGTACATAGTATTATTACATTGTGAGATTTTCATCGTAATATGATATATATTATATACAAAGTCTATGTTATTACACTAAATATAAGATCGTAACTAAATATATGTCAAATTGTTTAATGTTTTCTAATTAATTATTATTAATAATAAATAATAATATTAATTAAATAATTTGTAAGAGTTTATTTTCATATAGAACTCTTTCTTTCAATATTATTAATTATAACAAAATAATAAAATAATAATTTGTATGTGTTGCTAAAATAATAATTATTTTGAAAAATAGGTGGAAGACCCGTGCAATGCACGGTAATTTATTAGAATTATTTTAGATATTACGTGATTAAATGATAATTGTAGTATATATTTTATAAAATAATTTATAAAATAATATTAATTAAATAATTTATAGGACTTTGTTTTCGTATGTGACTTCTCTTTCCATATTATTATAATATATTTAGCATTTATATTTATTATTTATTAATTATTATAAAATAATAATATAATATTAATTAAACAATTTGTTAACTGAAGTTAAAAGATTGACACAGGTCATTCATGCTTACGTGGCAAATTATGGAGCTTTCTTTTATTAAAATTTATAAAATAATATTAATTAAATAATTTATAGGACTTTGTTTTCATATGTGGCTCCTCTTTCCATATTATTATAATATATGTAACATTTATATTTATTATTTATTAATTATTATAAAATATTAAAATAATAATATAATATTAATTAAATAATTTGTTAACTGAAGTTAAGAGATTGACACGTGACATTCATGCTTACGTGGCAAATTCTGAAGCTTTCTTTTATACTCCTTTAGTATATATATAGATATACTAAAGGAGCATAAAAGAAAGTTTTAGAATTTGCCACGTAAAATGTCACGTGTCAATCTCTTAACTTCAGTTAACAAATTATTTAATTCAATCATTAGTTAACATCTATAGAGATAATTGTGCATCAATCATTTTTTCGATTTTTGTGCATTTTTAGAAATGTACATCAATTTTTCTTTGCATATTTGAGATATATGAGTGTAAATCTAATGATTTTATTTTATATATGTGTGCATTTGAGGTGTTCTTAGCCGTTCTTATTTTAGAAGTGTTCTTATTGAAACTCTACCCATTATATATATATATATATATATATATATATATATATATATATATATATATATATATATATAGGGTTGGGTTCTGGTGAAAATAAGGAATTAAAATTAAAACGGTGAAAATGATCTCAATTTTTATTCACAATTTTTTTAGTTGTGAATTTTTATTTTCTTCGCTTCACATACGTTTTTTTATTGTGAATCCTTACATTTTTTTTTTATTTTCCAAAAAGTTTTTGTTGTGAACCTTTTTTTTTTTCACAAAAAGTTAGAAATTTTTTAACTGTGAAGTTTAATTTTTTTAGCTTCACATAAATTTATGAATATGTGAAGCTTAATTTTTCAACCTTCACAATTCGTAAATTTTATGTGAAGTAAAAAAAAAAAAAAGCTTCACATTTAAAAATTAAGTGTCAAGTAAAAAAAAAAATCAACTTCACACTTTATAAAATTGTGATGGTCAACTATTTTCACCGTTTTTATTTTATCTCCACCCCTTTTTATATATATATTTTGATCCAATGGCTGTAATCTGTTTTCATTGTTTTTATTTTGTCCCCTTATTTTCACATGATCTCAATTATATATATATATATATATATATATATATATATATATATATATATCGTAGGTTCAAATAAGAAGACTAATTTTAGTGAGAACGTAGGAAATACTTTACAATCACTTTCTAACTATCCAAAACACGTTATTTCACCAAATTTTCTTTGTAGCTTCCTTTTTAAATAGCTTCCTTTTCGACGTTTTAGAAGCTACTTTTTTATTCATAATAACCACATTTTATATATAGCTTAATAATCACATGAATAATATGTGATTATCATGTCATATTTTGTGATTATCTCGAACACATGATAATCACATTATATTAGAGAATAATCACATGTGATTATCTCAAACATTATTTTATTATTAATCATTGAAAAAGTTTTGAAGAAAAAATGTATTTCGAATAGTTAAAAAGTGCATTTGAAGTGTTTTATGCGTTCTCACGAAAATTAGCATTTGTTACTTTTAATACACTTTCGTGACGTGGGATGCTGGCCAAGTGTGGGACATTTTATCACCAAAATCTGAATAACATATGATGGTTAAATTTTCATATGGGCAGCATTATTGTACTCATGTAGTTTCGTTATCATGCCATGTTTCTTTTGTAGATTCTCACATGATGTTTAATTAAGATTAGTTTATATTGCTCTAATCAACTAATGCACTTGATACCCTACTCATTAAGTATATAGAGTAATATTATTTTAATACAATCTTATCATTCTTTCTAAAGAGTGCTTGGTATAATCATCATATATATGTGATATGATACTTACTTAATTTTAACATATATTTGCGTATTTTTTTGTTAGGAAATTTAATATATATATATATATATATATATATATATATATATATAATAGGAGGATAAAAAAAGAAAAAAATTTAAGGTAAGAAGAGGGAGAAGCAATATGATTCAATATTTTATTACTATGATTCAAATTTTTATTAATATAATTCTACATTTTATTGTTTTGGTTCAATATTTTATTAATAAGATTTAGTCCTTTGTTTCCATGATTCAAATGTTATAGGTAATTAAAATTTGAATTATAGTACTAAAATACTGAATCGGATTGTTTCTCCCTCTTCTCTCTCTAAATTTTCTTCTCCCTGTAACCAACTGTTAGTGGGTCAAAAAAAAAATTCCAAAGCACAAGAAAGAATTCAACGTATAGAATCCTGGATAGAATCGAAGATGACGAATGGACTGATTTCAACAATTTTGTATGGGTGAATTCACTATAGATCGTAGTAAATCGAAGGGTTTTCATCAAAATCATTGAGCTGTTAGTTTGACACGATCATTAATCGAAGGGTTATTCTCAAAATCATTGAGCTGTTAGTAAATCATCACATTGAGCTGCTTCTCGATTTTATTTCAATCCCTAATTACAACAATTTAGGTACTCTATTTCTCACTCTCACTCAACGATTTACTTGCCCTAATAGTTCTTTTTTCTGTAATTGTATATTAGGTGATAATGAATTTGTTATTGTTTGATTGTATGATTTTTGAAATAATATTTTCAATTTGATCAAAGCAAAACACCTAACGCCTACAAAAAGCGGCGTATTTTGGGTCTCCTTCTTTTGTAATCTGTTTGCTCTCTATTTGTTATTGATAGGTGCTTTTTGTTCCAATTTAATAAAAGCTTTGCATCTAAAAAAACATATGGTCAATTTGATGTCGTAGAGAATATTCCAAAAGAAAAGAAGACTAATTCAAAACTTAATTAGTCCATAAAATTTGGGATTTTATTTTCCAAACAAATGGAAACATTATTTACTAATTCCTAACATGTTTGACTTTAATAATCATTTTTAAGTTTATATCTCTTTGATCATGCATTATGTTCTACAATATGTATTTTAGTTATTTAATAATAATTAATGCTTATTTTGTTCAACTTTATTTTAATAGGTTCTTGAAAAAATTAGTTATTATATCAGAGAATGTTCAACGAGAACCTATGGATGGTGGAGAGAACGAAGAAGATGCTAGTTCACCTACAACGGGTAGACAACGTTCTCATGTATGGGAATATTTTGATAAATTATCTTTAGGTCTTGATGGACAACAAAAAGTAAGATGTACCAGTTGTGGGACGTTGATTAAGGCTCAGTTTGGAACTTCTAATTTGAAATGACATATCCCTAAGTGTTTTAACATTTATGAGTCTGCTCCACCACATAAGCGTATTCGTTTAGACCAATCGGTTTATAGAGAGAAAGAGGCAATTTCCATCATCAAACATGGTTACCCATTTACCTATGTTGACATGAGGCAACGAGAGATTTACATAGCTTTTTACATCCGGATACAAAGACTATAACAAGAAACACAGCAAAGGCGGATGTCCTAAAGATTTTTGAGAGAGAGCAACTAACTAAATCCTCCAAATATGTGAAAGTTGATTTAAATGCACTTAGTGCTGATTCGGGACAGAGACCAAGTATGGATAGTTATCATCCAAAGTCAACGTGATGAAATTAGAAGATCATATTTACAAAAAAGGCCCTGTCAACCTCGAAATCATTCTTTTCAACAAAGAAAAATTGGAGGTATACTTCGTAGATTCAATCCTTTTTGGTTCGACATTTATAAATATTGGTTAGAGTATAGCATACAAAAAGAGGCTAGTTATTTATTCAAAAATGAAATTAAAAGTCAAGGTGGATCGAATCGTTTTGTAAAAGATGGATTTATAGGTTAGAATAAGAAAGATAGAAAGGGCCCTGTCAACCTCGAAATCATTCTTTTCAACAAAGAAAAATTGGAGGTATACTTCGTAGATTCAATCCTTTTTGGTTCGACATTTATAAATATTGGTTAGAGTATAGCATACAAAAAGAGGCTAGTTATTTATTCAAAAATGAAATTAAAAGTCAAGGTGGATCGAATCGTTTTGTAAAAGATGGATTTATAGGTTAGAATAAGAAAGATAGAAAGGGCCCTGTCAACCTCGAAATCATTCTTTTCAACAAAGAAAAATTGGAGGTATACTTCGTAGATTCAATCCTTTTTGGTTCGACATTTATAAATATTGGTTAGAGTATAGCATACAAAAAGAGGCTAGTTATTTATTCAAAAATGAAATTAAAAGTCAAGGTGGATCGAATCGTTTTGTAAAAGATGGATTTATAGGTTAGAATAAGAAAGATAGCTTAGATGATCACTATCTAGGATTTTCACACAAGACGGCCGTTCAAAAGTATCAAAATTTGATGAAAGATAGTTAGTGTTCTGACTTTGTTCCTAATTTACATTCTAATGGTATTTATCTACCTTTTTACAAAAAAATTATCCGATCCAGTTTACATGTGTGAACATTTATTTTTGTCAATTTAGTAATGTCAAATTTTTAATGGATATTGGATCAGAGGAGCAGACCTTATACGAGGGACATAATTAATCTCAGGCCATGATTTTTTTAATCAACGATTCAGATTTACTGCATATTACGTTTAAAATGCAGTGATCTGGACCGTTGATTGAAAAAATCAAGGGTTAAGATGGAGAGTTGGTTGCCCCTCCTGTCCCTCATACAGGGGCCGTCCCTCTGAACCTTACCCTTTCAAGTTTATCCAATGTTATTTCTTTTCATTTTTTGTTAAAGATATATATTATATTTTAAAGATATATTATTTCTTTTCCTGTTAATATATATATATATATATATATATATATATATATATATATAATAGGTGGAAGACCCGTGCAATGTACGGTAATTTATTAGAATAATTTTAGATATTACGTGATTAAATGGTAATTGTAGTACATATTTTATAAAATAATTTATAAAATAATTTATAAAATAATATTAATTAAATAATTTATAGGACTTTATTTTCGTATGTGACTCCTCTTTTTATAATATTATAATATATGTAGCATTTATATTTATTATTTATTAATTATTATAAAATAATAAAATAATATTAATTAAATAATTTGTTAACTGAAGTTAAGAGATTGACACGTGACATTCATGCTTACGTGATAAATTCTGGAACTTTTTTTATACTGATTTAGTATATATATACATGTGTATAGATATATAGAAACAAAATATTCACTTATGCGCATCAAAATTGACGTTTATTATTATAGAACATTTTAAGCCCATTTTAGCTGGACTTGTATTTAGCGTAGGTATCCTAGTTTGAATCCTTTCGAAGTTTTCTCTAGTTGGGCCAAGGCCCATCTGTATAAACTGTTTACTAACCATTAAATCTACTACAACGAAAATATAAACTTAATTTATGTTTTTCGTGAGGCACTCCTATATATTGACATCTGGACATACCAAAAGTGTATCAATATAGAGAAATGCTACATTTATATTGTACAAGGTTAAAGAAAACTATATAGACATTACTATACGTATATATATGTACGTTAATGTGGGATCTATAGCCAATGGTATACATGCAATACAATTACTATTGGATTAAGAAACGAGACAATAATTTTTTGCTCTATATGTTCAATCGAAAAATTGTACATAGGTCTATATGAGTGACACAAACTGCCATACATTTCGATGTTGTAAAAATATGTCACGTTCAAAGAAACACGATCACCTTAATCTTTAAAAGCTCACAAGATACAACCTGTAAATATCTTTTTACCGGCCAACTCATCCTAATCCTGAAATTGTATCGTCTAATCGAAAATAAGATCCAAACTTATATCCAAAAACTCCATATGGTTCATTTTTAATGTTTTTTTGACAACCAAAGACACAAGAGTTTTTATATATTTCTAGAAAAGCATGTATGATGTATCATTTCTAGCATACCGGTGGCTGTAAGTTGTCAAGATAATGGTGCTTATAAATTAAAATAGAAAAATCGTAAAAGTAGTCCTTAGGATTATAGTTAAGAAATTCAGACACGCAAAAAGGATTTGTATCTTGATAATAACCGCCCACCCTCTAAATTGTTTCCTAAATTGAATATTTTGTGAAAGTTTGATACCCTACATGTCTATTAACCCTGATAAAATTATTTGATTGTTTATAAATTACACTTTATACAATTTAAGAATGGACTTATCCCAGAATAAAATGAAAATTACTTTAAACACAATTCCAATTTTTTTATTATACAAATTTAGGGTTTGCTTCGTTTTCTCCTCCGCACCAACTAGTGCTCTCTCCGCGCTTCTTCTTCCCCGCTTCTTCTTCCCCGCTTCTTCTTCCCCGCATTTTCGTTTAATGTATAAGATATGCAAAATGTAAAGAAGAAAAGAGAAAAAAAAGAAAGGAAAAATGGAAGTGGGCCCACTTTCACTCCGTCCTGACGCAGTCACGAAAGAAACTACGACGAGGCGCTTGTAATGATGACGAACAGACGAACAGATGTCGGTCCACAAAGGAGTTGACGACGGTTCTATTGTAGGTGGTCTAAGATATACAAAATTGTTACACATAGCGGAAAAAAGAATAGTTTAGTTGACTTAGCTTATAGAAGTGACCTTTAACTTTTTAGCCTATGAACTTAAAAAGTCATTTTCCATTAAGCCACAATTCCTAGCTTCACAACAATGGGCTTTTTATCATAGATAAGCTAAAAAGTTCAAAGGTGTTTCACAAGTGAAAAGAACTTATTACATTATAATAACGCAATAAGCTAAAAAGCTCATTATAAACAAAACCAAACACCCGCTAAAATGAGTTTTTCCGTAATAGCTGAGTTATTTGATCATTTGGGCTAAATCCCTAAATTAAATCTTCTATATATAGGTGGTTCCAATTGGGGTGGGATGGTTCCAATGAGTTGTTTCTGGAGCTTTTTAGGTGGTTCCAATTGTGATTATATTTTATGGTTTCTAGTCAACATTTTCGGGGTGATTTCCGGTGATTTCAGGTAATTCTGATGGGTGGTTCAAGTGATTTCGGTTATGATTTCAAGTGGTTTCGAGTCGTGGCTTATTATTGGTGGTTGCCAGTGGTGGTTGGTGATTTTCGATCAATGGTTGGTGGTTTTAGGTAGTTCGGGAGGTTTCAAGTAGTGATTTCAGGTCATGATTTACGGTCATCAGTGATTTCTCGGTTTGCATTCCTATGTCTCATTGTACCACCACTCGGTCTGATTGTATGGTTGAAACTGTTTGATCTAAGGTTCAGGAGGGGGGGGGGGTAGTTAAGTTGTTATGGTTATGGTCAGTTTTTCACCCGTTTACATGATTTTTACCAAGTTATTGCCCTTAAGTGGTCATGTGCGGTGTTGGTTATGGTGGAGGTGCTCCTTAGATTGTTGGATCATTGCATGGGTCATTGTTGTTTTTAGGATCGTGTTAAAATGTTTCAGGGCCATGTTAGTAATGTTGTAGGGTCATGGTGGTTAGAACCGAGGATTTAACCGTTGTAATTGATTAGCGTGATCTTAATAAAGTTGTAGGGTTGTGTTGGTTGTAATTAAGCTTTTAAGGGTTCAATCGCTGAAGTTGTTTAGGATCGTTGATCGGAAACATCATTTAAGATCGTTATAATTTTTAGCTTCTTACTAGTGTATTACCTTTCAAAGAAAAAAAATCATCTAATATCAATGTTTTAAGAACCGGTCCGACCGATTGGACCGGATTTTCTAGAATTCCGACTCAAAATAAACCGGTTTTTTTGCAAAGTTTGACTAATCATCGGGCCGCTTGGGCCGGCTGGCCGGACCAAGTTGGACCGGGAACCGGACCAGCATGTTGAACCGGTTCATTTTTTGTTTTTTTATAAAAATTAATTAAATTACTTTCTAAACTTATGAAACCTTTAGATTTAATTTGGGTCTCCTTCTTTTGTAATCTGTTTGCTCTCTATTTGTTATTGATAGGTGCTTTTTGTTCCAATTTAATAAAAGCTTTGCATCTAAAAAAACATATGGTCAATTTGATGTCGTAGAGAATATTCCAAAAGAAAAGAAGACTAATTCAAAACTTAATTAGTCCATAAAATTTGGGATTTTATTTTCCAAACAAATGGAAACATTATTTACTAATTCCTAACATGTTTGACTTTAATAATCATTTTTAAGTTTATATCTCTTTGATCATGCATTATGTTCTACAATATGTATTTTAGTTATTTAATAATAATTAATGCTTATTTTGTTCAACTTTATTTTAATAGGTTCTTGAAAAAATTAGTTATTATATCAGAGAATGTTCAACGAGAACCTATGGATGGTGGAGAGAACGAAGAAGATGCTAGTTCACCTACAACGGGTAGACAACGTTCTCATGTATGGGAATATTTTGATAAATTATCTTTAGGTCTTGATGGACAACAAAAAGTAAGATGTACCAGTTGTGGGACGTTGATTAAGGCTCAGTTTGGAACTTCTAATTTGAAATGACATATCCCTAAGTGTTTTAACATTTATGAGTCTGCTCCACCACATAAGCGTATTCGTTTAGACCAATCGGTTTATAGAGAGAAAGAGGCAATTTCCATCATCAAACATGGTTACCCATTTACCTATGTTGACATGAGGCAACGAGAGATTTACATAGCTTTTTACATCCGGATACAAAGACTATAACAAGAAACACAGCAAAGGCGGATGTCCTAAAGATTTTTGAGAGAGAGCAACTAACTAAATCCTCCAAATATGTGAAAGTTGATTTAAATGCACTTAGTGCTGATTCGGGACAGAGACCAAGTATGGATAGTTATCATCCAAAGTCAACGTGATGAAATTAGAAGATCATATTTACAAAAAAGGCTCTGTCAACCTCGAAATCATTCTTTTCAACAAAGAAAAATTGGAGGTATACTTCGTAGATTCAATCCTTTTTGGTTCGACATTTATAAATATTGGTTAGAGTATAGCATACAAAAAGAGGCTAGTTATTTATTCAAAAATGAAATTAAAAGTCAAGGTGGATCGAATCGTTTTGTAAAAGATGGATTTATAGGTTAGAATAAGAAAGATAGAAAGGGCCCTGTCAACCTCGAAATCATTCTTTTCAACAAAGAAAAATTGGAGGTATACTTCGTAGATTCAATCCTTTTTGGTTCGACATTTATAAATATTGGTTAGAGTATAGCATACAAAAGGAGGCTAGTTATTTATTCAAAAATGAAATTAAAAGTCAAGGTGGATCGAATCGTTTTGTAAAAGATGGATTTATAGGTTAGAATAAGAAAGATAGAAAGGGCCCTGTCAACCTCGAAATCATTCTTTTCAACAAAGAAAAATTGGAGGTATACTTCGTAGATTCAATCCTTTTTGGTTCGACATTTATAAATATTGGTTAGAGTATAGCATACAAAAAGAGGCTAGTTATTTATTCAAAAATGAAATTAAAAGTCAAGGTGGATCGAATCGTTTTGTAAAAGATGGATTTATAGGTTAGAATAAGAAAGATAGCTTAGATGATCACTATCTAGGATTTTCACACAAGACGGCCGTTCAAAAGTATCAAAATTTGATGAAAGATAGTTAGTGTTCTGACTTTGTTCCTAATTTACATTCTAATGGTATTTATCTACCTTTTTACAAAAAAATTATCCGATCCAGTTTACATGTGTGAACATTTATTTTTGTCAATTTAGTAATGTCAAATTTTTAATGGATATTGGATCAGAGGAGCAGACCTTATACGAGGGACATAATTAATCTCAGGCCATGATTTTTTTAATCAACGATTCAGATTTACTGCATATTACGTTTAAAATGCAGTGATCTGGACCGTTGATTGAAAAAATCAAGGGTTAAGATGGAGAGTTGGTTGCCCCTCCTGTCCCTCATACAGGGGCCGTCCCTCTGAACCTTACCCTTTCAAGTTTATCCAATGTTATTTCTTTTCATTTTTTGTTAAAGATATATATTATATTTTAAAGATATATTATTTCTTTTCCTGTTAATATATATATATATATATATATATATATATATATATATATATATATATATATATATATATATATATATATATAATAGGTGGAAGACCCGTGCAATGTACGGTAATTTATTAGAATAATTTTAGATATTACGTGATTAAATGGTAATTGTAGTACATATTTTATAAAATAATTTATAAAATAATTTATAAAATAATATTAATTAAATAATTTATAGGACTTTATTTTCGTATGTGACTCCTCTTTTTATAATATTATAATATATGTAGCATTTATATTTATTATTTATTAATTATTATAAAATAATAAAATAATATTAATTAAATAATTTGTTAACTGAAGTTAAGAGATTGACACGTGACATTCATGCTTACGTGATAAATTCTGGAACTTTTTTTATACTGATTTAGTATATATATACATGTGTATAGATATATAGAAACAAAATATTCACTTATGCGCATCAAAATTGACGTTTATTATTATAGAACATTTTAAGCCCATTTTAGCTGGACTTGTATTTAGCGTAGGTATCCTAGTTTGAATCCTTTCGAAGTTTTCTCTAGTTGGGCCAAGGCCCATCTGTATAAACTGTTTACTAACCATTAAATCTACTACAACGAAAATATAAACTTAATTTATGTTTTTCGTGAGGCACTCCTATATATTGACATCTGGACATACCAAAAGTGTATCAATATAGAGAAATGCTACATTTATATTGTACAAGGTTAAAGAAAACTATATAGACATTACTATACGTATATATATGTACGTTAATGTGGGATCTATAGCCAATGGTATACATGCAATACAATTACTATTGGATTAAGAAACGAGACAATAATTTTTTGCTCTATATGTTCAATCGAAAAATTGTACATAGGTCTATATGAGTGACACAAACTGCCATACATTTCGATGTTGTAAAAATATGTCACGTTCAAAGAAACACGATCACCTTAATCTTTAAAAGCTCACAAGATACAACTTGTAAATATCTTTTTACCGGCCAACTCATCCTAATCCTGAAATTGTATCGTCTAATCGAAAATAAGATCCAAACTTATATCCAAAAACTCCATATGGTTCATTTTTAATGTTTTTTTGACAACCAAAGACACAAGAGTTTTTATATATTTCTAGAAAAGCATGTATGATGTATCATTTCTAGCATACCGGTGGCTGTAAGTTGTCAAGATAATGGTGCTTATAAATTAAAATAGAAAAATCGTAAAAGTAGTCCTTAGGATTATAGTTAAGAAATTCAGACACGCAAAAAGGATTTGTATCTTGATAATAACCGCCCACCCTCTAAATTGTTTCCTAAATTGAATATTTTGTGAAAGTTTGATACCCTACATGTCTATTAACCCTGATAAAATTATTTGATTGTTTATAAATTACACTTTATACAATTTAAGAATGGACTTATCCCAGAATAAAATGAAAATTACTTTAAACACAATTCCAATTTTTTTATTATACAAATTTAGGGTTTGCTTCGTTTTCTCCTCCGCACCAACTAGTGCTCTCTCCGCGCTTCTTCTTCCCCGCTTCTTCTTCCCCCCATTTTCGTTTAATGTATAAGATATGCAAAATGTAAAGAAGAAAAGAGAAAAAAAAGAAAGGAAAAATGGAAGTGGGCCCACTTTCACTCCGTCCTGACGCAGTCACGAAAGAAACTACGACGAGGCGCTTGTAATGATGACGAACAGACGAACAGATGTCGGTCCACAAAGGAGTTGACGACGGTTCTATTGTAGGTGGTCTAAGATATACAAAATTGTTACACATAGCGGAAAAAAGAATAGTTTAGTTGACTTAGCTTATAGAAGTGACCTTTAACTTTTTAGCCTATGAACTTAAAAAGTCATTTTCCATTAAGCCACAATTCCTAGCTTCACAACAATGGGCTTTTTATCATAGATAAGCTAAAAAGTTCAAAGGTGTTTCACAAGTGAAAAGAACTTATTACATTATAATAACGCAATAAGCTAAAAAGCTCATTATAAACAAAACCAAACACCCGCTAAAATGAGTTTTTCCGTAATAGCTGAGTTATTTGATCATTTGGGCTAAATCCCTAAATTAAATCTTCTATATATAGGTGGTTCCAATTGGGGTGGGATGGTTCCAATGAGTTGTTTCTGGAGCTTTTTAGGTGGTTCCAATTGTGATTATATTTTATGGTTTCTAGTCAACATTTTCGGGGTGATTTCCGGTGATTTCAGGTAATTCTGATGGGTGGTTCAAGTGATTTCGGTTATGATTTCAAGTGGTTTCGAGTCGTGGCTTATTATTGGTGGTTGCCAGTGGTGGTTGGTGATTTTCGATCAATGGTTGGTGGTTTTAGGTAGTTCGGGAGGTTTCAAGTAGTGATTTCAGGTCATGATTTACGGTCATCAGTGATTTCTCGGTTTGCATTCCTATGTCTCATTGTACCACCACTCGGTCTGATTGTATGGTTGAAACTGTTTGATCTAAGGTTCAGGAGGGGGGGGGGTAGTTAAGTTGTTATGGTTATGGTCAGTTTTTCACCCGTTTACATGATTTTTACCAAGTTATTGCCCTTAAGTGGTCATGTGCGGTGTTGGTTATGGTGGAGGTGCTCCTTAGATTGTTGGATCATTGCATGGGTCATTGTTGTTTTTAGGATCGTGTTAAAATGTTTCAGGGCCATGTTAGTAATGTTGTAGGGTCATGGTGGTTAGAACCGAGGATTTAACCGTTGTAATTGATTAGCGTGATCTTAATAAAGTTGTAGGGTTGTGTTGGTTGTAATTAAGCTTTTAAGGGTTCAATCGCTGAAGTTGTTTAGGATCGTTGATCGGAAACATCATTTAAGATCGTTATAATTTTTAGCTTCTTACTAGTGTATTACCTTTCAAAGAAAAAAAATCATCTAATATCAATGTTTTAAGAACCGGTCCGACCGATTGGACCGGATTTTCTAGAATTCCGACTCAAAATAAACCGGTTTTTTTGCAAAGTTTGACTAATCATCGGGCCGCTTGGGCCGGCTGGCCGGACCAAGTTGGACCGGGAACCGGACCAGCATGTTGAACCGGTTCATTTTTTGTTTTTTTATAAAAATTAATTAAATTACTTTCTAAACTTATGAAACCTTTAGGCCTTCTTAAATTAGATAGTAAATTAGAGTGTGAACTTTGTTGGCATTATATAGAAGGTGATTCTTATCTTGAGATTGTATTCTCACCAATGTAGGACAAGTTAAAGTTAAAATTTTAAACAAATAGAAAACAAAATAAAATGGTTGGTTACAAGATTCGAACTCACGACCACATTCATGAATAACGGCTTGTTTACTAACTAATCTAACATTTAACTTATTTTAATTGTTTACTCTAAATATATTTATTATATATATCGCATCACTCATGATATATATTATATTCGAAAATTAAAGGTGTATTATCAAATTATAGTTTGTTGATATTATATAATATCTTATAAGGCGATATGTATTATTTGATTATGTATTACAATATAAAATGCGTTATTAAAAGTTAATTTTTAGATATACAATGCGTTATTAGTTGTTACGGAGTAGTATAAAATGTAATTGCAAAATTCTATCGTTAAGAATGTTGTTTACTTGTTGTTAGATTTATGTTTTTGAACAAAATCTACTTGTTGGATGTTGGATTGTTAAATTGTTTGATGGACAAGATTTTGTATGTCATTTACTTCATGTATATATTCTGTTTCCATATTTTAACAACTTCAGTCCGACCTTTTGGCCCAACCGATCCGACCAGAAATTGACACTCATCCAGTTTGCTAAAAAATCGGGTTTTAAAATATCGTCTAATATGAAAGATGAGGAAGGTGATAATTGATAAGTAGGAAACTTTGAAGGTACCAAATCTTAACTAATTTAATAGTATTTATAAACCAAAGATTATAAGGATGAAACTCGATCTGACCGGTCCGAAGACAAGCATCTTTACCTGGACCCGTTAGACGAAAGTATCTTTGTTGTTGTTTTAGATGGGTCCCAAAACTACAATTTTCCTTATAAGCTTAAATTTTTTTATTGATTATATTATTATTATTATTATTTCATAGTATATTAAAGTATATAAACTACTCAACCCACTTTCACCACCCTGTCACCACCCGTACCTGTCCCCCTCACCCCCGGTTCAGTCCTCCTTGGACCGGTCCATCTTCTCACGTGCCAATCACACCACTCCCGTGTGTTGTGGTGCAACAAATTAAAAGGTACTGTACAAAGAAAAAAAAATGATACATAAAGTTTTCTCAATTTCTTTCTTCTTCGTTATGATATCTTCATTTTATTATTATGAGGATCAGGAAGCGTTTCTTGTCTATTTCTGCCGCCACTCCGCCGTCGTCAGATCTTCACGCCGGTGACCACCACCAGTCGCTAATACGGGTGCAACATCAACAACAACAACTGCACCCAAATAAGATTAATCCTTATCCACATGAAGATGATGATACCCGCCTATCTAAGTTTTCCGATCGTTCCCACCGCCCTTCTTCGCCGTCTTCCGCCCATGAAACAACACAGATCGGATTTCAACCATCCGGTACCGCCACTCACCTAAACAAGACTAAGGTATACTAATACTACTTTTATGTAGATAAACAAACCAACTGCACCATGATAAGTACTTCTACATAATATGTATACAGTCATACAGATCTTGTATGTATATATAAGTTTTCATGATGTTTGTTTTATTTTTAAAATTTGTAGGAGCACTTGGAATCTGAGAAGAAGTTGAAAGATATAATCAAGATTGATGAAACTTGCAGGTAAGTAAGAGATAGATTGTGACTTCCATTTTTTCCTTAATACCCACAAGGAAATTAATAATTTTTATTTAATTTAATTTAAGAAAACTGGAAAATGGAATGATAATTAATTGGTAGAAGTGCAAAAAACACTGTAGAATGGATCAATGATGTTTTTATATCTGGTTAATTAGAGAACCAACCATATGTACAATACAATCCTACTAAAAAATTGCACCCATGTGGTGCATGTTAGCATGAAACCTGGTCCCCAGCTAATATGTTCATCCATATATCTTTGTATAGTCTACTACTACTACTTTCATTTTAATTTAGTAATCCATACTAACAAACAAACACACATTTATTTTTCTTATTTTGAATGTGTACCGGATCTTTTTTTATTGTTCTTACTTTTTTCCAGGAAAGAAAACTTCTTATGTGCAGAAGCAAATAGTCATGACCTTGGTATGTTCATTATATATGTACTGTGTGTTTGTAGGTGTTTGTAGGTGTATGTATGTGTGTGATTTAGTTATTTTTATGTACATATAGTATTCAAAGGATGGCTCGAACGAGATATGAGGATCCCAATAAAAAAGAGAAGAGGGAGCATTGGAAAAAAAATGAACCATGATTTTCAAGAAGATAATGATATAACTGAGGAAATTATATTGGAACAGAAAGCGAAAAAGAACAAGAATGATGAAAAGAAAGGTAATACGATAATGGAAGGATCGCGGTGTAGCCGTGTAAATGGACGGGGATGGCGGTGCGGTCAACAAACACTTGTGGGTTACTCATTGTGTGAGCATCATTTATGTAAAGGAAGGCTTAGAAGCATGACGACTAATGTTCGTGGCCGAGCGTTAAAAGAACAAGAGGCTAAGAAAAAGAAAGATAAAGAAGTCGAAATTCCATCGTTAGAAAATCATGAAATTGAAGATAATGAGGGTGAGGATGAATTCAAAGATTGGGAGATGGAATCAGGCTCATCATTTATCGGGGGTACGAAGAAATTCGGTAAGAAGAAGAAGAAGAAGAAGGTTGGTGTGGTAAAGGCAAGATCTCTAAGCAGTTTGTTGAGCCAAATAGACAGTTGATGCATGCATGGAGACTAGATTGAATGGTTTATGGTAACTAGGTTACACATTTAAAGAAAGACATGTTTTGTTACAATTAATCCAAGTTACAAACTCATGTAAAATTTTGTTATATACAAGTGTCACTTATTAAATAATCTTTTCTCAACTTAATTGGTACAATCATGAAATACTAGATTTTTTCACTATTGGAATTTTTTAATGGTTGGTCATATTATTGGTCGTTTCCATTGGTGCAGATTAATTGAATTTTGTAGGTAGTTCGGAAAGTAAAATATAGTGCTTAGACATGATATATAGCCGTGTGTAGGCTGCTCCATATAGTCCAAGTGAAACTAGCTAGTTGAACGACTATATGGAACGGCCTCCGAGTCGCTAGCTAGCATGAAAAATTGAAAAATTTATGCCAAAATTACCATGGCTAGCTAATTTGTTATGTACATAGTATAATTAAATAATTAATGTGCAAAAACAAGCGAACTTGCAATTGGTAAATGGTAAATTACTAATTTTCAAACTTAATCCTCAATGTTGACATCTAGTCTAGATATATATACGTACGTACACAGGTGAATTGATCATTTTTCAATATGTATACGTAAGACCCGTGCCAATGCCACATCACTTTTGCCATCAGTTTAGCATCAGTTTTGTGATGCCATTGGCACCATCACGTCATTTTTCCTTCAGTTTTCATGGCTTTGGATTTTCGACGGGAGAAGTGAAGTGGCGGTGTGGGCCACGTGATTAAATAAATATTTGTTTTTGTTTTTGTTTATTTGTTTAGTGTATAGAAATAAAGGTATATTGGTAGATGTGGGGTCCAGAAAAACTGAAGTGATGTTACTGTTAACAGTGTAGTGTCAGTACTTTTGTGTCTGTTTTGTAAAGTACTGACGTGACGCTGATTTGGCACAAACTGACACGTTAGTTTGTGTTCACTGTTGGGAGTAGTCTAAGTAAAAGAAGAAAATAGCAAGTACGTTGTCACAGAGTAGCATGCATGCATATATAGTTTCAAAGCTAACGTTACAAGTTTTACCATAAAATCTCAAGTTGATGTCAAAGCTTCGTTTTTATTTTAATTTCAAGAGCTGATTATATTTCTATATATTCTTGATATTAATGTATTCAATTTAATCTTAAAGACGACGATCATTTTCAAGTTTAAAGGACCCACGTTTCAGATTAAGATTTCTAAGTTGTTGCGCAACTTGTCCGATCATCATTGCTGTACATATATGTTCGATCAACTGATTATAAGGCTGTTAGTTTTCTGACTAGCTAGCTTCTTCAATGTGTCGATCAATTCCTTTATTTGATCGCTAAATCCATAAACCAACTAGAGAACATTATGGATACTCTTTGAGTGCACGTAGACTCTCGCAATATGGTTTGGCTCTCCTTTAAGGTATGTCTCATCGATACAAGACGTAATTGATAGAATTTACGTTCATGATATTTATCGAGTTCTTTCAGTTCTAGCAACTACGTGTTGGTTTATTTGGCGATCATGTAATAGCTTTGTCTTTGATAACATGGGCCTTTGCTCAACTAGCACGTTAGCATCCATCTACGCCCAACTGTCAGAGTATGATCAACTTCTTGCCCCTAAATCTACTTTGAACCCTGGATCAGTGGCCGATGGTCCTTATTCAGCCTCACATACTTCTCCGCAGTGGATTCCCCCCATGGTTCTATAAGTTAAATTGTGATGTTGCTTTCAAGGATTCAAAGCTGGTTTTGGTGTTGTTGTTCGTGATTTTCACCGGCTCTCTCGTGTATGTCCACCGTAGCTCATGCTCTATTGTATCTCCCCTTCATGCTGAGGTCTCTGCAGTGCATTATGCATTTATCGTTTCAAGTCGTGGATGGTTTCATGCTACTGTGTAATCCGATTTTAAGTGGCTATCAAACTATTGTCTACATAAACAATCTCACCACGGAGTCTAGCCACTCTAATAGAAGACATTCGCTTATGGTTGAAGAACTTGCAAATCTCGTTTTCTTGGGCTAATCGAGAGAACAACCACGCTGCTCGTTGGGTTGCTCGTCTCTATGCCTTTTCTTCTACTATGCATTTTAATTGGGATATTTCATTTCCTTCGGAACTTACCTCTCTTTCGAGGTGTGATATGTATGGACCTTAGCTTTCTTTAATGCATGTTCAAAATATATATATATATATATATATATATATATATATATATATATATATATATATATATAATACAATTTGATTGGTTATTTTAACATTTTTTCGTATCTTTCTGTAAAATTCAAAGTATGCACCTTCATATCTAGTAATTGTGTTAGCTTTGTAACATAAAATTAGAGTTATAACTGAAAGTCTTGTTGTCATAATACTGTTTGAGAAGAATACGTACATATTTTAATTTGTTAGAAAATCCTGGATCCTAATTAAAGCCACAGTACCTTAATTTATGTAATTTTTGTTTAATTTTGGGCCAGGTTGCATTCATTTTGATTTATTGTTTGCTCAATTTTAATGCACTTCAAGTCGTGCTTGTATTTTTTATATAATCCACTATACTTTATTTAATTAGCTACCTCAGCTCTATAAAACGACCAAAAATAAGAAATAAAAAATAATAATAGGGTTTTTTTAGCCGAATAATACAAAAGTTGGATCAAAATTTAGCCAATAGATGAAACTAAATCAAAAGTCTCCGATCAAAAGTCAAAGTCATAAGTTATCACCCTCCAATAATTACATTTGCCGTTGACTTGTGATATGATTTATTGTCCAAATATACTTTTGATCCCGATGTATTTGGACCAAGTCCACCTTAATTCTCATAATATATCTAGGCTTCAATCCATCTAAATCACCAGCAACATCTCATCGGAAAACATGGAACACAAGCATTTCAGCCACCCACACAATTTGATCATCCACCGTGTCTACGAACTGGCTCAACAAGTCAACTGCTCTGGCTGCAACTCTCCGTGTGACAACACCACCACCGCTGTCCACGCTTGCCACCAATGCAACTTCTTCCTCCATGATCATTGTGCCAACGCAAACCGTTATGTAAAACATCCATGTCATAAATCACATCCACTCATTCTCCTTCCTTACCCGACTTATGCCGGAAACACCTTCATTTGCAACGCTTGTGGTCGTCCTGGAAAATCATTCTCCTATTGTTGCGCCCTTTGTGAATTTGACCTTCATGTTGGCTGCGCTTTCTTGCCACTCTCGGTAATTTAAATTTCTTTAACCCCTGTTTATTGTAGATCTGTAGTTAAGTAGAAGTTAAGTTTAGCACTTAGAGCTATGGTCAACAGTTAAAAAAAAATGTTTTTGTGTTGTTGCTTGCACGCGAGCAGCATGCAAAGAGATGTAAATAAGAAGTCTTAAAGAGGAGATTGTGTTTTTATTCGTAACTCATAAAAGTTAAAAATATAAGTTTTTTTGCTTAACATTTTTCTTTGTTTCACATGACTTACATACTGTTAGCCGCATATATAGTATCCCCTTACAGTAAACTATTCGCTTATATACCAGGTAACTCATCAAGCGCATCATCATGAACTTGGTCTATTCTATGGGGTCCCGGTGGTTCCACGGAGGGGAAGTAACGGCAATCATGAATATTGTAACATATGTAAGAATGTCTTGGAAGAGAGGCATTGGGCTTATTGTTGTAAAAATTGTGATTTTAATGTGCACACTGCTTGTGCCACCACCGAGGTGGTACAAGGGTTGTACCATGATGATTGTGGACCGACACAGGAACAGGGTTCAGCGGCAAACAATGGCAATGTGGTGGAGGTGGAGTTGACAGAGGCGGACCTTGCGGCGTTGTTTGATTTTAAGCTTCAGATGATGGCACAAAGCATGGCTACAATGGGCAATATTAAATAGTTTAGCTTAATTTGTTGATCCTAAATTGCATTTGGGTTTTCATTTTTATTGAATTACTTTGCTGATGTACTTCTGTTAAGTCCTTAAGCTTCTTGCTAACTGGCCAAGTTTAACCGAATCCTATTTATGATGTTAAGAAAAATTGAATAAAATAGTAACTAATAAGTCTAATTTTGTTATGCAAATTGTTCTCAGAGTGGACTTTTCAACTAGTCTTATCATCTTTTTACAATAAACCATTATAAAAACTTGAGAAAATATATAATTTCAGGAATATATGTTTCATCTGTAATTCTGTACCTGTTTTTAGATGCTTATAATAAGAGAAAATTATAAAGTCAATATATAGACGATTAGCAATACGCTTATAGCTTGTCTTAAAAATTAAAATTTGTTGAGATTGGTCCTCACATTCTTATTTTGAAATCAATATACAGGGTCAAGTAAAATTTGAAACATATACGACTCTTTTTGGAGTAGATCAACAGAAAAACAAAGATTATACTCACTTGCAACTTCGAATTACAATCAAAACAAAGAATGAAAAACATACTAACACAATACACGGTTAGTTTACGTGCTAATAACTCTTGTAATGCGCGTTATGATTGTCTGTCTTTCTTAAATTGTCGTTATTCTTTTTGTCCTGTCATCGGATACTTTGGTTTTACTTGCCTTATCCGATCTTCAGGATTCCTCATTTAATGTTCATTTTGTCTGAGTCCTTTTCATTCAGCCTAGCTTTCTGCGTGTGATGTTGAAAATTTGTTTAATATCGTTGTGGTTGCTTTTGTTGGTCCTTCGGCCAGGATCTGTTCTTCGGTTTCAAAGTGGCCCATCCTTTTGGCTTGGGCTTGGCCTTTTGGGCTTGGTACGTCATCAATATTATTTTAATGTGTATAAAAATCATGTCTACGCAATTGTTGTGTCGTAAGAGGAGTAGATGTAAATGTCGTAGGCCATCAACATTTAAAAATGAAAAGATGGACCCAATTAGAAGTAATTAAAAAGCCACCAACTTCTTGCACATGGTAAGAAAAACAATAAAATGATTAATTATATAGTAATTTAATCCAACGTGGTCATCCTGCTATTAAACAAAGAGCTTGAAAGCAGATTTCTTTCTTAATCCATCTGTATAAAGAATACAAATTGTGTCACTATTTAGAAATTAACTACCATTTTTTACGTTTTTGATATAAAAAAGCAACCACTACTAATTAACTACCGTTATTATAATCTAGATTAGCTAAATCATAACACGTTTACCTTTTTTTTTTAACGGTGATTGTATTAAAAAGAAAAACCTAGCTAGATGCTAGAAGTTACAAATACCAAATAATAAACCGAGAGATACTCCACTCGCAACCTACAATCACCTAAACATGACCGAATTGAAAACCAAAATTGAAGCCCCGGCATAGACATCGAAAGAACATCACCATAAGAGATCTAGAGTAAACATCACCATAAGCCCCGGCGTTTACTTTGTGTTATTACTATTGATTTAATTGATTTAATTGTTTATGTCACAAATTTGATGTATCTATCAAACGGCGGAGATATGATTGACGTTGTATGGATTAGTTGTTTAACGGTTAGATGACAGTCAACTTATTTACCAAAGAAGTTAGTTATCAATCCTTGAGTGGATTGAAGGGTTGGAAGGGAACACAGAAAAAGTCAAAATCTAAATAATTGATCGACTTTAAATTAAAGGGGCATCCGTACCATTAGTTTTTAAATAAAATTTCAAGTAAACTAAATCTAAAATTGGTTGCTTTATTATAGTTTTCGTTGAAAATTTAAGTGATTAATCTAACATCAAGTTGTAATTACAAAAAGTAAACTCATCATCATCATCATAACGATAATAAGAAATTAAAATATCAGTCGTTGACTGCAAGCTAGACGGTTGATGTTAAAAGTCAACACAAGAATAGAAAATGAATCATATCCATGAATGGTAATTTTCATGTTGATATAGAATAGTAAAATTTACTTCGTCATTTTGCACCATCTATCGACGTTTTCCACTGCTTCTTTTTTCTAATTTTCAACTTTTTTCAATGAAACTTTACTAATTTTGTGTTACTTAGATTCAAATATAGATTGTTCGGTTAAGTGTTCTTGTGCAAACGTGATTAATGAGATGGTAGAAACATTTATGGACTAACACAAGCAGGTACTACACGTGAAAACAAAAGCAAGTTCTAATTGGATGTAAATGACTATTCCGATTATTTCATCACCAGTAGGAATGAAAATAAGGTAACATCATTACTATATGTAATGAGTCGACTTTTTGTCTCGGAATTGAAGGAAGTTCGTACTGTCAATAGGAAACAGCCTAACTTGCTCATATTAATGTTCGTTAAGTTTTCACAATCCTAGCAGAACTCGTATCTAGAAAGATGTATTTAATAAATAATTTTCAAGCACTTCCAAGTTCAACGTACAATGCTTTGTAAATATTAATTACTCTATGCGGTACAATGCTTTAAACCTTTTATTTCAAATTGATAAAAGAAATAATTTTGGGATAAAGTTTAAATGTTTAATCCTTATGCATTTGTTAGAGTGTGTAAGACGTACTTGATGCGATCGATCTCTAAATCCATTGACTACTGTCTACTTTTGACATTGTACAACCATAGTAGGTTAGAAATTTGGTATATTATGAAAACTTATTTGACTACGTATATACAATAAAATATATTAAATTATAATAGTTTTTTCGACAATACAATTAAGTTATAAATAGGCCGATGAACTTAAGTTTGTTTGATAAATTTGATTTTGGATAGAATTTATTTTTGGTATGTTAAATAATTTGAGTCGGTTTAAAATTTAGCAAGATTTTTAGATTAGGATGAGTATTTTTGGTATGTTTAGTATTACGATACAATTAGCTAGTTTTTCTATAAATAGGGATAGTTAAGTTTTGGAACTTTGTACATTTGATATTTGTTTTTCAATTTGAATAAAAATTTCCGCTTCGAATTTGTGTTTGTCCTTTGTATTCGAATGTCTAACAAAAAAATTAGTATGATTTTATACTTTAAACTTTAGCATTAACTATAGCTAGCTAGCCTAAAAACTGTTTGCAACCAGACCCGACTCATTATGCAACTCATCTACAAATAACTTAAAAAGAAAAAGAAAAAAAAAATTAAAAAATAATTAACGAGCCCAAAGACAATGGGCCATTTTAACATACATTTTACATGTCTACTCAATGGTACGTAGTACGTACCAATGTTTATATCACATTTGACTTTTAAAGACTTTGGCCTTGTAAAATTGTGTGACATTGCATAATACACTTAAATTTATCATAGCCTAACATATATAATAGTCTTAAAATTGAATCATATTTTTGGTACTCGTTTATAGATTACACATCAGATGTGGTTAATTTCCAATTCTTATCCAAAAAATACTAAATAAATTCCATTACTTGTATGACCTCCAAATGGAGCTTGATAATGACACTACAACTTCTACAACAAAAAAAAATATCTACAAAAAAAAAACATAAAAAAATAAATTATAAATAAATTTCATATTTTTCAAGATTCACTCGGTTAACTTGTATATATATCCATCCATAAATCCACAAAAAAGTAAATAAATTTATACACAATCTTGTTAGAAACAAGTCTTGAATCCAAAAACTAACAATTCAAAGACTAGTTTACTACATGATGATTCAACCAAGGGGTAAAAGAGAAAGATTTGGTCATTTGATGACCAATATAATTAGGCACCATAAACAAATAATTAATCAAATCAATTAGTCATGATCAAGTCTAGATTAGTAAACCTAAAATAAACCCAACACAAAACTAGAAAGAAATTCATTAGCTGTAGGTTGGTAAATTCAATGGTCTTTCCCCAAAAGTAAACTCCAAATGAGAATTAACCAAAGTGGGTGCATCAAGATTTGGTATAACTGGTGCAAACCCGTTATTATGGTTGCTAAATTCTTGCATAAATCCATCTAGATCACCAAACCCACCTAAAAACCCACCACCCGAATTCGCTCCAACCCATATCTCTTCTTCCCCTTTGATCTTCTCCCTTACCTCCAACCCGGCCTGCGAAAAACTCGATCTTTTATGGGATTCTTTTCTCGTTTTCAGTTTCTTCTTTTCAGTAGGTTTTCCTGTGAGCCTTTGAACCAATTCCCGGAAATTTGCAGCGTCGGTTTTGATGATCTCGGGTGCAAATATGTGAATAATGCGAATCTTGGGCTTGATTTTGGAGATTATGTGAGAATCTTTGTGCATGGTGAGTGGTTTTGTGGTTGTAGAACATGTTTGTTTTCTGTTGATCATCATGTTTTCCATTGTACACATTGTGTTTGTGTTTTTTTAGAGAGTGGAAGGAAGGTGGGGATGGTGTAAGTTGTTTGTTTAGAGGAAGAAAAAATGGAAGAATATCAAGGGGTTTTATAGGGTTTTATTTTTTAAATGATGAAAGAATTTAAAGATTTTTTTAATTTAAGAGATGACAATTGGGAAGATTTAATATGTAAAACAAGCTGTATAGAGAGTGACCGGCAAACAAAATAAATCCACAGGGACATTAACTTATATATATATATATATATATATATATATATATATATATATATATATATATATATATATAAATAATATAATTTTTTAAATGTATCCAAAATAAAGCTTTTTAAGTTGATTATTCTTTCTTTTCATAATCACATCACATTTTTTATGGAGTTATAAATTTATTTAAAATATACTGTAATACTAGCCGGTACGCGATGAAGTGAAATGGGTTAAATTGACCTAATAGCAACATTCAATAGCAATTTTTATCTTATATCAAATAAACATTCAATAATTTTAGTCATATCTATATATCTATATAGTGTGATCCCAACTTCATTTTGGTATATTGTGTGTATCAACCTTTCAACTTGGTCTATCGTATGTATCCAATATCTAATATGATAACGTGTCAACCATATAATGTGCCATGTCATGACACGTCATTGACACATCATCAAAAACGGGTGTCATGTCAGTCGGATACACACAATTTACCAAAAGGAAATGTTGATACACACAATAGACAAAAACGAAGTTGGGTACACACAATTTAGATTGAACCAAAGTTAAGTGTATTTTCCTACACTAATCCCTATGTAAGGCTTTAATTCAAACATAAACTTAAATTATATTATTTAGTTGATTGTAAAATGCAAACAATTAATACATATAAATTAAGGTAACTAACTCATTGTCGTAAATACCGTGTGTTAGTTCAAATAAACAAGAAATTATTATATAGAAAAAGGAAAGAGAAATGGTCCATGGTAAATTTGCATGTATGGCATCATTGAAGATTTTCTCCGCGTGTGAAAGTGAAACAGGATATCATTGAAGGTACATTACCATTGCATTCCAGGGTGTTTGTTACCTTATAATATGTTCAAACTAGAGACGGCAACGGGGCGAAGATTGTCGAGAATCTCATTTCTAGTCATCCTGTTTCCCACTACTCATCACCATCCCCGTTTCCATTTCTGTTGGGGATTGATTTTGCATCTTCATCCCCGTCCCTAACAGAGATCGTGGATTCTTATTGGATATTCGTAGATTTCTTTTCCCCGCTCTCAATTTAACTTTAAATACATAAACAACCAAAATGACAACGTTAACAAATAAAATATATCATATAAACTCTTATGATTTATTTATTGCAAGACTAAATATGAATCGACTTATCATTACAAAGAGATATAAAAAGCTGTCAGGTTTTTTGATGAATTAAAATCGATATGAGTAACACATTAGTCAAATGGAAAAATTACTTTGACAAGGTTGAAAAATTGAAGCGTACAATACGATGAAATATTAGGATTTTTGAAAATTAAGAATATTTATATATACACATACACATATAGTTTATATTATAATAAGATATATAATTTAAGCTATATAATATTTATATAATAAACAGTGTATGGGTTCGGAGACCAATAAAATAACCATCGGGTGTGGGTGCGGAGACGGATATGGGGACCGGAGGGTTATTCCCATCCCGGCCCCGGCCATCATCGGTTTTCAAATTTGGGGATTCTTCGACCTCGTACCCATATAATCACCGGTCAACTCAAGGATTCTTCGGTCAAATCGAATATGGGTTTCAGGGTATCCATGGGTCGGGATGTGTTTTGCCATCTCCTACTCAAATTGACCCATCCTCCTCTTGCTTTTAATATTTAAGAAATTCATAGAAATTATGTATATTTCAATTTATTTTTAATCATCGATATGAAGTTTGTGTTCTGAAAAGTTATATTTATGACCAATTAAAACCATTATATTATATAGATTAATTAATAAAGGTCGATGCATTGACAATATGGTTAAGTTATTTAGAAAATGTTACACTTTGAAAACCAAAATGACAAGTATTTGAAATGTATAGTTGATATAAGTTACGTTTTAGAATATACAAGTATGATTTTTTTAAAAACCAAAATCCATTTTTTTTACAATACTGTATTTAATTAATAATTAACTAGTGTTCCTTATATATTATTATTTGAAAATATAATGAAGATGGTGTTAATGGGAAAAAGAGAATGGAAATGAAGTAGCGGACATTGGTGGGACTTCGATAGTTAATTAATTCGATCAAATTCAAAGTATATTCATAAATTAGTGAATACTCCGTATATCATAGTTGCCCACTTGCATGAAAATAATTAATGGTACATTGTACTACTTGCTAAAATTAGACAACTTTTATTTAAGAAAAATAATAGTCACAAAGTACGGAAAAAAATGTTTAATCATTCATGTATATTTCTATATTAATATATATAAGAAAAAACCCTAAAAGAATTTTCCCCTTTAATTTTTAGATAATCTTTTATAAAACAATCGTAAGACTAAACCATAACATCATTTAAATAATAATTAATTGTGTAGTAAAATACTAATATATTCTTGATTAATTTAAACTTACCATTCTCATAATATCTTTTATTTGTCATAATAAACCCTTCAAACTTCTACCTTTTTTGTATTTATAAATATTTTCTTATTGTAAAATTTAATTAAAAATATGATTAATATACTATTAAAATATATCATAATTAGTATGTATCAGATTTGGAAGATGTAATACGTGAAATAATATTGATAACATACTATAAAAAGTTAGAACAAATATATTATTTTATAGTTCATCTTTACTTAATAATTGTAAAAACACATTACTACTCAAATATTCAACATTCATTCAACATATAATATAATTAGACATAGCGTGTAACTTATAACTTTTTTGTTTACTCCCGGATGCACAACACCTACACAATTATATATTCAAATTTCAAATTCGAATTTGCGAAAATATTGGAGACAAAATCTATAAAATCTATTATTTTGTTAACAATATTAGTTTGTTATAAATAGATATAATCGCTTCTACTTGTATCAATATATCCCACATTTATGAAAATCTGTTTGAACGAATCAATCAATATGAATTCCCAAAATTATTTTTAAAAATCGTGATTCATATAATACATAATAACTATAATGATTTTTTTTAATACGTTTTGGATGACTGAAAACATGTTTGACCCATTTAAGAATTTTGTTTGTTTTTTTAGTAAAAATCCATTTGATGTTAAAATAGATAAACATAATCCAAGTTGACCCGTATGAATTTACAAATTTGATGCAGTAATTTGACGAGTCTTCTTTCACTTTGATTTCTCATCAATTATACTTTCAAACTTCATATCAATTATAATTTCAAACTTCATCAATTATAATATATTAAAAAAAAATTATAACAAGATTATGCATGATTTATGTTTGGTAACCAAGGAAGCCTTGAAACAGGTCACCTTTGATTGTCGTGTTCTTCAACGTCCTGACATCCCAAGACTACCACTACAATCATAAGACATCATCTAATCTTTTAAGACTACCACTACAATCATAAGACATCATCTAATCTTTTTTTTTTAATCACGCTTATAGGCATCATATTGATCATGTTTGCACTTTGTTTATTTTATTTATTCATATTAGTTTGGTTGATCTAAAATTACTACGTTAAATGTTGTACATCATTATTATAAATTTATATACAAAGTTATCATCCACACAAACATATTTATTCTTCTATTCAAACATTAATAACTATTAGACTAGACATTCTCTTAACAAATTAACAACCGAATCTGTATAATAATTATAACTGTATTTCACACAATAATAGTCGAGTATCTACAAAAAAAACAACCAATAATTAATTTACCATAGAATTCAAAATATCGTTACAATGTCAATCGTAGAACTATGTTAACTTAAACAATAATTGTAAAATTCGCTATAAAATTAATACAATATTTTTTAAAAAAAATATGCGTTATAGTGACATCAAACATGGTATCTATATAATATGTAACGTATTAGAAATTATAATTCTGGTTTCTATTTTAATGATCATACACGTATGACGTATATCATATCAAACACTATAACATACAATTATTTAATTACAAACGTAGCTGTAATCTGTACTAACAATTATGTATTGGCCCGCAGATTTTGCGGGTTATAATCTAGTAGAGATAAAAAATGAAAAGAATATTGAGTGAATAGATCAAATAGATTGAACAGAACAACATAATACTTATGCTACGCAATGGAAACTGGAGATTGAAATATTGCAGTTCATGATATTGAATGCGAACATATCGTCTTTCAAGGGATATGTGGAATTGTGGATACATATATTTTTATTAGGTCAACGTATTATGAATATATATTTGATATAATTACATAATCTTTATTCAAATAATTAATTGAGAGGTAGAATGAGTGGTATTATTAGTAAGTAACTAGTTATTGATCTATTATCAAATACAATGAAGGTAAATGTACATAGAATAATAATTTTTAGAATGTATTTTAATTTTTAAACAATGTTAACTTAATACAACTTTTAAGCAAATGTAGAAATGCATTATATGTAGTTAAAATTAAGATATAATAATAGTAGAAATAATGTGTGCATCATCGTTAAGAAGAAATATTATGTGTGCATCAAGAAATAGTTAAAATTGAAGTTGATCATCACAAATTTGAAAATTGTATAATTGTATTTTTTGAACCTTTACTCTCTCCGTCCCATTTTAAATTTTCACTTTACTATTTTGTTTGTCAAAAAAAAAAAATCAGTTGCAAAAAGTTACTATTAAAAATATTAAATTCTCAAATATATTCTTATTAATTTATTAATTTCACTAACTAATTTCTTAAATATTTTAAGTCAAACTATAAATATAATACAATAATAATATTCTTCCTACCTTATCTTAAACTAAAAATTTTATGTATGGAGACGCTCTTTTTAAGATGAAGGAAGTAATAATTATATTACCATCTAACGATAGAGTTTATTCTATAGTAAAGTTTCTTTCACAATAACTGATCTAGGTACTTAACAATGAAGTGAAAGCACACTAGCCAATAATTGCAAACTCATTCGATTCAACTGTTTTTAAAAACAGAAAGTTAAATGTAAAATAATAAAAATATATAAAATACAACAAGTAGAAATGGAAGCCACTTATTTTGGGATGTACGTGGTGACAAACGAATGATACGAAATAGCCGGACTGATGGTGTACGGTATCAACTGGAGCTTTCCATATATCACAACAAACTTACAATCATAATCTCCAAACCATTTGGAATAAACCATTTTTAATTCTTTAATTAATGAAATAAAGATATTAATTGGTTTAAAACCATTTTTTTTACTCATTTCAACTTTGAGTTGAATATTCTCTTTAAAATCGTATCTGTATTAAGCTTTAATTTTAAATTGAACATCGAACTGAACATCGAGTAGAATACAACACCACCTCACCTCTAGCAATTCTCTATTAAGTCACCATTGTTTAGCTTATTTTTATTTTTTTCACAACATTAAAGAGTTGAAGAAGGTAAAAAGAAGAAATGGGTGTTTTTTGGTTGTTACATATCATTGTCACTTTAAGACCGTTTTACCTTTAAATTATGCCGTCCTTTCTACCTTCAAATCATACTCCCTTCCGTACTACTTTCCTTTTTCCTTTTCTTTCTTTTAATTTAATACTCCCTTTATTTTATTTAAATTTTTAAGATTTAAAGAGTAAAGATAACATTTCTGAAATTGACTTTTGATGCTAAATTGTAGGGGAAAATAATTCATACCGTTGAAGTGAATGGATGAATTGTGTTGTTAATTATATTGGACGGATTAGTGTGTGTATAGGAAAATTGAAGGATTAAAAATGTAAAATATATAATTCAACTAAACAGTGATTGTGCAACAACAAAGTTGTTTTTTTTGTTCTCAACCGTACACAAATATTATCTCCAAATTTTGAATGAATATTTACAGTTTTATTTAAACTATAAAATGCACCTAAGATTTACCTTAAGTCCTAACATAACTTGTAAAAAGTCCTTTGTGGTTGCATTTTCTTCACTGAAAACAATATATGCTATACAATATATGGATTATTTTATCTTCAATAAATTATATATATAATTGCTTTTGGGGTTTCACTAATAGTCTAATATATGATCCTGGAATTATATGATCCTTGCATGTACCAATCACCCTTCGACCCTATCATGAGCGCCTAAGAAGTGAAGCAAACGTGCACTTGATACCCAGATCAGATCAAAGTGATCGATTGAATGCGACTGAAATTATCAGACTCGGTGATATCGTAACGCTTTTCTGGAGCTAAATAAACAACTTGATTACTCCATCTCCAAATGAACCACATAACAGAGTCGAGAAGAAGTCGAAGTCGAGTTTAGAAAAGATCAACCGATTTAGTGATGCATTGACGTTTGATAGAAATCGAATATTCCACCTACTGAAAAACTTTTCTCCATATCTTACTCCTTTCGTTCCATTTTTATTCTGCACCTTACTATATTTGTTTGTCCCAAAAGGAGCCTACTTGTATAAAATAACTATTAAAAATTATTAAACTCGTAATTTACTCTTATTCATTACTATCAATCATTTATTTTATAAAAAAATTCAGTCGGAGGGAGTAATAATTTTGGGACAATTAATGAGTGCGAGTAATAAGCTCTTCAAATCGGAACTGCAAATGGAACACAAAGACGATTCAACATCGATGCCTTGTTTAGCTAAATTCTGATATGGATTAACATAAATATAAATTTTCTTACAGCACTTGAATCACGATAATAATTAAGAAATGACGATGTTATTTTACAACTAAAACAATGTGTCCAAAATGCATATTGCGAGAAACAGGCAACACGTAGAAAATAATCGTCGGCGAATTTGTACGAATAAATCGATCATATACGGATTATGAGTGGGGATGCCACGAGGATATGCAACTGCAGCTCTGCACCACGTGAACCGGAATTCGTACCCTATCACGTACTATTGGAGTTTGTGTCTACCCCCAAATTTTGTTTTCATATAATATAAATAAATAAAATATATGTAAATATTGAAACTATGCTGTATGTTACATAAGTTTGAATCAGTTTTAAGACACGTAAAAATCAGTCATTTTGATCACTTGTTTCCTTACTAAGATTTTTCACCATTTTAAAAACTTTATTATAACTTTTAATAATGTAATTTAATCCGGTTATGGGTTATAACAATTTTATGTATCAATTTTTAACTCAATGAAGATGCGGATATTACAGATATTTATTATAACTTTGTACATTTAATTTAATCATTCACAATATTTACAGATATAGAATCAATTTTGAGTGGGGTGTTTATGTACTTATGTGAGCATGCACGGCACACACGAGTGTCGTGTGTCAGACAGCCGGCTCGGCCGGCCCCCAACACAAGTACGTTAATCATTTTTTTCAATTTGAAATTTTACAATAAATAACACTCCTGAACTTATATATCATAATCATCTAAAAATGCCCTCAAAAGTTTACAAATAAGAATGTAAAACGAATAGACATATTCGTGACAATATGTTATAACAATCCTCGATGAAGCTTGTCCGGACCGCTTATATGGAGTTAAAGGGGGCTTAAAAAATTTGTGTCTTATTAAGCCATACTTTGTTTTAGGTAGCGTAAACCATATCTATAAAATTAGAATTAGAAATAATAAAGGAAATACAGTAGTATTTAATGGTTTAAAATTCAGGATATTTGGTTCGTGCGGTTGAAAGGGTGCCAATTGGAGACGTGGTGCATGGTGTGCAAATGAGTGGGAGCCAACGTAAACCCAGCCATCACAAACAGGCTCACACATACATACATTAGCTACCTTTTTCTTTATTATACTTTGAAAATAATAATAATAAAAAAAAGAATTCTATATTATTTTTCAGTTAGTTTATTTACTTTTGGATGATTCCCATGATTTTATGGATAATATTTGGCGGTTTTTGGATTGCACGATTTTAAAACCTTTTGAGCTGTATTATTTTTATTACGAAAAAATGATGCTATTTATTTATAAGAAACAAAATCCGGACTGTAAAACTTCTACGTTATCTAAACATTATCATCTATTTTATGCCACTTTGCAAAAAACATTGATGACGTGGTGATTTATAATTTTAGTTTTTATTAATCAAGTAAAATAAGAGAGAATGTAATGTGCATTTTCCACGTTGAGGGTCCGATTTTGTTGGATATCCAGATTTTTTTTTTCAAAAGCATCACTTTGGTGATGGACTACGAGTCCAAATACCGCCCTGCGGCCCACTCCCCAGCCTTTACCCGTTTCTTCAGCCCAAAATATGCGCCTTAACATAAAAGATGATAAACACTTGTTTCTTCTTCTTGTAAATAAGAGATTTACTTGGTATATTAAAAAATATTTTAGGAAATTTTTTCAATAATTTTAGTAATAAAATGAAAACGGTTAAACTAAGACATATTTTTAAAAATAATTTATAACCCCAAAAAGTAACTTGTAAGGATGTAATGACTATTTTGATAGTACTAGGATCAGATGTGAATTACACATTTGTATCATGCAATGGAACATAAATACGATTACCATAAGAACACACAATAAACTAGTACAATGTAACGAATATGAATAACAATTTTTTTTTCAAAAGCATCACTTTGGTGACGTAAAATAAAAAAACTCAGCAACACAATCTCATTTTCTTTTCTTTCGGATCTTTTCCCCTTCTCTCCTAAAATGAACTTTCGATCATGCCGTTAAACAAATTGATTCATACATCAAACTGAATAACAATTAAAAATCACAACACAACTAGTTAAGACTCCCTTGTATGGTATCAAATATTTAATGACATCAAGTTAATAAAATTTAAATCGATGCAAGTATAAGTATTACTAAATATGGAATACGTTAATCGTAAACATTGTTATACATTAATAAAATTTAGTATAAGTATTACTAAATACGGAATACATTAATAAAATTTAATGACATCATTGTCCTAGTGCGTTGATTATATAAATCATTTAACTTATACACAAACAGAATACGTCAAATTACAAATGTTCCACAATTTTGATTCTAACTTATGAGTTAAATCATGATAAAACTGATAATTCATATTGTTATTTCCTGAATATTCAGTACATTCGAACTCAATATATAAACAATATGAAAACCCTAATATGATAATGGGCTGAGCCCAATCGATGCTCGAAGGGCTAAAATATCCGCTAACACTCCCCCGCAGTTGGAGCGGGAGGTCTTCGAACGCTCAAACTAGATCGAAACTCAGTGAACAAGTAAGAAGGAAGCCCTTTGGTGAAGATGTCGGCATACTGATAACGAGAAGGGACATGAAGAACGCGAACCTGTCCCGTGGCCACTTTGTCACGAGCGAAGTGAATGTCGATCTCAATATGTTTCGTACGTTGATGTTGCACAGGATTTGAAGACATATATACGGCTCTAACATTGTCACAATAGACTAAAGTAACAGAAAATAACGGATCATGAAGTTCTCGAAGAAGATTACGAAGCCAGGCAGTCTCAGCAATGGCATTAGCAACTCCACGATACTCAGCTTCAGCACTAGAACGAGAAACAGTATATTGACTTTTGGATGACCAAGACAAAAGATTGTCACCAAAAAACACACAATATCCCGAGGTGGACCTGCGTGTAGTAGGACACCCGGCCCAATCAGCATCAGAGTAGGCGGTGAGATGGTTGGTGCGTGACACGTACAATTGTAGAACATGATCAATCGACCCGCGAACATAGCGAAGAACGCGCTTTAAAGCGTTAAAATGGGGTTCGCGTGAATCATGCATAAAGAGACATAATTGTTGAACTGCGTATGTCAAGTATGGTCTCGTGAAAGTAAGGTACTGAAGAGCCCCTGCAAGGCTTCGGTACAAAGTGGGGTCATTAACAGGGGCGCCATCTACACCAAGCTTGGTCTCGGTATCTATGGGAGTTTTGCATGGGTTGCAGTTGAGCATATGAGCCCGCTCAAGGATTTCGGTAGCATATTTTTTCTGAGAGAGAAACATCCCAGTATTGTTGCGAATAGTTGAGAGGACCGAGATCTGTCATAGCAAACTCCTGATGAAGAGAAGATATAACCTGTTGTAAAAGAGCCGTAGATGAAGCTGTAAGAATAATATCGTCCACATAAAGCAATAGATAAGCAATCTCTGAGCCACATTTGAATATAAATAGAGATGAGTCACATCTGCTATGTTGGAAACCCACACGAGTGGCATAACCTGCAAAGCGCTGAAACCATGCACGCGGGGCCTGTTTAAGGCCATATAGCGATTTCTTCAAAAGGCAAACATGATTAGGATGTTGAGGATCTGCGAATCCAGGTGGCTGATGCATATAAACTGTCTCAGATAAATGACCATTAAGAAATGCATTTTTCACATCCAACTGGTGAACAGGCCACTGCCGAGACACAGCAAGACTAAGAACCGTACGGATAGTGGCTGGTTTAACAACTGGACTGAAAGTCTCATGGCAATCAATACCCTGTTGTTGACTGCGACCATTTGCAACAAGTCGCGCTTTGTAACGACTCAATGAACTATCAACATGATATTTGTGCTTATACAACCACATGGATCGCACAATGTTGGCATTTGGAGGACGGGGAACAAGAATCCAAGTGTTGTTCTGAATTAGAGCATTATATTCATCATACATTGCATATTTCCAGTTAGGATCTTTGAGAGCATGGTAAGGAGACTGAGGGGTAGGAGAGATAGTGTGTATATGAAGATTGAGTCTTTCGATAGGTTTGACTGTTCCAACCTTAGAACGTGTGACCATGGGGTGTGAAGGCACATTGTTTGTGGGTGGTGGAGTTGGAGGTTGAGGTGGTGGTGGAGTTGGTGGTTGAGGAGGAGGTGGTGGTGGGGGAGTTGGAGGCGGTGGTGAAACTGGAGTTTGGGTTGAAGATTGAGTTTGAGGTGATGGTTGTTGAGAGTGATTGGGAGTGGTGAGAATGCGTAGAGAGATGGGTGAGGGGTCAGAAGTGTTGTCTAAGAATGTATAAGAAGGAGATTTAGTAGGGGACATGGAACTGAAAGGAAAAACAGTCTCAACAAAAGTGACATGACGAGAAATGATGATTCTATTGGTGTTTAGATCAAGGCACCGATAACTACGATGGTCAGGAGGGTACCCAAGAAATATAGATGGTGTGGTGCGCGGAGCAAGTTTATGTGGTGGAAAAGGCATAAGGATAACACAGGCATCCAAATGTGCGAAGGTGAGAGTAAGAGGTTGGTTTATTGAACAATTTGGTGTATGGGATGTCATTGTTGATAGAAGTTGATGGAAGGAGATTAACTAGGGCAATAGCCATAAGAAGTGCTTCGACCCAATACACTGGTGGAAGGCGAGCTTGAAAGAGAAGTGAGCGCACAACATTATTAATGGTACGAATCATGCGTTTAGATTTTCCATTTTGTTGAGAGGTACGTGGACATGAGAAGCGAAATTGAATGCCATGTTTGTCAAACAGATCATGTAGGTTATTGTTATCAAATTCTCCACCGTGATCGCATTGAAAAGATTTTATTTCACGATTGAACTGGGTATTGACAAATGCACGAAAGTGTAAAAACTTAGACTGAGCATCTAATTTTCTGCGTAATGGATAGACCCAGAGAAAGTGAGAGAAGTGGTCCAGAAAAAGAACATAGT
This sequence comes from Gnaphalium uliginosum, assembly GCA_963930675.1. Lineage (NCBI taxonomy): Eukaryota > Viridiplantae > Streptophyta > Magnoliopsida > Asterales > Asteraceae > Gnaphalium > Gnaphalium uliginosum. The sequence continues at coordinate 23,761,277 of OZ005681.1, forward strand.
ATTTGAATCCACTGATACTGGAGATAGGAGATGTTCAAATATCAGCATGAACTATGTCAAAGGGAGATGTGACTACAGATGTAGATCGATAGAAAGGTAGTTTGGTTTGCTTACCTAACTGACAAGCATGGCATAAGAGAGGTGTGTTTTGTTTATTACATGAAATAAGACCCTTAGCAGCGAGAGTCTGGAGGACCGAGTCACTGGGGTGACCAAGTCTTTGGTGCCAGAGGAAATGACTATTAGAAATTGACACAAATGCGGAAGCTGCAATGTGCAGGGGATATAGATCACCTGTGCCGTCACAACGAATAAGAGTTTTGCGGGTATGATAATCCCGCAATGTGAAACCATAAGGGTCAAAATCAATGGAACATTTATTAAGATGCAAAGGACGATAGGGGTTGGGAATTTGCGTGTGACCAGAATGAGTAACAGGTATGTAAGATCCATTACCTACAATAACTGAATGGACATTTTTATTAAGAAGAGAAGATTGAAGATTACCAATATTTAAAGAGAGATGAGAAGTAGCCTCGTATCCATATACCACTTATTATCTTGAGAAGGCATATTTATTTGCGGTCGAACAGTCAACTGTGCGGCTACAGTCAACTGTGCGGCTGTAAATTTTCAGCAAAGATGATTCTCTTTATTTTCAAAAGATATATTGGATACAACAAAGATCTAGGATTGAGATAACAAAGATTGACAATAGCAGATTGGCAATAGTAAATTTTGAACCACTTATTTTGGAGGTCGGCTAAATTGTAATAACAAATTAAATGAAGATTCGGGACAATAATTTGGCAATAGTATATTTCAATCCAATTGTCTTGCAGGATGTAAACTCCTACATAATCTGTTGGACGCTTTCTGTTGAAGAAATCGATGAAGATCGAGATAAATATTACGGTTAGGTTTTAAGGGAGAAAATGTGCTCTGATACCGTAATAATTGATATTGTTATTCCCTGAATCATTCAGTACATACAAACTCAATACATAAACAATATGAAAATCCTAATATGATAATGGACTGAGCCCAATCGATGCTCGAAGGGCTAAAATATCCGCTAACAAAAACCAAATTCGTTATTGATATTAACTTTATAATATATACACCGGATCTAGGCGGAATGGAGAAAGGAAAGGGACAAGGGCGGTCTTGCTTGGCGCGAAGGCTGATTCAAAAGGTAACCGATGGTTCCCAACTTTCTCTGGTTTCCGCAACCGTAAGTTTTTGATTGATGGACTTTTCACATGTCATTGATTGATGGAATTTTCACATGTCACTGAGAATAAAGAAAAGATCGGTTTATTTATTTGATAACATCATTTTGTAGTTTTCAGCATGCTACGAAGAGAAAGACGACTTAATAGTTTATACTATAAGCTAGATCGTGTACATTCTTTAGATACTAGTCTCTAGGGGTGAGCATTCGTATCCGAATTTCCGATCTCATACGTGTACCGAACCCGTACCAATCGGTTTCAAACGGTCTGGTATTCGGTACTCACTTCAGGGCCAAAAAGAAAACCGGTACTTTCAGTTCGGTACCGGTATTTTTTTCACTTTTTCCGCTTTGGTACAATATCCAAAATATACATGTTTTTCTTTGTTATATGTTGCTAGGTTCTTTCTATATTTTAAAAAAGTTTATTTGAAACATCATTTCTATAATCATATGATATGTCTACCAATACAAAATGATATTTTTTGGTGATTAAGAGGTATTAAATTAAAGTTAGAGCCTCACATATGAAATCAATTGTAACTTTATAGAAGTCTAGCTAGTACTCTTTGACACACAAACAATCACGTTTTTAGCACTCTAGTTAAATCGAATTTCAAACATATTGTTTGTTAATATAAAGCTAAGGATCGTGACATTTGTCATTACCAAATCACTTAACACGGTACAAAGTAACGTTGTTGTATATATATGTCATTTTTCGTCACTATCCATCTATGTCACTTAATGATGAATTTTTATTATTTGTGATTCATTGATATTTATTTTCTTTGAATTTTATCAAGTACAAAATACGTAGAAAGGTTTACTTAATATTCTATTATATTTACCAAAGCGGTAAAGTACCACTTTTCCTTACCAGTACTAAAATTGTACCGGTACCATCCCGCTTCAAACGGTTCAGTGTTCGGTACTCACTCTAGAACTAAAAAACTAACCGGTACGAACCGATTCAATACAGATCAGTACAATTCGATACCAATTCCGTCCCATATTCACCCTGATATTCTCGTTTTCTCTTGTTAAAGCAAGTAAATTCCATTTATTATTGCAATTATATTTATAGCTGTCGGTGTTTGCAAATGTGTCACTACTCTATCCATAATCCATTTCACAAAATATCTGAAAGCATTTTTAAAACCCCGAAACCAATCTGCGAAGCAAAAACAAAACTAAACACAAGTAAAGAACAAAGAACTTGAACACGCAAGTCACCTTACAAAAACAAAAAACAATGTATATCCTACTATCGTAGCCTTAGGAATCAGTGAATCATCACATTATGTTGCTATTGCACCACGTGTCAGAAGAAAACACGGTGACGCAACGCCACGTAGCAGCTTCATTTACTAACGTGTCCTCAAACCACGCAACATAATCAAATCTATTTAATGCATATATTTTAACCTGCTCAATTTCATTCAGCAGACTAGATCAACATAAAACATTATCAAACTAACTTACCAATCTACTTTGTACGTGAAATTGGAAACAAAAATGCAATCAGGAAAGGGCGCAGCGGCATCTGTCAAGGAGTCGGCCTCAAATATGGCCGCCTCCGCTAAGGCCGGAATGGAAAAGACCAAAGCCACTGTTCAAGAAAAGGTATCATTGATTACTTATTACTACTAGTAGTATTTTTTGTTTTCGTAAACTAGATGTATTTCCTTTTAAACTTTTTATTTGTTTCTTTCTCTTTTGTGAGATTTTGGAAAATGTTAGATGAACAGATTCTTGGAAAAGTTGTTTGTTGACAGTTTCCTTAAGTAAGAAAACTTTTGTTAGACATCCTCCAAAAAAGAAAAATAGGGTCGTAAATAACTCGAGTTCAAACGAGTTCGAGCTTGCTCGTTTAACAAAGTAACCCGAAATCGAACTTCTAATATCGAATTCGAAGAACAGACGGGCTCGTGAGCCCTAATCTAGCCTTATCGTTTGTATACAATAATGATTTTTATATTTAATATATAATTAAATTATAGTATAAAATAGGTTATATATATAATATATAATATATAATACAAAAAAATATAATAGTAAAACTTATTATATATATATTTAAAAATCACTTGAAGTAGAACATATTATATATAAACAAAAATATAATTAAATAAATAATATTTTATAATACACAAGTCAGCTCGAGCTCGGCTGACTCGAGCTCGTAAAATATGAAATGCGCCGGACTCAGAGCGTTGTATATTAAGTTCGAAACTCAAGCCGAAATATGAAGTTTTATAAGAAAAAATTTTCTCCAACAAAGATCTGAGTTTTTAAAAAAAAAAAAAAAAAAACCTTTAGATTTAGCAACTAGATATAAAATAAATATATTTTGAGAAAAGGGATTTATGTCGAGTCTAAGGGTTCTATTGGTAGGACAACTATTAGAATACAAGGTTCTTGTTTGATACTCCGTAGAGTATATATCTTGATGTCGTTTTGCTGTTTTTGATGTGCTGATGCTTTTATTTGTTTGTAATAATATGTATATAGGGGGAAAAGATGACTGCTCATGACCCAATGCAGAAGGAAATGGCTAGAGAGAAGAAGGAAGAGAAGAAACATGAAGCAGAGTATGAGAAGCAGGCGACCAAAGAGCGCAACGCCGCACAGAAAGCCATGGCCGGAACCACCGGAACACACACCACTACCACCACCACCACGGGTCACCACACTGGAACCACGGGTGCTACTCCATTCCATTGATCAGATCATGCATGTTGTATAATGGAATAAAACAATGCTTGATGTTTGAGCAAAGTTGCTGTTTTATGAGTAGTACGTACTCTAGCTTGTTTTAGTTTTTTATTCGAGTATGTGGATTGTGGTAGTTTATAGAGTTTGCTATGATATATGTAATACGTTTATACGTAGTAACAGTGTAATACTACTGGTCATAGTTTAATTCCTAGATTTGTGTTTCGTTTTCTTTAAACCATTTGCAATGCAATGGTAACAGCTAACAAGGGGGTGTGTCACACAATATTGTGTTATTATATTTGGGTGGGTTGTGGCGGTAAATTTTACCAATTAATATGATGCAATGCAAATTTTTAAAATAAGTGTGTGGCTTAATAAAAATAATAGCAGTACTTATAAATTAATTAATTCCTACTATGATAAACAAACACTGTTCACATAACCTTCAAGTCTAGGTCAATTCAATATCGAACAGAAAGGTAGCAATTCTTTTGGCACAATCTTTTAGTATATAATGTAAAATGTCTATCAAACTCTTATGTATTAACCTATCTTTTAATATTTTCCTTATGAAACTTCTTCTCTTCAAACCACCTTACTTAGCTAGTAAAACACAAGAGTTCTTCTTAATTTACATGTTAGTGATGGAAACTAAGTCACAACGATAAACACAAATGCGGAATTAAGCCTTCGTTAGATAACACTTTCCCGACCCATATGAACATTTGAGGATGCAAACAAATAGGGTACACCAAATGCAATCTAAATCAGCCCCCATAACAACAAACTAAAGATAACCAAGTACACACAAAGACACAATACTTTTTACGTGAAAAACCTCTTAAGTAGAGAGTAAAAATCACTCAACTCGTATGCCACTTAAAATCCACTAATATCAACAAGAGAGCAATATAACAGGTCTTCTCTAGATTCACTAGAGGCATACAATAATCATCATACTCTTGATCGAACTATAACATCAACAAGTATGTAATTAACCTAAAGACAAAAGAGGAATAACATCACCAATAAATCCGCCCTATGTTTCAGCTTCTGTAACTTGAGCTAGAGACCACCTGAGACAAATTCAACCGTCCAAAACGTTGGCTCAGAAGTCAGGAAGACACTGTCCAAAAATGATGACGATTCAACCGTTCAATCTTTTGGGATAAGTAGTTTTGTGGGCTGCTGTACACAAAACGAGAATGTGTATTTCTCACTCTTTTTCTTTTTCTCTCTTTTTAAAATGACTATACACTCTTAACTTCAAAATGCCCTAAACCACAGGACTAAATATATCTTGTATTGGGTCTAATTTGTTGGGCTTAGAAGACTTCCACAGGAAACCCATATACAACCCAACTAATAGTAGGTTAATTTAACAAACAATATCAAAACTATAATTAGCCTGACAACCACAAACAAACAACAGATTTAAATAAATAAAAAAATCAATCAATGATCAACATACAGTAGGATAAACTTAACACAAAAACTTCTCACTGCAAAAAGAAACACTAAATTCGGAATGAGATTTGTAAAATTGAACTAACCGGAAAATGTCTATTAGCAAGTCATTTAACAAGGACGTCTATTAATTGTCATTTAGCGACACAAGTCAGAATGTTGCAAATTAGAGACGCACATAGATACTTGTGAAGACATAATTGATGTGCAAATGCACACAAGTCATTTAACAAGAGCGTTGTTAATTGAAAATAGCTTGGAAAATGACTTGTGATAGGATTACGATCCCCTTTTTAAATGAAAACGTTCTTGTTAAATGACTTGCTAATAGATGCACTTATAATAGTTGTTGAAGACATACATTTTGAGGAATCATCAAAATTCCTTTTTTAATTTGTGCTAATAGATGTCTTGCAACATCGATTCAATGAAGAACACTTCCAATGTGCTTAATCTATCGAAAATACAACACAATATTTTTGATGCGGTTGTCAAAACATGTTTGTGGGTGCTTTGGAGGCACCGAAATGCAGTGGTCTTCAACCTGGAAAAGTCTAGAGGAAGGAAGTTGACTGATGAAGTCAAGACTTTATTGGATTGAATGGAGATGTAACCCAAATAAGACTTGTTTGTAACTCTTTTTCTCAGCCTCTAGCAATCTGATGATTACTGATTTCCAAAAAATGATATTTATCACATTTTACTAGCGGTGAGACCCAAGATCTGAAGTGTAACCAAACAAGAAAATTGATCAACAAGTTAACAAGTAAGGAACATTTTACTATACTAGTAAATATTGTATATTGTATACGTGTGTAGATCGAACACCCTAATCACAAGTGTACTTCATGTTTTAGTATCTTATTCTCTTTTGAAACAAGTAATTTCAAAGACGTGATACGATGAATTCTCTTTGGTTAAAGCATTTAAGTTCGGGTGGTATAACATTAAGTTAATTACTCTGGATTCACACCATTTCTTCTAATCAACTTGACCATTAAACCATGCTTCAGTTGGAGAAACACCGAAGCATTTTGGGTACTTGAAAGACCTTCCACCACTTTGATATTGTAATTATATATGATCGTTGCTGCTACTATTTTCATCTGAATCAATGACATCTTCTTACCAATGCAAGTTCTCGGTCCTGCATGAAATGCTGTGAACTTGTAAGACGGTATATATTTGATCCCTTCTTTCTCCGAAAGCCATCTCTCTGGCTTGAAATCCAAAAAATCTCGCCCCCATATCGTCTCCATACGCCCCATTGCATATATATGTAGAATTATTTTCATGTTTTTATGAACTCGATGACCGCTTGGCAATATGTCTGCCTCGGTGGAAAATTTTTGGTTTGCTGGAAGTGGAGGGAATAGCCTTAATGCTTCATATAATGCACCTTGAAGGTAAAGCAACTTTTCCAACTCTTTCGCCCCAACTAGTTTCCATTTCTCACTATCTTTTATATCTAATTCTACATGAATTTCTTCACGAATCTTACCTTCAACTTCATGATTGTTTGCAAGGAGATAAAAGAACCATGTAAGAGTTGCGCTTGTAGTATCTCTTCCGGCTACCATAAGACTAAATAAGGCGTCTTTGATAAATTCGTCATCTTTGTCCTTATATTCCCTCATAAACCATGTTAGTAAGATGAGATGCTTAACTTGTTCTTTCTCTACATCAAAGGTATTGACTTCCTTTTCTCGCTCTTCTTTTATAAACTTATATGAAAGCTCGTTCCTTAGCATGCTAACCTCATTCAAATATTTCTCATTCCCAATTTGAAGTCGATTTAGCAACTTCCATAACCATTTTGGAAGAAAATGTCTATTAAAGAGAGCCTCTTCGGACTTGGTGAATGCTTTTTCAAATTTATTGTACGGAGAATCTATAGATAGGGTTTTAGGATCATAACCTAAAAACAAATTGAGAATACTATCAAAAGTGAGCCTTTGAAAGACTTCTTGCAAATCCATCATGGATCCTCTTTTTGACATGACATCTAGAATCGGCATTAGCTTATTCTCCATGTTCTCCCATATGGTATTTTCAACTAGTTTCAAGAATTCAGAATGTTCGAAAAGTAACATGGTAGTTTTACGATGCAATTCCCATAACTTGTGTCGGAATTGAAAATACCGTCTCCAATAACATCGAAAATCTCTCTAGACTCTGGACCTTTTGGGAAGTTGTTAAAATTGGTGGTTGAAATATAGCGGAAGTTGGCTGGATCGCTGGTGATGAGCATGTCCGTGTTGGAAAACCAAGGGCCTTTGAACAAGAATGTACCTCTATTGTGTTTCAAAATATTGGTAATATATTCATTAGTACAATTGAAGTTCCATAACAAGCTGGGGGTCATACCTACTAGAGGCCAATTCGTTGGCGTTAAGGAGCTCCAATACTTATTTTTAAAACAAATGTAAAAGGAAAGTAAACAAATAAGGAAAATTATTATATCTGTGTATCGCAAATACACGAATGCCATGGTCATAAATATGTACGTTGGCATTTAGTTTGGAATTGATCGATAATCCTTTCACCAAATTGAATTTATACCTAACTTTTGATGGGGTTTATTATTACTCGTATATATTATTTAAAAAAATAGTAAATCAACCTCACATTTAATACCCATATATATAATTCGGCAAATCTATTTTAATTTGTATAGCGTGCGCGACGTACCTAATTCTTTTTTGAAACGGGCTGGTAGAATTGAACTTAGCCTTGATGATAATTTTTTTTTTATAATGGTGCGTTTAATTCCGGATAACTTGATACAGAGAACTTGATATACGTGGACTGAATTTGAAGATTTAATGTGAATTGATTAAAGCAGCTGAACAAATTTAATACAGTCACATTGGAGATGATTTTTGGAAGATTTAGAAAATGGTTTGGTGCAAGAAAATGCACGTAACTTTAGTAATATTTCTATAGTTTGTACTCAACGACTAATGTAGCAACCGTATAATGCACCATATCATTGACACATCATCTAACACGTCATTGACACATCATCAAAAATGGGTGTCACGTCGGTCGGATACACACTATAAACCAAAATCAAAAGGTCGATACACACAATAGACCAAAATGAAGTTGAGTACATACTATGAAGATCAGACTAAAGTTAGGTGCATACACCTGCACTAATCCCTAAAAAATGAATTATGTATTGGATAATGTGTGATGCGTGTTAAGTTGTCGTTAAAAATAACAAGTTTTAATTAATTAGAAATACTAAAGTAAACTTAAACACAACCAGGCAAGAATATATGTTCGTATTATAGTATAGCTTTGGTAAGACCGAGTCGAACCACAGGGAATCGGTGTAAATTAAAATAATTAATTAAACCTAAAATTACAAATTACAATTAAATAAGGGGTGCGTTTTAGTCATATATCAATCAGTGCAAAATGATTTCAATTCAAATCCCAAGATTATAGAATATGTCAAGATATCATACATGAATTAAGACTACAAAGTCATATATCAATCTTGTGTTCCTCATAAAATTATATTCATGTTGAATTATTATTTCTTAAAATTCAAAAACTTTTGTATAGAAATCTTATCAATACATCATATAATGAAAATGTCTAACACTTACGTGTAAAATTAGATCTTAAAAATGTTAGTTAGGCCTATCAACACATCAAAGATAGTATTATATAAATTCCATTTTTATACATGATCCTAATGTACTATCATCTCCCAAAATAATAGTATCGCAAAATTTTTTATGTAATATGACAAAATTTCATAATTAATTCTAGAGGGCAATTAAACTTTTTATTTCTTTTCGACTCTCATCCCCACACTTAAATTGTACAATGTCCCCATTGTACATAAACATGAAAAACGAAAAGGAAAGGAGAAAAGAAATTAGAACGAAAAACTCCCCTAACTACGAAGAACATGCTTTTTATATTTGAATTTGCGATATACAACAGCTCACTTCCGTAGGCAAACACAATTGCATTTAGCGTATGCAATAAGCCTTTAAACCCTTCGGTATCCCGAGTGGATGAGTTATAGTCTCATGAGGGTTTCCAGAGAACACACCTACAAAGTTCAAGAATAGGATAATAATAGCTTCAAGAAAAATAAAATGTTAAACATAATAACATAATAGCAAAGTTTCTATCATACTAAACATACTAAAATAATTATACAAATTTAAACAGTTATCCATAAGAATAATAAAATAATAAGAAAAATATCCAAACACAGTGCTCAATCACTGTTGTCACCGTCATGCTGCTGCTGCTGAGAGGATGCACTAAAATCCCATGGTACATATGGTCGGACGGGGCCTAGGTGAGCTGATGGACTACCCATCAACTGATGCATTAGATAAGTGATGTACTCAAACTGATGTGCCTGCTCCAGCACGTGCCTCTGGTGAGCAATCTGCTGCTGCTCCTGTATCCTCTGAATCTCAGCCATCTGCCGCTGAAGCTGACGTATGTCATAAGCAGGTTCCGGATGATCCTCCGGCTCTGGTGGTGCTGCAGCAGTATCGGCTGCTGGAACACGAGCTCTTCTCCTGACCCGTGGCTATGGTATCCTCCCTGCAGCTAATGGAGTTGCCCATAAAAAGTAATCTCCCTCAATGGGCCTCCGAATAATATCAATATCAAGCAGCTGCTGCTGTCCCAAGAGCTGTATACCGGGACTAACGGGTATACACGACTGGAACATCGCGTCCGGGACACCAAACCACCTAGCTAATCGGGTCACAAAATGACCTCCGCAAATACCGCTCAGAGCTCTAGTACCAGTGGCTTTCCGAGCCATCCAATAAGCTAAACACCAGGGAACATTAACCAGCATTCCCTGAGTGATACAGTGTAAGTAGAAGAAATCAGGCTTGTGCACCTTCTCCTTCCCCGTCTTCCTAGCTACTATAGTGTTTGCTAGTAGACGATGTACCAACTTATGAACCGGATCTCTCACCCCCACATCAAAAGGTCCTCGCTCACCATAATCCCCATTGCCTATCTCAGGCCAAAACTGTCCTACCTCTACAACTGAATATTTCTCGATCCGTGAAGCTGTGAAATGACTCAAAAAATGAGGATTAGTCTCCTCATCCAAAGTATGTAAACCCAAAGCCCGAGAGAACTCCACCAGGCACAATACTCAAGGCTCTCTCCAAGCTGAAAAGTCAGCCAGTATGTAGTTCAAGTGAATTTTTTCGATTTTATAAAATATTACTTTTCTGTTTTTCTTGAAAAAAAATGTGATATTATATTTTGAAATATATACATCGATTTTTGAAATTGAACTATAAAATCTTTACTATATCGCATAATAATGTTATTATAAAAGTGTGATAAATTGTATCTTCATTTTTCAAGGAGGCTTAAACTCAAACGTAGAAAGAGGCTCTAAAGTTATTGTTGTATGTATTCATGTTTTAAAGTACGTTGTCTATTATATATATTTAACATACTATTCTATGTATAAAGTTTATAAATACATATCTATATATGTATAAACAATATACAAATATACGTTTTGAATTGAATATATACATTATGAAATTTCAAAGTTGAATGCACACAATACTACAATAAGTATAATGTGTAAAATTTCATGTACTTTGAAGCATAAAATCTATTATTCTTTGTATTTATTTAACCGAATTGTTAATGGTATGGATCTTAAGGTATGTCTATTTTAAGTTGTAAGTTTAAACTTTTTATTCTATTTATTTGTTAAGTTATTTTATATTACCAAATTTTTAGATATGTTTGATATTAGTCATGTTTAATTATTATTAGATAAAAGAAGAAAATAAAATATCGTATTCTTTTGGTGCTAACGGAAGACCAAATGATATTTTTAAAGTTACTCAATCATCTTACTTTTACACCTACATGTACCATAAGCATGATACACTTAAATTGATAAACCTTTACCAAAAAGTAATAACTAAATTAAATGGAGTACTAAATATCTTAACTTAAATAATATATACAGAGTACAATATTTATTATTTAAAATCTATCATGATTAAATGAATTTATTTTAAGGACACGATTACATGGATTGTTTGTGAATTGTATGTTATTTATAATAAATTGCAAAATTATTTGGATTTTCTAATAGATATCGTACTATTTGTAACAAATAGTAAAAGTATTTGGATTCCTAATAGATATTGTATAAGTAAAATGTATTATCTTTAAATTAATTCAAAGTATGGGCTTTTATTATTTAAAATTACATAAAATAAAGGGATCTAATTGCTTAATTGAAACATTTATTACTAAAATTTATTTCGTTAAATTATAAAGATCTTATCGACAAAAAAAGAAAAGAAATATCAACATTTATATTAAGTATTGAGTAGCTGCCATATAGAAGTATTTGTCGCAAGGAAAACAAAGGAAACACCACAAAAATAGATAAGAAATTAAAATTTTAAATAAATAAAAAAAGGTTTATAGTTTAGTGATGTATCAAACTTTACCTATTGTATGTATAGATTAGTAATGTATTCAACTTCAAAACCTCTTATTGTATGTTTTCAAAACTTTAAATGGACGTGTTTTTTGTATCTTTTATACATAAAATAGTAAGCTAAATACATACAAAAGACGGTTTTAAAAGTTGAATCCATACCATAAATTGTTTCAAAGATAAATACATACAATAGTAAAAGATGTAAAGTTGCATGCACTCATAAACTATAAACGATAAGAAAAACAAATATAAGTACAATATCTTAGGAAAATACATACAATTACAATATCTTACAGTACTAAAATTGTAATAGAAAATAACAGTTATATTGCTTAGTATATTAGTAAAATATAATCACACGAGCCATCCAAATTTAAAAATCCAACCTGCAATCCTGATGGTTCATGACGTGAGTTCAGCGGTCGGTATCGATTTTGTCGTTGGAAAACGCGATCGTCGGACGGTGCGTCAGTAAATTTTATATTTGTAATGCTGGAAAGCCTAAGTTTTCTTTACTACTTACGATCCAAATAAGATAAACTTTCCTATAATTTCAATACTAAATCTTGAAAAATTAAACAAATTCTATTAGTTTTGAATAAGAAAATCATCATATAGCATGTTATATATGTTTTAATAAGAAAAGATGGAACTACTAAAATACAATTTCTATTAGTTTTACGAAAACTACATGATCAAAATTAAACTAAACTACTATTCGATCGGGATTACCTTTTCCTTTACCTTGGGATAACTACTAAATTATTAATTGTAAAAATCTTTGATAAAATAATAATATTAAATTATATCATTAATTTTTTTTAAATCTTGAAATTAAAAGTTCTAATTGACTAGGATATCTAACTTTGTGTTTATAATAGTTTTTTTAAATCATAATTTATAATGTTATTATATCCTTAAATTTAATCAATTTAACAAAATTGAGTAATCCTGTTAAACAATTGAATTGAATTTTTGATCATCATCAAATATTTCAATATTATATTTAAGATTTGTTTATTTTGTAGTGTGATATGAGATGTCAACCATAAAAGTCTCTTAAACCTTCTTTTTTTTTCATTGAAGATGCTATCTTCTAAGATAGATGCGTAGTCTATTTGTAGCTTTCTATATTTGGTTAATTTATTATTATATTGATTATTATTCAATGTTTCCTAATATCCATCGAGATTATTATAAAATTTTTAATTATATATGTGGTGTCATAGATGGACTAATTTTCTGTTGTCATTGAGGGGCCTAAGGACCGTCCGGTCCCTCCTTGAATTGGCCTTCAAATCTTCAATTACCTCTGTTATCACTACAAAAAATGGTCACTTTTCAAAGGGATCATAATATGAGTAAAAGTTTATACGTGGACTCAATCTGAAAATTAATGCGAATGGGTTGAAATGATTTAGCGTCTTTGTTCCTGAAAGTGGCGTAGGCTCAACTCCTATCAAATTAAACTTCATACGTTCATAAATTCATGTGAAGCTAAAAAATTTGGCTTCACATATAAAACATTTCTAGATTTCTGTGTAGTAAAAGAAAAAAAATATTCACAATGAAAACTTTATGGAAAACAAAAAAATATAAGGGTTCACAATAAAAAAACGTATGTGAAACAAAAAAAAAAGTTCACAACTAAAAATAATTGTGAATACGTATTGAGAGCGTTTTCACTGTTTTTAGTTTAACTTCTTATTTCACCATATATATATATATATATATATATATATATATATATTTATATATATATAGAATGGGGATCAAGAGGGAAGTAAAAAAATTGAGGAAGGAGAGAAGCTATTCCTAGCCGTACATTCTGGTCAACTCAAAAGTCAATACGGTGGCAAAATTGTAAATAACTCAAATTTTTTTTAGAATATTAATATTCATTTGAAAATTATTTTTATCAAAATTACAACTTAATATTTTTAAACATTTTTAACGATGAATGTTGACTCATATACATTATTATACACTGATGAATGTTAAGTTATCTCGTTCAACAATGTATAAAAACATATATAAGTTAATATTCATCATAAATTATTGTTTATGAATATTAATTGTAATTTTGATCAACATTCATTCCAAATGAATGTTAATGTCTAAATTTTTTTTTTGTAAAATTCGATGGTTAATGACGACTATAATTAAATTAATTATTTGTTTATAAGTTTTGTATGTTGAAATTCGTTTAATTTTATTGTATTCATTGGTAAATCAAAATTTTCACAAAAACCCAAAAGTTATACCCAAAATTTTTGATGAATATGAATTATGACGAATTGAAGATATGCATGAATGTTTTTGATTAATTTGAAATTTATAATGTTTTGATTGATTTACATGCTTTAATTTTGAATTTTAAACAAAAATTGATGAAATGGGTATCGTATATGAGTTAGAGAAGATACAAGAAAATGTGTGGTTGAGGTTTACTTGTCTCCTTCCCTCAAATTTAGAGCTTCCCTCTTGATCTTTCCCATATATATATATATGTATATATATATATATGTATGTATATATATATATATGTATGTATATATATATATATGTATGTATATATATATATATGTATGTATATATATATATTTATATTTAAGGAAGGTTCAAATGAATACACTAACATTTTATTGAGAATGGAGAAATTAATGAGAATGCGCCATGTGTCACAAAATTCACTTTTCCCCACGTTTTTAAAGATTAAATATTTCACAAACGGTACGTCGAAAAATTATAAAAGTTGCACCATAAAATTCAGCGTTTTTTCTCTTCGATTAGACATCTCTCATCACATACTTTCGATAAACTTTTTTTTTCATTTTTTTGTGGGTATTGTAAACGATTATCACATTTGATTCCAACGACTATCACATGTGATACCAACGATTATCACACGTGATACCACCAACTATCACATGTGATATCAACGAATATCACATATGATACTAGTATTGTACAATTTGTAAAAATCATAAAAAAAATCATCGAAAGTATATCATGTGAGATGTCTAATCGAAGAGAAAAAAAATACTGATTTTTATGGTGCAAATCTTATAATTTTTCTATTAGCCATTCTTGTGATATTTAATTTTAAAAAATATGGGGAAAAGTGAGTTATGTGACACATGACGCATTTCTATTGGTTCTTCCATTCTCACCAAAATTTTATTCTCATTTGAACTTCACTCGTAATAATCTATGTTATACTTTTATTTGGCGTTTTAAAATAATCAATCCAAATATCAACAATGAACTCCTTTTGGTTAAAGCATCGTTTAAGTTTTGAGTGTTGCAACATGAAGCTGTCAATCATTGAGGTTGATTATAAAGATCCAAACAACCAAATCAGAGTCTTCGTGAACAGCATCTAAGAGTTGACATTGAAACTTTAGACAGACAAGATTGGAAGTTCATGACGCATAAGCAAAAGGTGTAATAAAGTTTTTTAGCCTTCATGTTTAAACAATGACATAGTGATCAAGTAGCCTAACAGAGAAACATTTTATTGTACAAGTAAGATTGTATATACATGTGTAAAGCGCCCTAATCACAAGTACACTTTTTATATATATATATATATATATATATATATATATATATATATATATATATATATATATATATATATATATTCCGATTTCCGATTCCGATTCCTTTAAAGAATAGTAATATAAAGATCAACAATAAATTCTTTCTAGTTTAAGGTTAAGCGCGCATCATTTAAGTTCGGGTGGTATAGAATGAAGTTAATTAATATGCAATCATATCAATATATCATTTCTTCTAATCAACTTGATCATTAAACCATGTTTCAGTTGGAGGAACACCGATGTATTTTGGGCATTTGAAAGACCTTCCACCACTTTGATTTTGTAATTGTGTATGATGGTTGCAGCTACTATTTTCATCTGAATCAATGAGATTTTCTTACCTATGCAAGTTCTTGGCCCTGCATGGAATGTAGTAAATTGGTTAGATGACACATATTTGATCCCTCCTTTGTCTGAGAGCCATCTTTCCGGCTTGAAATCCAAACAATCTTCTCCCCATATCGTCTCCATACGTCCCATTGCATATGTATGCAGAATTATTTTCGTGTTCTTATGAACTCGGTGACCGCTTGGCAATATGTCCGCTTCGACTGAAAATTTTTCGTTTGCTGGAAGTGGAGGGAATAGCCTTAATGCTTCATATAAAGCACCTTGAAGATAAGCCAACTTTTCCAACTCTTTTACACTAAAACTTTTCCATTTCTTACGGTCTATTTTACCTAATTGTGCCTCAATCTCTTCACGGATCTTACCTTCAACTACATGATTGTTTGCAAGGAGATAAAAGAACCATGTTAGAGCTGAGCTTGTGGTATCTCTCCCGGCTACCATAATACTAAATAAGGTGTCTTTGATAAATTCGTCATCTTGGTCCCTATATTCCCTCATAAACCCTGTTAATAAGCTTAGATCCTTATCTTATTCTTTCTCTACTTCAAAGGTCTTGACTTCCTTTTCTCGCTTTTCTTTTATGAACTTGTACAAAAGTTCATCCCGTAACAAGCTACCCTCGTTCAAATATTTTTCATTCCCAATTTTATGTCGATTTAACAACTTCCATATCCATTTTGGAAGGAAATGTCTATTGAAAAGAGCCTCTTCGGATTTGGTGAATGCTTTCTCAAATTTATTGCAAGGAAAATCTATAGATAAAGTTTCAGGATCATAACCTAAAAGCAAATAGAGAATGCTGTCAAAAGTGAGCCTTTGGAATATTTCTTGCAAATCCATCTTGGATCCTCTTTTTGACATAACCTCTAGAACCGGCATTAGTTTCTTCTCCATGTTGTCCCATGCGGTTTTCTCAAACAGTTTCAAGAAATCAGCACGTTCGAAAAGTGACATGGTAGTTTTACGGTGCAATTCCCATAACTTGGCGTCACAATTGAATATACCGTCTCCAATAACATCAAAAATCTCTCTAATATTTGGAGCTTTTGGGTAGTTACTAAAATTGGTCGTTGATATATAACGAAAGTTGCTTGGATCGCTGGTGATGAGAATGTCTGTGTTGGAAAACCAAGGGCCTTTGAACATGAATGTACCTCCATTGTGCTTCAAAATATTGGTAATATATTCATTAGTACAATGGAAGTTCCATAACAAGCTTGGGATCATGCCTACAAAAGGCCAATTCATGGGTGTTGAGGGGCTCCAACATTTATTTTTAAAACAAATGTAAAATGAAAGTAAACAAACAAGAAAAAGGATTATATCTGTGTATTGCATGAATGCCATGGTCGTAAATATGTATGTTGTCATTTAAACTTGTTAAGTTGTTTTTGTATTTATAAAGAAATGCGAGGTATCCTACCAGTGATTTTTTAGAAAACTATTCCTTTCAGCCAATTTGTTTTGATAAGGTCACGTGTGCCAAATGTAATTAATTAGCGTGTGACATTCGTAGTGTGTACTCAATTACTCGAACGTATATTGTGTGCAATAAACTTGTTATTTGTTGATATTGCATGTAATTTATTCGACCGACGTGTCATCTATATGAGTTCTCACGTCACTGAAATACATACAATGATATTTAATATCAACTTTTTTACACAAAATGTACACCTTAGTAGTTGAAGCACGCTTCAAATGTTAGACGTTAGTTAATTGAATTTTCATGCATTTAACCCTTTTGATAAATATAACTAACTTTTGATGGATTAATTAATTATTTAAATCAGTATAATCAACCTCACATTTATATTTATGGACCACTAATCAACGGAAATTATGTGAAGATCCTTCCAACATTTCCACGGCAAATCTACTAGTAGAAGGTAGGCCTGATACAATTTTTTGAAAATGAAAGTGATTCTTATAAGGAAAGAATAAAAGTTTACTCATGAAAAGAAAAAAAATAAGTTTTTATATAAGAAGTAAAAAGTGTCTTGTAAAAATCACTTCTTACTGAAAATTCTTAATGGTTTAGTTACGAAGAGTGCACTATTCCATTTTTATAAATAATTTTTCTAAAAAAATTGAAAAACTTTAAAATGTGTTGGAAGTTTATGTTTTCTTCAAAACTTCTTTAACAAAAGAGAAGTCGTCTCTATATTCATTTTATAACTATAAATAATAATATGAAAACTACGATTAGTTGGTTTTTACGTTTATAATTATTGAAAATAAAAACTCAATCTTATTATGTTTACATACAATTTTTTAATTTTTTATTTGTTTTTTAAGGGACAAAAACACTTTTCAATCTCCTGAAAAATATAAATAGAGAAATGAGATAACTTATCTATAACTAACCTCACCATAAAACTACCCAAATAAGAGTTTTAATGAGTTCAAAACAATGTTGAATTAAAGTTTTACTGAGCTCAAAACAATGTTGAATACCACAAAGGAGTTGGTTATTACTTGATTAAAATGATTTTTCAATAGAAACTGAAAACAAAATCGAATAAAGATCGTTAACAAAAGAGTAATTTGTGTCTTAAATTTTTTCCTTTTCATAGTCATTCATGTCTAGATCTCTAGAAGCATGGGAGAAAGAACCGTCTCTGAATTTTTAAAAATCCATAAATAAAATTGTCAATTTACTCCCTAAAATGGATAACAATAAGCCTATTTAAATATCATTTCTACCCACTAAGATTTCTTTTGATTAGTTAAAATTCTATATATATATATATATATATATATATATGTGTGTGTGTGTGTGTGTGAAACGTCCCAGATTTTTATTTTTATTTTTTATACTCATTTAAATTCCCAAAACACTTTATACATTAATATAAAGTAATATTCACATGTTTATCACAAAACATACATTTTGTCTTTACAAAATGTTACACGTTAATATAGAGCATGATTCTCCGAGTCTCTCCTCTTACTATATTACCATAGTAAGTCCATCACTAGCAGCCCTCGGGTCGCTTTCCCGGATCATCACCCTTCATACCTCTTGATGTACCTATCACACACAACAATCAACACGTAAGCATTTCGCTTAGTAAGCACAGGAAAGATACAATCACATGTAAATAGTTAGCACAATTGATCACTCAGCAATTGGCCCTTATGGGTACAATTGATCACTCAGCAATTGACCGCTCAACTCATACAGCTAGGCACAACTGATCACTCAGCAATTGGCCATTATGGGTACAATTGATCACTCAGCAATTGACCGCTCAACTCATACAGCTAGGCACAATTGATCACTCAGCAATTGGCCATTATGGGTACAATATAATCAACCAATTAAACTCTTTACTCTCCTACTACTTACCTCGAAGGCGACGTTCAGATATTCACAACTCGCTATCCGAAGTACCTGTCGAGACGTTCATATTAATCAACTTTTATTTATTAATCTCTGCGACACTACCCTCTTGTGTAGCTACACCTCCTGGCGACACTAACTTAGTGTCGCACATCACACTATTGCGACACAACCTGCAACACAACCTCTTAATGTCGCTAAAACAACAATTACAACTAACAGTGGAAACAAGCGACACAAGCTGCGACACAATCTCTTAGTGTCGCTATAGCAACAGTTGTAACTAGCAGTAGAAACTTAGCGACACCAACTGCGACATTAACTCTTTGTGTCGCTAAAGCAACAGTATTAACTTGTGACACTATCACTGCGACACAAGCTGCGACACAAGCCTTGTGTCGCAATGACGAACAGAACAGCAGAACTCTTCTGCAATTACATGTATCTGGGTGATTTCAACACCCCAATTTCAAACCAATTTCACTAGTTGATTAATACATACACACAACTCAGTTCAAAATACATCCAAACGCAGTTTAATCAACCCAACATTTTACCCACAATTTACCCACTTTTAAACTAAATTAAATATCAAACTTTCATCAATAACATCTGGGTAAACTGAAATTCGATCAAGATTCAAGCTTCTTACCTGAAATTGCAAAGAAACACTTTCACAATTCACCCTCCACGCTTAATTCTTGATTTCACTCTTTGTTTCCTTTTCTTTTCTCTCACTAAAGTTACACACACGCACTTGCACGAACTGGAGATACTTTCTGTTTTCTGGAATGTTTTAGAATGTGTATTATATGCAGAATCACATACCTTTTGTAATACCTTCGCGTATAATTACATGTGATTGGACAATCACATATGATTGTAGGTACAATCACATGTAATTGCATACAAAATAAAATATGATTCTAAAATTTTCAAGTATAATGACATGAAATTAAGAATATTATTAAAAATCACATGTGATTATACATTTTCATATGTACATTTAGGATCGTATATTTTTCTAAACTGACATTAGAGATACTAAATCACGTGTGCTTGTAGCTAGCTACAAGCACACGTGTTTTTCACATGTACATTATAAGATGGATGTAAATGAATTATCAACATGTGAAATAAACAAATCGTATTCGAACTACATCAATCTAAACATATTTCAATATACACGATTGAGATATAGAAAACAAATGCGTATAACATGCTTGAATCACATATGAATAACAAAATAAAAAACATATACGGAATAACATAAATGAGACACTTGTTCAAAATGTTAACAAAATAAATAAATTCCAGTTGATCTTTCTATACAAAAGACCTGATAATAGAACTCATACCTAATGTCAATTCGTATTCTTAGTGACATGTTCTCTAATAAATTTGTGATCGTATTCTCTATAATCTCCATTGAGCTTCTTTATGTAAATTACTAATCTTCTTCACATGCAAGTTAAACTTTTTGAGTAATTGGTTGACCTGCATAAAAACCCGTAGGTATTGCAAGTTAATCTTTTTGAGCATGTGATTCGAACTTTTAGTATCAAAATAACCTTAAAAATAGTTAAAGTCACAGATAGTTGCACACTACTCAAATCACATTTGATTGCACATTGCAAAATACTCAAGATCATAATGATTGTACATTTTAAACTACAAAAAGTCACATGTAATTATGCTAATAATCACATATAAATATGTTTAAAAATCACATGTGATTGCACCTTTTAAATTAGTCAAAAAATGTATTTACACATTCTATATACATGTCATTTGTAAGTATCATCACATACACTTATGTTTAAGAATCACCTTACCAAAAATATCATTTTTATATTACTTACAGGTAACCTCGATAACTCTAACCACATCAATATACTTAAAGCCAAATTTACTTCCATGCATGCCTCATTTTGGGCATAATAATATAAAAAATCTCTAAACGGAGAGAGTAATAATACAAAACCGGAAATGTACACACGAATATAGCATGATGTTTTTAGTTTCTATGTAAGGGTTCGCTTAAGGAGGTTTGACCTACTCTATCAGCTTATTCTCTGATGTGGCAATCACAATGAGATGACTCTTAATTTGGAACTATGAAGATTATAATTTTTAACCTGATTCTCATACGGTACTGTAGGATTATGGTATATATGTCGATGTTCTTCAGTTTCATAACTGATTCCATTTGGCCTTTCAAAGTTAGCAACTCTCGTAGCATGCATCAAATATTTATAAATGGCACCATGAATGAATTATTGTATAAACATGTGAAATGAAATCCTAACAATTTCTCGACATAGAACTAGATATTTTTTAACATATATTATCACACACAAGGGCGTTAAAGTTTATGTTAGCCGATCAAATTTAATCCACTGAATAAAGCACACATGAGAATTAAGTTCGAAAAATTCAGCTTATCTTTGCACGATCTAATTACTAGCCTTCCATACTCTTTAGTATATAGCGCAAAGAATGGTAGCGTACCTTGTCATCTGAGCTCAACATTTTGTGTCTTCAGCCATTCGATTAAGATCATTGTGGTCGTTACGTTTAAAATATTGAACCTTGGCCGGGTCCATTCCGTGAAGTGTCCTTTGTGCTTGAGCCCATTTTAGCTCACAGTTAAACTCCAACAATTTTATTTCCTTGTGAAAGCAACCTGCAAAGGAGAAACTTATTTCAAGTATCCAATCAGAATCAGATAGTTACTGAACAGTTTGTTCACACTTTGATCAAATAATGACAAGATCCCAAGCTTCACCACAATTCAATATCTAATGAAAAAATTGATGAGATCAAGTGAGATGTAGAATACAATGTTATAAAGCCATATTACTCCACCTTAAACTCAATTTGCACAATGACAATCAATGTTGTAATATCATAAAAACAGATGTAAAGGAATATTAGAAAATTAATAAATTGAAAAAGAAAGAATGTTGATCAAAACTTTACTTGCTAGTTGAGTAACCAAGAAAGCCCTAAAAGGAGAGTTTCTAGACATTCTATATAGTAAAGTACATCTTAAATGTTTTGGAGCAAAACATCAAACATTTGACATGCATTCACAAAATAGTTAAAAACTCATTCTAAATCAACAACTATTGTCTACCAAATCTCCACAATATATTACAATCACCTCTATTATGTAGCAGCAAGCCAGCAACCGGTAAATATCAAACAAAGGAATCAAAATCTTCAAACTAATATTAAGCAAAACCATACCTCAATTTCTTTTTCGCATGAGCAACAAAAAACGACGAGGAATTGAGGAATCATTTGCTAGCCACAACAAGGAAGGAGCAGATAGTGAAGAAGCGAAGATCAATCGACCAATCACTAGAGATAATTTTGAGTTAGGGTTTCAAAACGCTTTCAATTTTAAAGAGCTGGAGCTTTGTATAGATAGTCTGGAGAATGGAGATGGCAGAGAAGTGATAGAATGTATAGAATATGTGTAAGGATGAAAATGCCCCTGGACCTTATTATTAAACATACGGGTTTTTAAAGTTAATAAGGATAGGAGAATGATTTTGTCCCTTGATTTTGTTGATCCAAGGGTGGAGAATGGATCCTCCATTCTTTAATTATTTGCTACTCTTTAATGAATTTTCATCTATATTGGATTTAGTGCGAAGGATTTAATGTGGGAGAAGAGTGAGAAGAGTTTCTAACCATCAGATGTGTGAATTAATGGATGAGATTATGCATGACAAAATTGTTATATTGATGAAATTATTTTAAACCTTCGGGGGCCAAAATGTACATTAACTAAGTACTTCTTAAATAAAAACCGCATAATTTGTTAGAAATTGAAATGGGGAAGTTTTAGTCCCATAAAATTCGGGATGAAACCAAGAACCGAATCATGTATTTTTATTACTTATATTTTTGTTGGTCCATTATAGAAAAAGTGAATTAGAAGGAAATCATAATAAATAAAACCAAAATTACGTTCTACAAGAATATTCGTCACTTGACTTGTTTGTTTTACGGCTCTTTTAGAACTATGGATGTTTGTTATTATTTATGTTTCTTGAATCAATTACTGAATCAATATTAAAAAATATAAATCATCTTTAAATCTTTATATAATAATAATAATTGAATTGAATGATCATAAACACTAAAAAGACAAAGATAAAATAAATTAGATATTCAATAATAAATAAATAAATGTTAGATCCATCCAATATAAGTAACATAAAATCAATGCCCTCTATTGACATATTTACAAAAATTTCTTGAAAGCGTAAAGCTTCATTGAGATCTTTGTACACAGTTGCTTTCAATTTCAGTTATTTTATTTATTAGAAAAAGGATATGAGAAATTATTTGGTTTATACCGCCATGGAGCTTTATTGGATCTAAAATTATGAACGGCGTTTTCCTTTCCTTAAATTGAGAATATCACAGTTGAAAACAGCCTCCATTTATCACGCACTCCTAATTAATTTTGAATGATGATTTAATTAATTAATTGAAACTAAAATACCCATAATACCCTTTTATTTAATTTTGAAATGATTTGTTCATATTGCTTCTCCCCTTCTCTACTTAATTTTCCTTCTTTTATGATCCTAATATATATATATATATATATATATATATATATATATATATATAGGATTGGGTTCGGGTGAAAACAAGGAGATACAATAAAAACGGTGAAATCGATCTCAATTTGAATTCACAATTTTTTTTAATTGTAATCTTTTATTTTTTTCTCTTCACATACGTTTTTTTATTATGAACCCTTACATTTTTTTTATTTTCCAAAAAAATTTCGTTGTGAACCTTTATTTTTTTTTGCTTCACAAAAAGTTAGAAATTTTTTAACTGTGAAGCTTAATTTTTTTAGCTTCACATAAATTTATGAATGCGTGAAGCTTAATTTTCAACCTTCACAATTCGTAAATTTTATGTGAAGCCAAAAAAATAAGCTTCACATTTAAAAACTAAGTGTGAAGCATGTGAAAATATCAACTTCACACTTTATAAAATTGTTAAGGTAAACTGTTTTCACCGTTTTTATTTTATCCTCTTGTTGTCACATGATCTCAATCCTATATATATATATATATATATATATATATATATATATATGGGAGTGACCAAGAGGGAAGTGTTTTTTTTTAAGGGGGAAGTGTTATTATTCATCATGAACATCTTACAATTACCAATCAAAACGACAACAAAAAATTATTTTTACCAATAAATAGTAATCAAATCAATGCTATAATGAATATATTAACGGATGAATTTCATTTTTAAGTCATAACATTAGTTGATGAATATTTATTTAATAAAGTGTAACATTCACCGTAATGAATGTTAACTAGCATTCATTACGATGAACGTTAACTAACATTCATTACGATGAATTTTAAAACATCACACTATCACAGAATATTTTAAATTTTAATATTCATCACCATGATGTTTACTAACATTCACCACGATGAATATTAACGATTTTAGATATAATATTCATCAATCGGTGTTATAACCTGCAGAAAGAATTTACCTAGAATGCTTAACATTCATAGCATCATTTATGATCAACATTTTCTAAATTTCACTTCGTGTTTTATGAAATTTTTATGGACGAAGATAATATGCTTCTTGATGAATAATAGCGCGTCCTAAAAAAAAAGCACTTCCCTCTAGATTATCCCACTATATATATATAATTAAATACTTATTTTGAGATAAACAAATACAAAATAAAGTGTTGGGTCTAAAGATGACTAGAAAATTGATTGGGAATTAATACTGCTGGTTAGACTACAACTGCTAGTTACTACTAGTGAAGAGGAGTTTCTACTGTTAGATCAAAAGTTACTACTGCTACCGGGTTTTACACTACTAGTAGAAACAGTTACTACTGGTAGAAAAGATTGAGTTAGTACTGGTTGAACAAAGTTAGTGCTGTCGGGTAAAGTTTCTACTGCCAGTACAAAGTTTCTACTGTTGGGTAAGTTAATACTGTTTATAACTTACTACTGCTTGTGTAGTATTTACTGTTCTACTGAAGTTTGTACTACCCGTGTATTATAGAGTAGTTTCTACTGTTTATGATTAGAGCATCTTCCTAACCATGTGGGCTAATCGAATATCGGCTCTGCAAAAAGCAAAAAGCACGCAGTAAAACAGAGCATGGCTCAAGAAGATAGGATGATTAGAAAGAAAGATTCTTTTCATTAATTACTGTAGCGTGTAATTGAAGCTCTATAATTCTATAAATAGAGCTTCTTACCTTCAATAGAAAATATCTCAATATCTTAGTGTGAATTAGAGTGTGATTTTAGATATACAGAAGATAGAGAGTTTGATAGTTTGAGAATAGCTTCAAGGTTAATTGTATCTCTAATACAACAAGTGTATTCGTATTATTCTTGTAATAATATTGAGGCTTTTCATATCTACTCTGTTATACCGTTCCTGTATTTAATTTGTGTTTTGAACAAATTGATTTTACTTCTTAATTATAAATTACTATTCTGCGGTATTTCTATAAATATTCAATTGCTATAATTATTGACCCGGAAGGTTGTCATAAAGACACTTACATTAGGATGGATGTATTATTTCAAAGTAAAAAATAAAAATAAAACTAAAAATTATCTAATAAACACTTTAAAACGTGATAAAACTAAAATTAGAAATAATGAAAGAGATACTGACCAAAATATTTGTTCAGTATCAACTTTTACATGTGCTTTTGTGGGTTCACTTCCTCCATAAACAATAAACATGAAATATTAAAGTTGAATATTAAAGTCTAACATCAATAAACTTAAAAACATCATGTTTTATCAAAGAGCATACGGAGTGGCAGCGTTCCATCAAAATTCTGGATCGAGGATGCTAGCGGACGGTGGAACGCCACTCCCGGGCAGCGTTCTCGGTTAGCGTTCGAACCGGAGAGACTGCCTTTAATGTTTTTTATAATTACTTTCTAATGGCAAGTATTTAAATAAATTATATTATATCTATTAATATGACTGTTTATAGCCTTTTTAAAAGCAGTTTTCATATACTCTATAAATACCACACTTCAAATTAAATTTAAAACATATCAAACCATTCATTCTCATCTTCAAACACTTTAAAAACACAAAAGCCATTATTATTCACTATAATTCACAACGTCGAACAACCCAAACAACCCAACCACTGCGTACCACCTACAATGCGAATGGAACTCGTTCTCAAACGTTTCATCATCTTCAAACTCGTTATCACCAACCTCCTCAAACGCACATATGCCCGGTTTTGGTTCAAATGTCTCAAAGTTAAGTCCCTCCAACATAATACCCTCAAACACCATACTATCAACCACAATATCCTAACATACCACCCGAGCAAAATAACAATTTTCTAACGTGGCAACAATCTCAAAGCTTCCAACAACCACAACCCGACGTGAAATCACAGGAAGACTCGATACCGACACCAACCTCATCTCGCAAAAATAACTAAACCTATGGATCTCAACGGCATTTATCTATAACTACTTATGAAACATCTCTTGCGTTGAATCTTAGAATTCTTAAAAATAATCAAAACTTCCAAAATTGCCATCTAACGTAATTATCTATTTACTTAATTTCTTATATCTATAACTACTTATACAAAAGCTAGCATACTCTTTTCCAATATACCAAAAATAAAACTAATCACGATCAACGAGATACCAAAAATAAAACAAATCATAATACTAATCATACGTTTTTCAAAAATACAAAAAAGAAAACAAATCACAATCAACACAATTGTTTACAAAAATTATTCCACTTTTATGCTAAACTACTACTGTCCCCGTCATAAAATAATATCGCCTTTTAAATTCGGTACCGTAGAAGGGTACAGATATTTTTAAACAATTTTAATTAAAACAATCTGACTACTCTCTAAGTATAGGACGCAATTTAGCTTCATAAGTCAACGAAAAATTCAAGAGTGGGTAAAAAAGGTCCATACAAGAGCATGAACAAACCTACCATTTGGTACATTTTGTTAAAATCGATTCAAATAACACAGTGAACATGTTACATTCTCTAATTAAGCTAACATTCGGGCGAGTAATACATAACGGATTGAATCCCTTTTGATGTACGACCAGCATTTGACCATGTATCGGAGTTTGACCCGATGTGGCAAGCATGGTGGGCATGTTTAGCAACACATAATTGGAGTTTGAGCTTCTGAATTGAGCTAGAAAATCTCTTATAAGATTCTAGAAGATACTTAGAAAAGTTTTTATTCTAAAGGCTTCTAAGATCACCGGGAGTCGTCACATTTTTTTCGAGGTTAAAGGTGTTTGTCGCCCCGAGTCCAACGTTTTCGACTCCAAACTGGTTTATGGCGTTAAATTACGTTGAAGTGCGCCGGCAAACATCGGATTAACGGGAACTTTTGTTATGTTTTTGTTTTGATGGTAAGTTTTGGATAATAAAAAATACTTTTTTAAAATACCCATCAAATCCAGTTTTAACATAACTTCACACTTCAAGCTATTCTTTTCTTTCCAAAATCAATCAAAAACAAATACAAAATAATAGTTTCATCGTCCAATTCACCTTCATCCAACGAAGACATTGAAATTTTAAAATTTCCTTATCAAACTCATAATTACCGTAATCAAGTGTAAATATTTTAAGAAGTCGACAGCGCCAACCGGCCACGACAGACTAGATGCTACATACATTGTGATTGAGTTGGTCCAAATGAACGGCTAATGGAAGATTACTTTGCTGATGAGCCAAAATACTACGCCGAATATTTCAAACGTCGACTTCGTATGAGACAGAAACTATGCTTTTCATTTCTAAAATCCATTTCAATTCCTTTAAAATAAACAACTCCTAAGTAAAGAGTGCGTTTATTTTGTAAATGAGTTTGGTAATGGTAATGAATATTTAATGTAAATCTTCTATTTTTGAGGGGTTTGAAGTTTAAAGCGTTAATTCTCATTCTTTAGCTTTAAGACACTCTTAGGGTGTGTTTCTTTTGACATTTCTTTGGGAATATGTATTATGTATGGGTGTAATAGACAAACCCATGTTTATTTAGTCATTTTCCATACTCATCAAAATGGGAGGTTTAACTAAATTTTGCTTACATTTTTATCAAATGTAGCCCTCCACCTTTTTCTTCTCTGTATCTCTTTCCTCTACTTTTACAACTCTCCTAAGTTCTAATATTTTATATTAGAATAATACGAATTAAAAATTTCAAATTAAAAACAAATGATTTATATTAACATATTTATTTCTTTCTCTTTTCTACTTTTCTTTCAAACCAATACTCATTACAAAATTCAACTACAAAACAAACACCCCCAAAACAAACAAATATATAGTTATTAAACTCATTCTCAAACCCAAGAATGCAAACACATTCGAATTGTTTTGTTTAATACCCAAAGTTTTAGTATGGGCAGTGCATAGACAAACGGCCCTTATAGAAATTAGATATCGGGCCTTGTTGGTTGCCTATAACTTTTTGTTGTGCAAAAAGAAAAAAAAAAAGAAATTGGGCTTATAAACTTATAATACAACCTTAACAACTACAAAGCTGTGCTTAATTGATGGGCCCTTACCCCAACCCCCACCCCCACCCACCACCACCCTTTCTGGGCTGGTTCGCAATGAAGTTTCTGAATTTTATTTTTATATGATTAAAACATATAACTTTTCAGTTTTTTTTTTTTTGCGTTTTAAGATACTCTGGTTCTTTGTGTTGTACGATTAACTTCTAATATAATTATCATTATTCACTACAAGTTAATGGGGGCCACATAATCCGTTACCAATTTTTTTTTTCACAAATTAAATTCTCATTAAAGTGATTTTAAATCATACCATCTTTTGACATTTTTTTAGGAATTATTATATCAAGAGGATTGTTATGCCATCCTGTTTGTCGTGATAAGACGTAGTCGTGGCCTAATATTGTTGCTTTATTTTGATAATAATCGTAATGTAATGATACGCTCCAAAAGAAAGTCAAACAAAGTCAAAACAATAAAAAACAGAACTTTAAACTCACGTATTTTTGTTAGATTGGATAAGCGGATATTGGCGGTTATGCTTTTCCATTAGGTCACCGTTAATTTTGGTGAATATATAGTTTGGTCAGTTCTTTTCTCCATTTTAGCTTTGAATTGTAATTTGTTCCTTTTTCTCTTATTCATTCGACTATTTGTGATCATTCCACCGTTAATGAACAAGTGACTTCGTGCTTATTTCTTATTCTTGTAAGTGCCTAATTACCTGTTTGATTGAATCTCAAATTCCTTGTGTTTTTCTAATTCGGTCGCATCGATTGTTATCAGAGCTACGTTTTTGGCATCAATTATCTATCCGTATCGATTAATTGGAAGTTCTGGTTTCAGTTTCAAGTTTATTGTTCCAATTGAAGAAATTACTGTTCCGATCAGTCCGAAATGGTGAACACTCGATCAAGTGATGAATCGATCAATAGTCTGGAATTGAACGTGACGTTAGTGAATTTACAACATTCAATTCAGAAAATCAATGAAAGTATTGTCGGATTGTTGATATTCCAGCGGTTTACCACCAGTGAGTTCACGAAGATCAATTCCGGTGCATGAGGCAATAACAGAGGTGCAAAAGATCAATACGGTAAACTCACACGTTTTGACTTTCTTAAATTCAGTGGTGAAGATGTTGAGGGTTGGATATATGGAGCACAACAGTTTTTTTGCTCTTGATGATGTCAATAATAATCAGAAATTAAGCTTGTGTCTATGCATTTGTACGATAAGGCTTTGAGTTGGCATCAAAGTTTTTCAAACGGTATGGTGATGATTTAATTTGGGAGCTATATCGAAGAGAGGTTAGGAAAGGTTTGCTCCAATTTTTAAGGATCCAATAGTGGAACTTAAAAACCTTAAACGGACAACCACAGTTCAAGTGTAACAAGACTTGTTTGAAACCAAGCTTAATAAAGTGGAATTAAGCGAAACACATGTTGTTAGTCTATTTATAAGTGGATTAAAAAATGAAATTAGTATGGCAGTGGGGATGTTTAAGCTAACTACATTAGCAGACGTGTATTGTTTGGCTAAAATGCACGAGGCCATACTAGTAGCGGTCAAGAATAGGTACACACCTTTATTGCCTACTCCTAGAACCACTAGTTATGTTCACAACAAACATTTGGCTCTTACTACACCACCAGTAAACACAACACTAGCTTTGGTTGCTCCACCAGTTAGGAGTATGGATCCAACATTGCCAGTACTAGCAGGTATACTCCTCCAGCCAGGAAACAATTAACTCAAAAGGAGCTAGAAGATAAAAGTGCGAAGAATTTGTGTTTTTACTAGTGATCCAAGTTACACTCCTGGTCATAAGTGTAGTGGTCAAATCTATTCACTGGAGGTAATTGCGGTAACTCCTAATGAATTGTTAGGGGAAGAAGTAGAAGTAAGGAAAGAAGATGCAGCTGATCACACCATAAAAATGCCTGATGAACATGTTAGCAGTTATGAGGTACCCACTGAAAAGAGACCACATATCTCTTTAAATGCTCTTACTGATATTAATAGTTATCAAACTACGAGAGTCAGGAGTTATGTAGGCAAACAATGCTGCATATGTTGGTGGATTCAGGTAGCACTCATAATTTTCTGGATCTACAAACGGCTAAAAGAATAGGCTGCAAACTCAGAAGTACTTGTCCTCTGCAAGTGTCTATAGCTAATGGTCATACAATGACAAGTGTATATGAGTGCAAGGCTTTTACTTGGACTATCCAAGGTCAACCCTATGTTTCTGATGTTATGATACTTCCATTGGGTGGTTGTGAAATGGTGTTCGGGGTACGGTGGTTGGCTACTTAAGGGTGTATTCAATGGGATTTCAAACTGTTGGTGATGGAATATTTTTACTTGCAAAGAAGAGTGGTACTTAGAGGCATGAGGCAAGCTGTAATACAATGGATTCAGGGGAAGAAATTGTTCAAAAATGCTAAGCCAAAACAAACCCAAGTAAAGCTCTTTGCAATGACTTTGTGTGTATATCCAATGAGTTTGTGTCAAGCTGAAGCTACACAGATTGATCCTCAAATCCAAACTGTATTGGATGTTTACCCTGAAGTGTTTGATGTACCAAAAGCCTTGTCACCACAGAGATCACATGATCACCAAATCCCCTTGTTACCAAATACTCCCCCATAAATATTAGACCATACAAACACCCTCCTAACCAGAAAGATGTCATTGAGTTGATGGTGAAAAAACTACTAGAGTCTAGGGTTATTAAAAATAGCTAAAGTCTTTTTTCCTCTCCAATTGTTATGGTTAAGAAGAAAGATGAAACATGGAGCATGTGTGTGGATTATAAAGAATTAAACAAATACACATTGACGGATAAATTCCCAATTCCATTGATTTGGGAGTTAATTGATGAGTTGAGTGGATCTCAGATATTCTCAAAGCTTGATCTCATATCTGGTTATCATCAGATTATGATGAATGAAGCAGGTATCCATAAGATAGCTCTTAGAACTCATGAAGGACATTATGAATTATTGGTTATGCTTTTTGATTTAACCAATGATCCTTTCACCTTTCAATCACTTATGAACACCATTTTTAAATCATTTCTCAAGAAATTCACTCTTGTGTTTTTTGATGATATATTGGTGTATAGTAAAAGTCCGAGAGAACATTTGATCCATTTGGATGCAGTTGTGAAAGTCATGAAGGATCATACTCTTTTTGCCAAAACGAGTAAGTATACATTTGGTGTTCCTAAGGTGGAATATTTGGGACATGTTATATCTGCACAAGGGGTTTCCACCGATCCTTATAAGATTCAAGCAATATATGAATAACGTGTTCCTACCCCCATCAAGAAACTTATAGGGTTCCTTGGTTTAACTGGATATTACAGGAGGTTTGTCAAGAACTATGCACTTATTAGTCAACCTTTTAACTGCTCTTTTAAAAAAGAACTCTTTTAGTTGGAACACTGAAGCACAACAATCATTTGACATTCTCAAAACTGCTATGTCCCAAGCACCTATCCCAGATTTGCCAAACTTTAATGAAACCTTTATGGTTGAGACTGATGCTTCTGGAACTGGTATTGGTGCAATATTACAACTAGGTGGTCATCCCATTGCATTCCTCAGTAAGTCTCTATCTCTTAAACATCAGTCTCTGTCCATGTCGCACCCCCAATTTACTGTGCAGCGGAAGTCGGATTGGGGTGCGACTAATTAGAAATCATTACATAAGATTACATTGAACGACCACTATATGCATCGTTTGAAAACAGTACAAAGTATATTACATTGATACTCCAAATGTTTACCAAACTCACGAGTTCGCGAATAATCCTAGAGATTCTAATACATAAATAATGATACAAAATAGTAATGCAAGGAAAATCTCTGATGTTTGTAAATCATGCGACTCGAGTTAGAGTTCCCTGTAGGCCATCCTACTGTTGCTGTGAACCTGAAAATACATAATAAAACGGTCAACAATAATGTTGGTGAGTTCATAGGTTTAGTTATCAAATGTATAAGTGTGAACCACGAGATTTCCAAGTTTGTTTGTATCGCAAAACTACGATAAGTAAATGTATACTATTGTCATGAGCTCACAGTCCGAAGCTTAACCGTAAATAATGTACCTCCGCAAGTGCCTAATCCAGAACACTCGTTAGAAACAAATACTAATGCGTCCGTTTATACATAACAGTTCGTGTTAGCGCTACTACCCCGGACGGGGAGGGTCAGTCCCAAATAGATCTATTCATCAATACTCGCGCTAAGATCCATACTAACGAAACTATGATGTAGAGGACTTCAGTGGATTAGTAAGTAAAACAACTCATGCAATCCGTATATGTGTTTTCGTACTCGTGTTCATGAAAAGCAGTGCATCTATTCTCACCCCAATAGTAAAAAGCAGTAGAAGTGGGGCTATGAGACTCATTTGAATCTTGTAAGCAAGCATTTATATCAATAAACGTTATTCTGAAATGTAACCTTCTAGCGCCCTAAACGTATAAGGTCATGTGTAAGTGAATGTCTCGAAAGATCATCCATGCTAGTTGTCTACTCAACTAGTTATGTCCAAATGTTTGTTTATCGTTTGCGTTTAGAAAACGTGTACGGCCCGTTGGTGACGTTTTGTAATAATAATTCTCGAAGACATTATTATTATGGTTGTTTCGTTGTATACTTATAAGAGTATATGTATTGCGTGTAACGTCGTATATAAATACTCATTGTTATTTGTGGTTACGCGTGTTTAATATTTTGTGAAAACATAGATTTGATCAATCTGTTTTAAGCGACACAGAGGTTTAGTGTCGCAGGTTACTGCGACACTTGTAATGGTTGCGACACTGGCTTAGTGTCGCAAGTATTGATTTCAAATAGATGTGCGACACAGGGATAGTGTCGCATGTTAGTACTGCCAGTTATAAATGTTGCGACACAAGGGTAGTGTCGCAGATTAATACTGTTGGTTTTAAAATAGCGACACAGGGTTAGTGTCGCACCCGATTTGGGCTTGGTGCGACACTAAGAGTCTGTTGCGTTTTCGGGTTCGGGAACTTGGTCAAACGTGTTCGGTTTGACCCGAAACTTTTACACGACACTTAAATATGTTTTTAGGACTTACAAAAATTAGAGTTACGTTTTACGGTTAACCCGAAAGTGTCGTTTCTAATTTAATACCAAAAACAGTCCATAGGTTGGTTTCTTCAAAATTATACGTTTTTCGTGGTTCGTTTTAACTAGTCAAATTGTCGAGATAAAATCCAAGAAAATTTCCAGACATTCCCCCATGTCTTAACTACATAGCATAATTTTTCCATAATATTTAGTTAACGTTAAGTTGGTCAAATAATTAGGAGAGTCCCCTGACGTTCAAAAATGACGAATCCGGATACAGGTGTGATGTTTTAATTACTGAGAAAAATATACAAAACTTAACGAGACGTAATCATACTATTTTTAAAGCTAACAAAATTTCTGAGATTTAGGCGAAAACCTCATGTCGTTTGGAGTTGTGTAGCTCGAGTTATGGACTCGAGAAGTTGGGTCAAAAATCTGTCACCCGAGACAGAATGGCGACACGTTTTTGTAAAATCGTTTTCGGGTATCAAACTGTGTCGAAAAATTACGAAACCACTTGGATCTGAAAGCTGACACCTTATACTTAATTTTTGTCTTTTGAATCGTCCATTTTCGTTAAGTTTTGAGTACGAAAATATTCCTTGAAATCGGGCTAAGTTTCTGCTCAAAAAACTGTTGGTTTTTTGTGTTTTTAAAAACATTTTTCGACTTTGTTTTTGGACATAATCTTGTTAAATGGACATTATAACATGAAAATAAACATGTTTCAAGTAAATTAGAAGGGAGATAAAGTTTCTTACAAAGAAGATGATGAAAACACGAAGAAATGGAAGTTGTGAGCTCGTTTTCTTGCGTTTTCTTGCAAACCGAAGAGGTGGTGCTATGGTGGTTTGTGGGATTGTCTGTGGTGGTCTTGGATGGTGTTGGGAGGCTATGGATTAGCTGGAAAATCGCAGGGACAAGAGGAGAGAAAGAGAAGAGAGTGTGTTTGTGTGTGAAATGTGTTTGAGTGTGGAAAGGAGAAAAGAGTAAGGGGTATGGTATAGGAGGGGGTTCTTGAGTATGGGAAGGGTCAAGGGATGGCCGACCATGGGGGCCCACTTGGGGTGTGGTTGTGTTAAATTTTTGTTCCCCAAGTTTACGTTACGTGCGGTACCCGTTTACCCGTTCGTTTCGTCGTTCGTTTAAACGTTAAACATTTATTAATTATATTTTTCGTTAACGATTTATTCGTGTAAATTTTAATTGAAGTTTTATTTAAAATACTTCATTTTAAGTTATTGAAATATAATTCGAGATTCGTTCGGTTGTCGGGCGCAATTCGCGCGTTTTTGTCGCGTACGGTTCGTTTTTATACAAAACGTATAATGTTTCATATATTATCGCAATAATATAAGTTAAATAATGATTATTTAATATAGTTACGTTATTTAAGAAAATGTTTTTCACCAACGTCCGTATTTATTGTGTCGGATTCCATTCGAGCGAATTCGCGTAATTAAAATTAATTACGTATGTGTGTATATAACAATATACAAAGCGTTAATGTACTTAGTCATATTTCACACTAAATACCAGTAATAATGACCTATCTTAGGTACAAATGGTGGTCTAATTTTCCGGGTGTCACAGTCCACATACGAAAAAGAATTTCCAACGGTATTGATGGCTTTGGACAAATGGGATCATTTCAGTTTGAAATACCTCTTGGATCAAAGGCTTTCCATACCATTCCAAGCAAAGTGACTACCTAAGTTGTTGGGCTTTGATTATGAAATCACTTATAAAAAAGAAATTGACAATGTGGCGGCTTATGCACTTTTTAGAGTCTATTGAGGAGCAGAGTTGTGTGCTTAAATAGCTACTAGTTAGGCTTTGATTATGAAATCACTTATAAAAAAGAAATTGACAATGTGGTGGCTGATGCACTTTTAGAGTCTATAGGAGCAGAATTGTGTGCTTAAATAGCTACTACTGTCTCTTCTGATTTACTACCACATATTCGAGCTACTTGGGAATCTGATGATGACTTAAAGGAGATAATGAAACAACTCAAAGATCACACTTATACTGCTGGAAAGTACATTTTGGTTAATGGGATACTGAAAAGAAAAGGCAGATTAGTGGTTGGTATGACATTCCACTTAGGACCAATTGGTTCAGTATTACCACTCTGACCCAACTGGTGGTCATTCAGGGACTAATGGTCATTCAGGGACCAAAGTTACTACTGAGAAATTGAAAACATTGTTTTATTGGAAATGATTGAATAAATTGGTAAAAGATGTGGTGAAAGAGTGTGATGTTTGTCAAATGCAAAAGTCTGATTTATCTGCTTATCCAGGCCTTTTGCAACCACTTCCAACTCCCACCAAAATTTGGTCAGAAATACCAATGGACTTCATAGATGGGTTGTCATCTTCCCATGAAAAAATAGTGATATATGTGGTGGTTGATAGGCTAGGCAAGTATGCACACTTCATACACTTAGCTCATCCTTATACTGCAAATACAGTGGCTATTGATTTTCTTGACAACATCTATAAGCTACATGGATTGCTCACCTCCATTGTAAGTGACAGAGATAAAGTGTTTTTGAGTCACTTTTGGCAATCATTATTCAAAATTTTAAAGGTGCAACTTAACCTTTTGATGTGTATTTATCGAGTTGTAAAAAGGATTAATATCAAAGATAGAGACTAATACACAAATAGAAAACTGTAGCTAATCGTATAATAGTATAGCTTTGGTAAATCCGAGTTATCGTACCCACAAGGAACATATAATGTATTCTGAAATTGTTATAAACTAATAGTTAAACTTTATTAGAAACAAGTAAATACAGAGATAGTGCCTTTTAACGACAGGTGGTCATGATAAAGTTTCAAACAATAAAATAAAGAAAACAATAAAGATAGTATGATCCCAATGGTATGAACGATGTTTACTTAGATATACTCTCCCTAGACCTGGATGTATAGATTAAGTACAAGACATGATCAATAATGTGCAATTAACAAAACAATCACTTTGTTGTCACAAAACCAATTGAATGGTTAACCTTTCTTAGTGCAAGTGTCCTTGTCACCATTAGTTATTAACCACTTAGTGTTAATTCTAGTAATTTCATGATTTGATAGCTAACCTTATCGTCATAAGTGTTAAACCCACATAAGGTGTCGCTAAATGTGATACACAAACAATCAAGATTATAAATTTCAATTCAAAACCTTTTATTCGGTCAAATACAACGATACAATCATCAATTTCTCAATAATTGTAAACAAGTAATTGATAAACACAAGTTTTCACTTAATGCGACAAATACTTATCAATTGAATCAAAATTAAAACCTAAACCACTCATGGTTCTTTAATCAAACATAAAATTAACACATAATCAAATCAAATCAAGTACGATACATCCATAATCAAATGTTCATAATATCTAAATAAATACAAGAATCTTATCCCATAAAGGGTAGAAACATCAAACAATCAAAACTCAAGATATAATCCATAACAATGGTTATAAAATCAAACCGAAGAGAGTAATGAAATCGGATGATTCGGGATTGATCCTTTGTTCCAGAATGATAGAGATCATGTTAGAGGACTTAGGATGTCTCCAAAAGCCTCTGAAAATCGCCTCAAGCCGTTACCATATGAGAGATAACCCTAAGAATGGCTAAAAAACGTTTTTTAATACTTTGCTGGGCTGACAGACTTCGACATGTGACAAAATCTTATCTATGCGCGACGGTCTGGAGAAAATGGTCGCTTGGCGATGGAAATCGATCGCAACGCGATGGTTTGGCTGACAAAAAATAGTTGTGCGAAGACCACCGGTCGCCATGCGATGGGCTGCATTTCAGCAAACTTTAAAAACTCATGTTTTCACTTTAGTTAGTCACTTCTTTGATCATTCTCCAATGTATTCACATGAAATCAATTTTAAACCAAATAAGTACCGAAAGTTCACATAATTGACTTAGATGAGAAATAATTGGGACCGATATTGCCACTAAAATTATGTATAAATTAAGCAATGTCACATTTTTACTACATATCATCCCCAAAGTGATGACCAAACTGAAGTGGTCAATAGATGTCTTGAGTGTTACATAAGGTGTATGACAGGGAAAAAGCCTAAGGAGTGGACTAACTGGCTAGCTTTAGCTGAATTTTGGTAAAATACCAACTATCATTCCTCAATTCAAACTACACCCTTTGAGTTAGTTCATGGTCAAAGTTCACCATTGCATCATCCTTATCTTCCTGGTGACAGTCATGTGGATGCAGTGGATAGGACTCTTCAAGCTAGGGAAAACACTTAAGCTGCTGCAATTCCATCATAAACGAGCTCAAGATCACATGTAAAATTTGGCTAATAGACATAGGTTTGACAGGGAATTTACAGCAGGTATGTGGGTTTATCTCAAACTACCACCACATAGGCAAGTGACTATACGCCAAGGTTGTCGCACCCCCAAATTATGATGCAGCGGAAGTCGAGTCGGGGCGCGACTAATCATGGATCATTACACAAAGTTAAGGCAAACGACTCTATATGAGACGTTTTGAAAATAATACAAAGTAATTACATTAGTAATTCAACCGTTTACATTAAGATTTGAGTTCGCGGATAGTTCAAGAGATTCTATTACATGACCAATGTTACAAAATAGTAATGCAAGAAAATCTCTGATGTTTATAAGCATGCGACTCGAGCTATCGTGTCCTGGGGTAGTCCTACTCCTGTTGTGAACCTGAGAATACATACTAAAACGGTCAACATAATGTTGGTGAGTTCATAGGTTTGAAACAGTTATCAAAAGTTGGTAATAATCACAAGATTTCATCAGCGTTGCACGAATGCGAAAATAAAAGTATACTATTGCCATGGGTCTCACAGTTCGACGCTTAACCTAGTTTTTGCCTCGGGCAGACGTGTAATCCAATACACCTGTAACAGTCAAATATTAATGCGTCCGTGGGTCGGCTAGAGCGACTAGCCCGGACGGGGATGTCAATCCCCGATAGATCTATCCAATAATACTCGCGCTCATGCGATTAACGAACTATGATAAAGTGAGGACTTTGAGTGGATTAAAGGTCTCATGCAATCCGTATAAGAGTTGTTCCAGTTACTTGTGATTATAATAAACAGTGTATGTAATCTCACCCCATAGTGTAAAACAATAAAAGTGGGGCTATGAGACTCACCTGAGTCTTGTAAGCGTGCGTTTAAGTTAATAAACGTTTGTCCAAAGTGTAACCTTCTGGCGCCCTAAACGCACAAGGTTATGTATGAGTGAATGTCTCAAAAGATCATTCATGCTAGTTGTCCACTCAACTAGTTATGTCCAAGTGTTTGTTCATTGTTTGCGTTTAGAAAATATGTATGACCCGTTGGTGATGTTTTGTAATAATAATTCTCGAAGACATTATTATTATGTTTGTTTCATTTTATACTTAATAGAGTATATGGGTTTCATATACGTAATAAGTTATATGTGAACGTTCGTTATTACGCGTGTACGGTACTTTGTGAAAACATATTTAGAATAAGTCTGTGTTATGCGACACAATGGTTGTGTCGCTATAGGTTGTTGCGACATGAGGGTAGTGTCGCTGATGGTGAAGTTAAGATAATTTTTGCGACATAAGCATTGGTGTCGCAGGTCATGATTTTTCATAAGTATGCGACACAAGTCATTGTGTCGCTAGTTTCAGCGACATCGAAATTAGTTGGCGACACAAGGCATATTGCGACATTAGGTTAGTACTGTTTGAAATTTAGCGACACAAGCGTTAATACGGTTAGTTGGATTATTGCGACACTAACTTAGTGTCGCAAGTTAGTACTGCTTTATGATTTTAGCGACACAAGCTTTGTGTCGCAGATTAGTACTGCTGTCATTACGATTTAGCGACACAAGCCTTGTGTCGCAATAACTTCGGGCCTTCTGCGACACAGACGGGCTGTGATGTTTTTGATTTTTCGGAAACTTGCTCAAATGTGCTCGGTTTGACCCGAAACTTTTAGGGAAGTCTTAAATATGTTATTAGAGCTTGGAAAAGTCATCGTTACGTTCCGTGGTTGACCCGAAAGTGTCGTTTCATATTTATTGCAAAAATAGTCCATGAGTTTGTTTTCTTAGTTTTTGGGTTGTTTTCGGGGTTCGTTTTGACTAACCAAAGTTTCAAAGTGAGCTCCAAGAAAAATCATAGTTGTTCCTACATATCTTAGCTACTTTCAGTAAAAATTTCATGACTTTTGGTCAAGTATAGCTCACGAAATCGTCCAAGGATTAGACAAAGGTCCAGCAGGTCGACTTTTGGACCTTTGCTCAGTGTTTGGTTCATATCTCACGATTTACAAAGCTTCAGAAAAAGTGCGAGTACAATTTTGAAAGGTAACAGAAAAAGCAAACTTTTCCAAGTGGTTTCAGTCGTTTTGGAGTTGTAGATCTCGAGATATGATTTCCCAAAGTTGGTCGATTTTTCTGTTCAAAATGGCAGTCCAAACACATTTTCTTGTAAAATCGTTTTCGTATATCAAATGACCTCAGAAAATCGTCAAACCACTTGGGTTCGAAAGTAGAGTTCTTGAACTTGATTTTAGACTCAAGAATCGTTCGATTTGGTTAAGAAATGAGTTAGATATCATGTGTCAAAGTCGGGTTAAGTTTTTGTCCGAAGGTTAATAGCTTTACCCGAAAGTTTTTAGCATTATCTTTTGGTTTTCGGTTTAGATCTTGGACATAATTAGCACAAATGAACCTCTAACATGTTTATTAACATCATCCAAGGAAAATGAACAAGATTTGAAGAGATTCTTACAAGGAAAAGTCGATCTAAAGTCGAAATGAATGAGAAAGGGCTGCTGCTGTTCGGTTTTTGTTTCTCTTGCTTCTTCTTCTTCCTTGAACGATGTAGATGGTGGTGGTGGTGTCCAGGGGCCTTGGAAGAGGCTGAAGATGATGGTGGTGGTGGTGGGTTTGGGGCTGAAATTGAGAGAGTAGAGATTTAGGAGAAAAGGAGGTTGTTTGGTTATTTGTGAAAAGTGTGAGTGTGAGTGTATGTGTGTTTAAAGTGAGGGGGTGGGCCAAAGGGATTTGGGCTGGTCATGGCTGGGCTGGGCCGGCTTTGGGCTTGGCCCAATGTTGGTCCTCGGGCTCGTGACTCGTTTCCTCGATTTCATGTTATGTTACTCGTTCGGTTACGTTAATCGCGCGTGTTATAATTAAATCGTTAACATTTAGTTTTCGTGTTTATATTTGAATACGAAATTGTTATTTTTAAGTGGCAAAATGTTCTTTAATACTTTTATTGAACCTTTATAACATACTTGACGGGTTTCGTTCGGTGTCGGGTTCGATTCGCGCGTTTTCGTCGCGTACGATACGTTTTGTAGGAAACGTGAAACGTTTTAGATATTATCGCAATAATATAAGTTAAATAACAATTATCTATCATAATTAGGTTATTTAATAAACTGTTTTTCACCAACGTCCATATTTATTGTGTCGGATTCCATCCGATCGAATTTGCGCAATTTACAGTTTATTACGTACGTGCGTATAATACACTATACAAAGTGCTATAGTAATTAGTCCTATTTCACACTAATTACATGTAATAATGATCTATGATTAATCACTAATGACGGCCTAATTTGTCGGGTGTCACATTCTCCCCTTTTTAGAAGAATTTCGTCCCGAAATTAGTTTGTTGCCGTGGTTTGTGTGGGATCGGTGAAAAGGTGTGAGTATTTCTGTCGCATTTGGTCTTCCCGTTCCCAAGTGAATTCAGGACCACGCCTGGAATTCCATCGGACTTTAACGATGGGAATACGACTCTGTTTTAAACGCTTGACCTCTCGGTCCATGATCTCAACGGGTTCCTCGACGAAATGAAGCTTGTCATCGATTTGAATTTCATCAAGCGGAATGATAAGTGTCTCATCAGACACGCATTTCTTAAGGTTAGAAATGTGAAAAGTTTTGTGCACGCTACTGAGTTCTTGGGGTAGCTGCAGTCGATATGCCACCGGACCAATCCTTTCTAGAATTTCAAACGGTCCAATGTACCTTGGGTTAAGCTTTCCACGTTTACCAAAAGGAATGATACCTTTCCAAGGTGACACTTTTAACAGTACTTTGTCCCCGACTTGAAACTCGAGGTGTTTGTGTCTCACGTCAGCATAGCTCTTCTGACGATCACGTGCGGCTTTCAGCCGGTTTTGGATATTTACAATTTTCTCAGTGGTTTCGTGTATGATTTCGGGACCGGTGAGTTGGCTATCTCCCACCTCGGTCCAACAGAGAGGTGAGCGGCATTTTCGTCCGTAAAGTGCCTCAAAAGGTGCAGCCTTTATACTGGTGTGGTAGCTGTTGTTGTACGAGAATTCGCACAGAGGCAAGTGATTTTCCCAATTCTTACCGAAGTCAACTACGCAAGCTCGTAGCATATCTTCTAGGGTCTGAATGGTTCGTTCGCTTTGGCCATCGGTTTGCGGGTGGTAGGCCGTACTCATATCCAAACGAGTGCCTAGTGATTTTTGTAATGATTGCCAAAAGCGAGAAGTGAAACGGCTATCTCTATCTGAGATGATTGAGATAGGTACGCCGTGTCGAGCGACGATTTCTTTTATGTAGATGCGAGTCAAACGCTCCATCTTGTCAGTTTCCTTGATTGCCAGGAAATGAACAGATTTGGTGAGACGGTCGACGATCACCCAAATGGTATCGCAACCGCTCGGTGTTTTTGGCAGTTTGGTGATGAAGTCCATGGAGATCTGCTCCCATTTCCATTGAGGTATTTCAGGTTGTTGCAATAATCCGGAGGGTTTCCGGTATTCGGCTTTAACCTTTGAGCAGGTAAGGCACTTGCTCACGTAAGTAGCTATGTCAGCCTTCATGTTGGGCCACCAATACGACTCTTTGATGCCATGATACATCTTGTCGGCTCCAGGATGTATAGAGTATCGAGATTTGTGAGCTTCATCCATCACCAAATCTCGTAAATTTCCAAAGTTTGGTAACCATATCCGTTTAGAGAAGTATCGAGCTCCATCGGACTTGATTTCAAATTGTTTATCCATGCCTCGAAGAGCTTCGCTTTTCACGTTCTCTTCCTTGAGTGCTTCGTGTTGGGCGGCATGGATTTGGGTGGTGAGGTTGTTATGCACAGTCATACCGAGGGCTCGAACTCGCAGCGGTTTAGCTCGTTCCTTTCGACTTAAGGCATCGGCCACAACGTTCGCCTTGCCTGGGTGATAGCGGATTTCGCAGTCGTAATCGGTAAGTAGTTCGACCCATCGGCGTTGTGTCATGTTCAGATCCTTCTGATCAAAGATGTGCTGAAGACTTTTATGGTCAGTGAAGATGGTACACTTGGTACCATATAGGTAATGTCTCCAGATTTTAAGTGCGAAGACCACAGCTCCTAGTTCCAAGTCGTGAGTCGTATAGTTTTTCTCATGGACTTTGAGCTGTCGGGAGGCGTAAGCTATGACTTTTTCTCGTTGCATTAACACACAACCAAGTCCTTGGTGTGAGGCGTCACAGTAGACCACAAAGTCGTCGTTGCCTTCGGGTAGTGACAGGATGGGTGCGCTGCAAAGTTTTTGTTTTAATAGCTGGAATGCCGACTCTTGTTTGTCAGTCCAATCGAACTTCTTTTCTTTTTGAGTCAGTGCGGTTAAAGGTTGAGCTATTTTTGAAAAATTCTCAATGAATCGCCGATAATATCCAGCGAGTCCTAAGAATTGACGTACTTCGGTTGGAGTTGTGGGCGCTTGCCAGCACTTAATGGCCTCGATTTTCGATGGATCGACATGTATCTCTTTACTGTCGATGACGTGCCCTAAGAATTGTACGGTTCGGATCCAAAATTCGCATTTGGAGAATTTGGCGTATAACTCCTCGCGTTTGAGTAATTCAAGAATGGTTTTCAGGTGTTGGCCGTGTTCTTGTTCGTTGCGAGAGTAAATCAGGATGTCATCGATGAACACACTGACGAATTTGTCGAGATATGGCTTGCACACCCGATTCATAAGATCCATGAATACAGCCGGTGCGTTGGTTAAGCCAAATGGCATGACCTGGAATTCGTAGTGACCGTATCGAGTCCGGAATGCGGTTTTTGGGATATCGTCGTTCTGAACTCGCAATTGATGATAACCTGACCGTAGGTCGATTTTTGAGTAAACACTCGATCCCTGGAGTTGGTCGAATAGGTCATCGATCCGGGGAAGTGGGTACCGATTCTTAACGGTCAGCTTGTTCAACTCTCGGTAATCGATACACATTCGGAAGGATCCATCTTTCTTTTTCACAAATAGGACTGAAGCTCCCCACGGTGAGGAACTTGGTCGAATGAATCCCTTATCCAAGAGTTCCTGCAATTGAGTAGATAACTCCTGAAGTTCGGAAGGGGCTAAACGGTACGGAGCTCGTGCCACGG
Source organism: Gnaphalium uliginosum (assembly GCA_963930675.1). Taxonomy (NCBI): domain Eukaryota; kingdom Viridiplantae; phylum Streptophyta; class Magnoliopsida; order Asterales; family Asteraceae; genus Gnaphalium; species Gnaphalium uliginosum. The sequence goes on from OZ005681.1 coordinate 23,805,615, forward strand.
GTGCTGCGCCGGGCACTAAATCTATCTGAAATTCGACTTGTCTGGGTGGTGGGAGGCCAGGCAAGTCTTCGGGGAAGACTTCAGGAAAGTCTCGGACGATAAGCACATCTTCAAGCCGCTTCTCCTCCGACTTCTTCTCAGTTACATGTGCCAGAAGTGCCGGGTATCCTTTTCGTAGATATTTTCTAGTTTTCATGCACGATATTACATTCACCCTCGATCCCCCGGTCTCCCCTTGTATGATTAAGGTTCCACCGGTGACGAGAGGAATGCGAACGAGTTTCTCGTGGCAAACGATTTCGGCGCGGTTTTTGGACAACCAATCCATACCTACGATGATGTCGAAACTCCCGATTTCGATGGGAATTAAATCTATGGAAAAAGATTCGTTTGCTAAGTTTAAAGTGCAATTTTGAATTACACTGTCGGCCTCAATCAGGTTACCGTTTGCTAATTCCACTATATACTTTGCACCTAAGGTCGTGGGAGTAATATTAAGTAGTGAGCTAACCTCATCGGATATGAAACTCTTATCAGCTCCAGTATCAAACACGACAGATGCAGTTAAGTTGTTGAGGAGAAACATACCCGTAACCACATCAGGGTCTTGTCGGGCTTCTCCCGAGTTAATCACAAAAGCTCTACCGCGAGCGTTGTTGTTCCTGTTGTTGTTGTTGTTGTTGTTGTTGTTGTTTCTCAGCTTCGGACAGTCATTTCTGAAGTGTCCGGGGTTACCACATTCATAACAGGTTCGGGGTGTACCGGGTTTGGCTGTGGTGTTGGGAACTCTGCAGTCCTTGGTTAAGTGGCCCTGTCGTTTGCATTTAGTACAGACGTTGCCACATGGACCATCATGGTGTAAGGTACACTTGGGGCAGTAGGGTCTGCTCCCTTGATACTTTTTCTTGTCATCGGTTCCCGTTGTATAGGCTCTGACAGTCTCCGGCCTTCTGTTCTGTTGTTGGTGGTTGCTGTTGGGGTTTCCCTCCCATTTTCTTTTGTTATCCCCAGATCGGTTTCCTGTGTTTGCAGCAGGTGTCCCACGGCGGACCACCTGGGCCATTAAACTGTGTACCATACGGACGGCACTTTGAATGGTTCCGGGGTTTGAAGCAGTCACCATACCTTGAATCTTTGCTGGGAGTCCCCAGATGTATCTCTCGATTCTCTTGTACTCGGGGTCCACCATTGTTGGACAAAGGAGTGCCAACTGGTGGAAGCGGGTGGTGTAACCAGTTATGTCGTCACCCTTGACGGTGAGGTTCCAGAATTCCACCTCAAGTTGTTGTAGTTCTTCCCTGGGGCAATACTCCTCCGTCATCATCTTTTTCAAATCCTCCCAGGGGAGTTGGTAGGCGGTGTCGATCCCCACAGTTTGCATGTAGGTGTTCCACCAGGTAAGTGCACCGTCCAAGAAGGTGCAGGTGGAGTACTTGACTTTGCACTCTTCGGTGCAGTCGCAGATACGGAATACGGATTCCATCTTTTCAATCCATCGTAATAGACCGATGGCTCCTTCAGTACCCTTGAAGTTTAAGGGTTTGCAGCTCATGAATTCCTTGTAGGAACAAGGTTTGGTTGTTGGGGCAGCATTTGAGGTGTTTTCACTGCCAGCATGTGGTATCGATCCAATATTTTGGTTTGCTCCCTGAGCAGCCAATGCGTCGGCTACTCCTTGAGCGATGAATTGCGCGAGTTCCTCAGCGCTGAAAGTTTGTCTTCTAGGCGGCATGATTCTTAAATAAGGATTTGAAAGAAATGTGGGTTAGTTCATACGAGGGTTATGATTTTTACAAATGTATATTTAGGAAGAGGTAATATACAACAGCACAAGTGGCAATCACAGATTTAAGCAGCAAGATTTGATATCATTCAAAATACAAGTTCGAATGTTCACAGAATTTAAAGTTTACAAAAGAGACCGGAAAAATTTTAAGTCCGGTCGAGACACAAGTAGCTACCCGGTTCGTTACATGACAATTATTACTCTAATCCCGACGTCGATCTGCCTGTGGTAGTAGAGTGATGATCCGATCGACCGCTTCTGCGAGTCTGCCAGCCTGTCGCGCACTCTCCTCAGCTAGCGTTAGACGTTGCTCTAGCATTCGCGAGAGCTGTTCAGCCTCCTGGGAACGCTGCTCACATTGTTGCATTCTAATCCGCAACTCCATAAGTTCGTCCCTCGAATCCGTTGCTAGGTCGTTTGTGAGGTTCACGACTTCTACTATATCTTCCTGATTCTGGAGGGATTGAGTCATGTCACCCCGAAATTCTCTTTGCTCCATTCTCATTGTCTCGAGCCTCCTCTCGTGACGGTGAAGTCTCGCAGCTAACACTGGAACAGTGTGATGAGTGGGTTCCTGAGTGTAGGGAGAAATATCCATGGGTTCTGCGGTTGACTGGATCCCTTCCTCGTGTCTCCAGGTCTCTAGTGCGTTTGACAACCAGTCCCACTCGCGTGTTCCCGCTTGACGGTGGTCACTGACTCGAATGCCTGCGGCGTTTCTTGACCGAGGTCTGGCCTGGTTGGCTCTGGTATCGCTCCTGGTGCGTGGGCGACGGGTCCCTGAAGGAGCACGGGTGGATGAGTTTGGAGTTTCGTCTCCCTCGGTGATAGTCATGCGGTTAGGAAAGTCTGCCATTCTGTGGTCAGAGTTTTAGTACGTGAGAACTATATATATACGTATGACACACAATACTCTAATAAGTATAGTATGGGATACTTTTGTCCTGCCTCTAATGTTATCAAAGTCGTCTAATGTATTCCCTTTTAACATAACCAGGTCAAGTCCTGCATCGATTCCCTTTTAATTGTACATAGTTGATCAGGCTATGTTAATTAAAATTGAATTATGAAATTCCTGAGCTAGTTATGCCCAATGAGGAATACTACCTAAGAGTTATAGTCTAGGTCCACTAATGCAACCTAGTTCGCTATAACTATGGCTCTGATACCAATCTGTCGCACCCCCAAATTATGATGCAGCGGAAGTCGAGTCGGGGCGCGACTAATCATGGATCATTACACAAAGTTAAGGCAAACGACTCTATATGAGACGTTTTGAAAATAATACAAAGTAATTACATTAGTAATTCAACCGTTTACATTAAGATTTGAGTTCGCGGATAGTTCAAGAGATTCTATTACATGACCAATGTTACAAAATAGTAATGCAAGAAAATCTCTGATGTTTATAAGCATGCGACTCGAGCTATCGTGTCCTGGGGTAGTCCTACTCCTGTTGTGAACCTGAGAATACATACTAAAACGGTCAACATAATGTTGGTGAGTTCATAGGTTTGAAACAGTTATCAAAAGTTGGTAATAATCACAAGATTTCATCAGCGTTGCACGAATGCGAAAATAAAAGTATACTATTGCCATGGGTCTCACAGTTCGACGCTTAACCTAGTTTTTGCCTCGGGCAGACGTGTAATCCAATACACCTGTAACAGTCAAATATTAATGCGTCCGTGGGTCGGCTAGAGCGACTAGCCCGGACGGGGATGTCAATCCCCGATAGATCTATCCAATAATACTCGCGCTCATGCGATTAACGAACTATGATAAAGTGAGGACTTTGAGTGGATTAAAGGTCTCATGCAATCCGTATAAGAGTTGTTCCAGTTACTTGTGATTATAATAAACAGTGTATGTAATCTCACCCCATAGTGTAAAACAATAAAAGTGGGGCTATGAGACTCACCTGAGTCTTGTAAGCGTGCGTTTAAGTTAATAAACGTTTGTCCAAAGTGTAACCTTCTGGCGCCCTAAACGCACAAGGTTATGTATGAGTGAATGTCTCAAAAGATCATTCATGCTAGTTGTCCACTCAACTAGTTATGTCCAAGTGTTTGTTCATTGTTTGCGTTTAGAAAATATGTATGACCCGTTGGTGATGTTTTGTAATAATAATTCTCGAAGACATTATTATTATGTTTGTTTCATTTTATACTTAATAGAGTATATGGGTTTCATATACGTAATAAGTTATATGTGAACGTTCGTTATTACGCGTGTACGGTACTTTGTGAAAACATATTTAGAATAAGTCTGTGTTATGCGACACAATGGTTGTGTCGCTATAGGTTGTTGCGACATGAGGGTAGTGTCGCTGATGGTGAAGTTAAGATAATTTTTGCGACATAAGCATTGGTGTCGCAGGTCATGATTTTTCATAAGTATGCGACACAAGTCATTGTGTCGCTAGTTTCAGCGACATCGAAATTAGTTGGCGACACAAGGCATATTGCGACATTAGGTTAGTACTGTTTGAAATTTAGCGACACAAGCGTTAATACGGTTAGTTGGATTATTGCGACACTAACTTAGTGTCGCAAGTTAGTACTGCTTTATGATTTTAGCGACACAAGCTTTGTGTCGCAGATTAGTACTGCTGTCATTACGATTTAGCGACACAAGCCTTGTGTCGCAATAACTTCGGGCCTTCTGCGACACAGACGGGCTGTGATGTTTTTGATTTTTCGGAAACTTGCTCAAATGTGCTCGGTTTGACCCGAAACTTTTAGGGAAGTCTTAAATATGTTATTAGAGCTAGGAAAAGTCATCGTTACGTTCCGTGGTTGACCCGAAAGTGTCGTTTCATATTTATTGCAAAAATAGTCCATGAGTTTGTTTTCTTAGTTTTTGGGTTGTTTTCGGGGTTCGTTTTGACTAACCAAAGTTTCAAAGTGAGCTCCAAGAAAAATCATAGTTGTTCCTACATATCTTAGCTACTTTCAGTAAAAATTTCATGACTTTTGGTCAAGTATAGCTCACGAAATCGTCCAAGGATTAGACAAAGGTCCAGCAGGTCGACTTTTGGACCTTTGCTCAGTGTTTGGTTCATATCTCACGATTTACAAAGCTTCAGAAAAAGTGCGAGTACAATTTTGAAAGGTAACAGAAAAAGCAAACTTTTCCAAGTGGTTTCAGTCGTTTTGGAGTTGTAGATCTCGAGATATGATTTCCCAAAGTTGGTCGATTTTTCTGTTCAAAATGGCAGTCCAGACACATTTTCTTGTAAAATCGTTTTCGTATATCAAATGACCTCAGAAAATCGTCAAACCACTTGGGTTCGAAAGTAGAGTTCTTGAACTTGATTTTAGACTCAAGAATCGTTCGATTTGGTTAAGAAATGAGTTAGATATCATGTGTCAAAGTCGGGTTAAGTTTTTGTCCGAAGGTTAATAGCTTTACCCGAAAGTTTTTAGCATTATCTTTTGGTTTTCGGTTTAGATCTTGGACATAATTAGCACAAATGAACCTCTAACATGTTTATTAACATCATCCAAGGAAAATGAACAAGATTTGAAGAGATTCTTACAAGGAAAAGTCGATCTAAAGTCGAAATGAATGAGAAAGGGCTGCTGCTGTTCGGTTTTTGTTTCTCTTGCTTCTTCTTCTTCCTTGAACGATGTAGATGGTGGTGGTGGTGTCCAGGGGCCTTGGAAGAGGCTGAAGATGATGGTGGTGGTGGTGGGTTTGGGGCTGAAATTGAGAGAGTAGAGATTTAGGAGAAAAGGAGGTTGTTTGGTTATTTGTGAAAAGTGTGAGTGTGAGTGTATGTGTGTTTAAAGTGAGGGGGTGGGCCAAAGGGATTTGGGCTGGTCATGGCTGGGCTGGGCCGGCTTTGGGCTTGGCCCAATGTTGGTCCTCGGGCTCGTGACTCGTTTCCTCGATTTCATGTTATGTTACTCGTTCGGTTACGTTAATCGCGCGTGTTATAATTAAATCGTTAACATTTAGTTTTCGTGTTTATATTTGAATACGAAATTGTTATTTTTAAGTGGCAAAATGTTCTTTAATACTTTTATTGAACCTTTATAACATACTTGACGGGTTTCGTTCGGTGTCGGGTTCGATTCGCGCGTTTTCGTCGCGTACGATACGTTTTGTAGGAAACGTGAAACGTTTTAGATATTATCGCAATAATATAAGTTAAATAACAATTATCTATCATAATTAGGTTATTTAATAAACTGTTTTTCACCAACGTCCATATTTATTGTGTCGGATTCCATCCGATCGAATTTGCGCAATTTACAGTTTATTACGTACGTGCGTATAATACACTATACAAAGTGCTATAGTAATTAGTCCTATTTCACACTAATTACATGTAATAATGATCTATGATTAATCACTAATGACGGCCTAATTTGTCGGGTGTCACAAAGGTGCACAACACCAATTATCAGCCAAATACTATGGGCCCTTCTTAATCATTGAACGCATAAATAAGGTTGCGTATCGTTTGAAATTACAACTAGAAAGTCAAATCCACTCCGTTTTCCACGTGTCACAATTGAAAAGGTTTCATGGCAGTAACGTTCAAAAGACAGGCGTGTTGCCAGTGTGTGGAGAAGAGGGGTCGATGACCATGGCTCCAATTGATATTTTGGATCGCCGTTTGCTCAAGCTTAACAATCGTCCAGCTATGCATATGTTGGTGTAGTAGGAGAATCAAGCTATTGAAGATGCTACATGGGAACTCTACAGTGATTTGATACTTCGTTTTCCCCAATTCGGAACATATCCTTGAGGACAAGGATTTTTAAAAGGGGGAAGAAATGATACGCTCCAATAAAAGGTCAAACAAAGTCAAACAAATAAAAAAACATAACTTTAAAACTCACGTGCTTCACACGTGATTTCTGTTAAGTTGAATAAGCGGACGTTGGCGGTTATGCTTTTCTTTTAGGTCGCCGTTAATGTTGGTGAATATATAGTCCGGTTAGCTCATTTCTCCATTTTTACCTTTGAATTGTAATTCGTTCCCGTTTCTCTTATTCATTCGATTACTTGTAATCATTCCACCATTAATGAACAAGTGATTTCCTGCGTATTTCTTATTCTTGTAAGTGCCTGATTACTCTGTTTGATTGGATTTCAAATTCCTTGTGTTTTTCTAATTCGATCGCATCATGTAATGACATTATGAAACTAGTACAATTTCTTGTTAACTGTCTATTTTTTATTTTATATTTTTTATTTTTTATTTTTTATTTATGTTGTGAAAAAATTGAATAGAAGAGGCTTTGTACTGTTAAGAAACTAGCAATCCTCTTGATATAATAATTCCTATAGATAAAATAGATTAAATTCACTACATATATTATTGAGTACATTCAAGCATCAAGTATGTGAATTAATGTTACATATAATATAAATAGAATACGAAAAATGTGGAGAATGAAATGCATATATCGTAAAGTGAAAGAATAAGATTAAAAATAGTATGCGATGAAGATAGCAACCGCCAAGCAAATGAACGTCGAAATATCATGAACTGCAGTGCTTGAAGTTCCATTGCCAGTTCCAACTGCAGTTGGGCTCAAGGATGCTCCTCCATCAGAAATTGGACTACCTGCTTAAGTTCATATAACCACCATAGATAAATTAAAAAAAGAAGTGTTAAGAGCATATTTACATCACTTTCTAAAGAGCACAGTTGGTTCTGTTAGAACATAACATGAATCCTGTTGAAACAGAATTTAATTGAGGGGGTGTTTGGATTTGTTTAGTTATATGCACGTATATGTTTAAAAAATAATTATAACTATTATGGTCACTTTTTAAATGTTTATTCTGTTTAAAATAAGTAGACGGACAGTTTTCTGAAAGTTGTTTGACTTTGTTTATCTGCTGTAAAAGCAATAAACTGATAAACGATTAAATAAATGATCCCCAACACCCCTAGCGTTCTTGTTTATCAAGTCAAATGATGCATGAGAAACAAATGAGAATTAAAAGTATGACTACAAAAGAAACATGTAGAGAGTGATGCCTGATCTTGTCCCATTAAGTTTTGAGCAAATGGCCCAAAAAAGTAATCGACTTGTCAAAATTTGACAATAAACGGAATATGAGTTTTGTCGATGTCCAAAAAGGACTCATATTTTAAAATCGTGCCATAAAAGAATTTAAATTGTCAGAAAAGTTCAATTAAGGGTAAAATTATCATTTTATTTTTAAAAATGTGCCATAAAAGGATTTAGTATTTTGAAATCGTGCCATAAAAAGATTAAACATTTTGAAATCGTGTCAAAAAAGGATTGAACACTAAAAATAAAAATTCGAGTTTAACACTCAAAAAGTAAAATTAGTGTTTATATCTTATGTTTTGTAGGTCAAAAATGTCACATATTAATTGAATATATGAGATTTAAGCTCCACATGAGCTAAACTGATCAAAAATTGAAAGAGAACAAATGAAACCGTGATTACACCTTTAATTGAACTTTTTTGACAACTTAAATTCTTTTATGACACGATTTTCAAATGTAGGTCCTTTTTGGACATCTGTAAAAGTGATATTCCCTTTATTGTCAAATTTTGACAAGTTGGTTACCTTTTCGGGCCATTTGCCCTTAAGTTTTTCTTGAAAAAACTTTGTAAACGGATAAAAGTGACTGGTCCACATTCACCCACCCTACCCTGACCCGAAGACAGTTTGTAAAAGGCAATGTTGGGGCATACGTTCCCCTAAGTTTTTGGTGGAACGGTTATAATAATTCTATTGTTGTAGCGTAGTCGATATAACTAAATCATAAACATTTAAGTTATTTACATATCCTCCATCTCAGTTAAAGTATCAATTTTGACTTTGTACACTGTATTAGGATTCTCCACTAACTACACTTTTCACCAATCAAATAACATATCTACCTACTAAAGTCTTTTTCAATCGGTTAAAACATGAAAGTGGACACAGACAATCCAAAATAGTAATGTGACAATTATCAGGTTGAAATCGGTTACCTGCTGTTGATCCAGGTGCGTCACTTGCTGCACTAGGCATGGGAGCTGCAGTTGGAGTTGCTGTAAAATATCAAAGAAATTAAGGTTCTATTAATACACTACTTTTTTGTATACAATTAAAGTTAAATGTTGCTTACATTCACTACTGAAAAATACGATTAGAACCCTTAATTTTGTTGCAGACATTTTCCATAACATTAAAAGGGCATGTAGCTAACCATGATCCACCAGCAATAATAATACAATAATATAGAAGTTAGGTGAACAAATAAATGTACACCAATGAGTCTGTCTAAAAAGTGCATTAACATGCATACTTCAATTCATTACATGGTCCCTACAACAGAGAACGATGCCTAATATCTCATTTTCAACATATATATTTTATTATATAATCACATCCACAATAATTCATTTTCATATATTTATATAATTTTAAAAATTGTAAAGACAAATTTCTTAAAAAAAAAGTAAAATGTAGAATTGAGAGAGAGAACCTGGGCAAGCATCAAGAGGAGGGATTTGTAGTTTACAAGCATCAGGAAGCATGAGTGCCCTAGTGATATCTACTCCAAAATTTTCTGCTTGTCCAACGAGTTGACACAAGCAGATAGGGTTGCTTTCGAGCAACCCTGCAAATTCTGGACAACATTTTTTGTCTGGAGCAGCCATGGTACTTCCATTTTGAACAAAAGTCAAACAATCTGAAACATTTGTGAGCGCCGTGATACAATCAGTTGCTGGTGCCATCGCCATTGGTACCCCCGGTGACATCACTGGTGCTGATGATGGCGATTGGGCTTCTAGACATGGAAGCCCAACAAAGATCAGACCCACCAACATGGCGACGACCATAGTGGTGGCGTTAGATTTGACCATTATGGAAAACAATTTTTGGTGGTGGTTGTGGTGGGATTGAAAAAAAAAATGGTAAGTGAAGAAAGGGTAGGAAGTGAAATTTAATGTGTTAAATGGGTGAAGAAATTATATTGATGTGTGTGTATGTATATAGAAGTGATGGCAGTTAGATAGCATTGAGTGAGAAAGGTGGAAAGATATGGCCTAACTTCAGAGCCTGTACAAATTAAATTCTCCTTTCATCTCCTACCTACCTGTACTTCTTTATTTGGTTTTTATTTTCCAAAAAATGGTCATACTGCCCTTTAACCATTATTTGGCAGTTGTCAGCTTCATAAAAGCTACCATCTTCTTCACTATTATAAAGCCTTTCGGTTATTTTGATTCGGTCATTACTCATAATTTTTATTTACTTTTAAACTTAGCTAGTTGAATAGATGATCGATTTTATCACGTAAACACGAATTCAGTAAATGGGATCAGATCATAGGTCGTGTTACGTTTGATCTTTGCCTATTCGGAATAGAATTCGTGACAGCTTATAGTGCCATAGGCATGGGAAAAAAAGGCCATTTAGAAGAAGACAATGTATATGGAAAAAGCACCTAGTTATTAAGTCAACTCTTTTGGAAAAGGCAACCTGGTTCATGTCAACTCTTTTGGAAAAGGAGATCATCATTTCCTCTTTCACATGTTTGGCACAATACTAGCAACTATAACTAGATATAATAATAATAATAATTGTTTTTAATTCCATTGTTGACTATTGCAATGTTTACAGCATCCCAGAAAACATGAACCCATTTCACTCCCCCTTTGTAGTTCAATGTTCCAAGATCAAACAGTTTGCCCATCTCCAGCATGAATCAAACTAATTCGCCCCTCGTTTTCACATACGTTGGATCAGAGTAAGGCGCCCTCAAAGGCGATCCAACATACGAATTCAGGACATGTACGTTAACTGTATCAAACCTATGAAGTAACAAAATCTAACGTCGAAACTAAAATACAATTAATATAGACCATAAGAATTGTCTAAATGACGCAAACCCTAGTCAACGAAAGTATTTGCTACCAATACTCCTAAATTTTTATTGGGCATATAACTTACCAAAAGACTAAATTCACCAACTATAACTTGAATTCCCTTACACTCCACCTAATTAAATAAAAAACAGAACTTCATCCAAGTAATTTATATTTTATAAAAAAAATCTCCCAACTTGATAAATATATATCAACTTTTCTAACTTCTTGTTCAAGTCCATTTTTTGCTCGAGTATTCGATCCCCACCTTTTCAAAACTCTTTATATGGTCATGTCATGATTAGGACATCGACGAGATTTATCATATACCAAAACCACCGTCAATTTATAAAATAGAACGTCACAGCAAAAAAAAACTCTTAATTGACGATTATTATGTCTTACATACAAGTCTAGTTGAGATTCTACTTTAAATCAATTGGTGTTAAATGAATTAGCTCATGAACTTTATTACATGGAAACATTATTTTCTTTCAGTTTTCGGTGTGAGATATGAGTTTGCATTCAACAACTTTACCCCAATATCCCATGATAGTTAACTAACCGCCGATATAGATATCCGACTTAATCACATGCACTTGCAATATTATTGCCAAAATCCACCTCATTAACAGTTAAATACGGTAAGTTCTTTTTGTTTTTACAATTATAATAATAATATGAGTAATCATTTTTTACCATGATAATAAAAACAAAAAAAAAATACATGTTGGGGAATAAGGGTGTGTGATGATAATCTTAGATATTCTTAAAATTGTGTAAATCACTTTCTCAATATAGTACTTCAACCCTTCACTGCCCTGGGTTCACGAAATCAATATTGGAATAAGACTAAGAACGCACTTGAAAAATAGGCAGAGAAATCAAGCAAAGGCAGAAAGAGTTATTTTGTTTTCGTGTGTGAAAAATGAGACCAAATGCATTTTGTTATTTGCAGAATTGTTTGGCGATTGACGGGAAACTAACCGTCGCAACGTTTCACCAAAAGTGGCAATGTTTCGCAAACAAACATCACATCTGTTCGTTTTGGCGGGAAAAGCGGGTAAATGGTCGTTGTATATTAAATTCAACTAGGGGGTAAATGGTCGTTGTATATTAAATTCAACTAGGGGACCCCAACTAGGGGTTCGGCCCCCTAGACCCAGCAAGGGGCGCAACCCCCTTGACTCCGCACTTACCGACTCATTTTATAACTTAACTTGGAATACCCTTTGCTACCGAACAAATCTCAATTACACTAAAATTACCAATAGTAGCTATAATGAAAAGCAACATTTATTGCTACTAAAAATAATTACTTTTAGTTACTAAATAAATAAACTTAAAGGTTAATTTATTATTAGTCCCTACGATGATTGACAAATGATTCAACGGTTTTTCGCTCTTTACGTACCTTTTCCTTTATTAGGTTAGGTGTCTAGTTTAATTTAAACCTATAAATCATTTTTCTATAGTAAAATCTGTCAACCCAAAAGTGTATGGCATACCGATAAGAGCTTGTCATTCTAAAAATTAAGGACGTCTCGAGTTCGAATCATGTGATCTGCTGACGACTGCAACTCCTTGTGTTCACGCGGTCCAGGTTAATAATCCAGAATCGTGGGAGGGTAAGTCGTTTTTCCAGTTCCAAAGGGTTTGTAAGGTATTTGTAAAGCTTCAAATTTGCTTGTCGGGTCAACAAAGTTGGGTTAGTTGAGAATTTTGTGGTTACAAAAAAGAAAAGAAAAACTCTAAATCACTTGAAGAAAATTAATTGAGAATTATGGCTACCATTACTTTGGTAGAAAAGTAGAAAAAGCAATTGGTATGGAATTTATGGAGAAGGAATAAGGGTGGGTTATGGTTATACATTAAGTAGGGCACATGCCAACGACAATATGTATATGGTTTGTAAGTTGGGGAATTGCTTTATTCAACCGTCCCTCTCTTCAAACTACAACGCCAACAGTAAAGGTAGGTAATACCATGAAGACTGTCTTATTAACTAAACCAAGGTTGATATGATCATAGCACATGCAACGTCACCGCGTGTAAGATGTTTGTCAACAACCAGGGGCAGGATTTAAGGTTAAGGGGAACCATAATTCGGTACAAGATAATAACTATATATAATACTAATATAATTACGATCTAACCTCAGCTCTCAAACCAATACAAAGATGTGTAAAAACTAATCTCAAAAAGTATTCTACTATTCATAAGTATATATCCTTTAGATGACTCTCAACAATCCTTTCTTCGGTTGCTTCTGCAGTTTTGTCAGCTCAACGCTACGTCAGCACAACCAAAACTGATAAAAGACTGACTAAACACTGCCAACGGTGTTTTTTTCAGTTTCAGTTCTGGGACCCACTGACTATTAATTTAATTTTTTAAACACAAATTAAATAAAAACTCTTTCATCAAAATAAAAAAATATTACATTAATTAAAATAAAAACATTACAATAATAAAAAAAAACATTACAATAATAATAAAAAAAACATTACAATAATTAAAATAACGAATTTAGCCGTTGTCGGAGAACCCACTTTGTCGCGTATCCTTTCCGAACATCGTATTGAAATCGTCTTGATACTTCTTTATTACAATTTTCCTAGTTTTAACAGTATAGGCCGTTGGATGAATTTCCACTGTTTTAACATCATCTTTTGTTTATCAAACTCATTTTTTGTTGCGTCGCTTCTTGTATAGATTTTAGAGTTTGTTGTTGAATTTTTGCCGATTCCAAAATGGCCTCACGTGTCGCGTCGCTCCAATTTCTTGTAGATGTTGCATCCGAAGAACCCGAACTTCGTTGACTTTTTCGACTTGTTTCACGACCGAGTGGACGAAGAAGCTGGTCATTTTGGAATAGTCGTTGCATATTATTCGCAAGGTCAGCGGGATTCGAATTATCGTCGGTTTTGTCCTCGGCTAGATTTATTGGAACGTCATCTTATTGGAACGCGCGTTTATTGTACGTAATTCTGTGATTGGCATAGAACTTGGACATCTTTGACTACGTGGAACGCAACCTCGTAAATAAAGTTTTTGTTGCTTGAAGTGTTCTTTTGCCACCCTAATAACGTCCTCGTCTTAATACCCGCTTGGTCGAGGCTAGTTGTACTTTTTGTAGATACCGATAATATTTTTTGTGTCGGCTCTAACTTGGTTCCATTTGCCGGTTAGTTGACTTTTTGTGCGTTTAACATCAACTAACCAATTGTAGTCTTCGACTATTTTGTTCCAAAATTACGAATCGGCTTGCGAATTTCCTTCAATATGATTTTGTGAATTGTCGACCCATCGCTCAGCCAATGTTTTAACTTAATAGTCCGTCAACTTAGTTTATGCTCGCTTTTTTTACTTTTATCCTTGACATTAACCTCGTGCTCGGCTTCGTCTTCAGATATTACGGTATTTCGGATTTCGGGTTGTGTTTGGAAAGGAGTTTCGGGTTGTGAGTGTGAGTGTTGCCGGATTGTGGTTGAGTGTAAGCTTGGAATCCGTATTCTGGTAGTGGTTGGTACCCGTATTGTGGTTGTTGGTAGCCGAATTGTGGTGGTTGGTAGTCGTATTATGGTCGTTGGGGATACCATGGTTGGGGTTGGGATTGATATGAAGTGAAACCGGTTGGTGAATTGTTGGAGGTAGTTGCCGAAGATGAGTTGGGGTAAATGGGAGTGTTTAGTAAATTTTGATAGAAATCATTATTGTTGGGGTTAGACATTTTGATTGAATTGGAAGTGAAAGTGAAAAACTAATAAAGAAAAGTGTTGAATTGTATAGAATAATTGGGTGGAATAATATATTAGATTGAGATAATGGAAGATAAAAATATGTGTGAATTGAAATTTAGTTGTGTGTTTATTTATATTGTGTTTGGGGTTGGATAAAAAGGTTAAAAAAATTAAAAAAAATTTTTTCAAAATAACGGATATATAACCGTTAGTTTTTTTTATTTTTTTTTTAAATCTGAAATGGCTAGAAAAGGAAAAAAAATAAAAAATCGCATGTGGACCCCACTTCCCCTCCTTCTCCCTTCGTCGTTTCACCGAAGAACTTAAACCGATGAAACGACCGACGAAACCGTACCAACGGCGTCGGTTTGCCGGCATTTATCGGTTCCCCAACCGAAGAAGCCGTTAGCTTCGATGTTAGTGGTGAACTAAATACATACGAGATGTAATCAGTAATTTTACTTCTAGTAAATAAACAATAATAAGGAACAAGGATATAATATCATAAATGGTATTTCAATATACATTAACTTCTTACTCAAGTTATTTGAGAGTTAATATGAAAAATTACACTGTTCGTCCCTGTGGTTTGTTCAAAATTTCACTCGTCGTCCCTGCATTTGTTTTTTTACCACTGTAATCCTTGTGGTTGCCAATCCTTGCACTCGTCATCCTTGCCGTTAACGACCGTTTGTCAGACTCGTTAAGTTGGGTCATGTGCACGTCATGTGAGGGTAGTTGCGTAATCTTACTCACCCTTTTCCATTTAATTTCAATACCGTTCCCTAGTTCGCGTCTAATCAAAAAAGAAAACCCCAAAATTACCTTTACTTTCCCAATTTCATCTAAACTCTAGTTCATCACCCAAACCCTAGTTCGTCACTTGCATCAAGATACGATGGTGAAGTTATATACAATACGAAACACGAGTGAAGAAATTGATGTGCATACAATATACGGTACATTTAAATTACATTATGAAATATTTGGGAAACAATTGTAGTAGTGCAAATACACTGTTTAACAATTTTTTGAATTTTTTGTGTTACAGCTGCCTTTCCATCTCACTTTCCGATCAAGCTACATCATGGTGGGTTGTTTACAGATCCTCCAGGATGGAGGTATGTAAATGGTAAGATTACTTATCTGACATTGACACTTTTTCTGTGCTTGATTTGCATGATATCATGGAGGATTTAGGATATGATGGTAGAAGTATCATGCTTTATCATTTTCGAAGACCACATACTGTTATTGATTACAGGTTAGAACCTTTAGGGAGTGATATAGACATCCATAACTTGACCCAATATGTGAGCAGATACAAGGAGATTGATGTGTTCACTTAACATGACAAGACCAACTTGAACAACTATTTTAGTCCAAATCAGAATAAGGTAGTGATACAGGAAATTGATGATGATGATGTGAGAGGTAGTGAGCCAAATGTTAAAGTGACAAAACATAATAAGAGTATAGTTAAAAAGGGAGATCATAAGCAGTCTAGTGCCAAAAAGAAGCTACTGCTTGAGTGCAGACCTAGTGATACTGAACCAAGTGTTGAACCAAGTGTTGACATTAATATATATGGTGATGCATTTTAATATGGCTTTGACCTTTTTTTGACTATGAACCAAGTGTTGAACCAGAGGTGAATGTAAGGGCTGAATAAAATGTGAATGTGAGTGTAGATGTTAATGAAGATAATGATAGTGATGGTGATTATCTTGTGAATGAAGATAACAACATAGAAGATGTTGTAGTTGACATGAGGGACTTTCATTTTAGTGTGGACAAAGATGTAGAATTCATGAGAAATGCTACTAATAACAATGATGATACAACTACTGATGCAGATTTTGTTCCATTAGAGGTCTTAAACAATGATGAATTTGAAAGTGGTTCAGAAAGTGAAGATGGTATTGATGGCATTAGGAAGAAGAAGCTTAAAGAACTAAGGAGACAAGAAGAAGAAGGCAGATAAGTGAACAAGACATATTTTTATGTTGGTCAGCAATTTAGTAGTGCCACTAAGGTGAAAGAATACATTAAGTTGCATGCAACTGAAACTAGGAGGATGCTCACATTTATTAAAAATGATAGGGAAAGGGTAAGGACTGGGTGTGAGGGTGTGTTTCCATGTTTTGTGAATGATGAATTAAATGGTCAAAGGTCTGTAAAGGGAAAATCGGTTGTGGGTCTCACTGAAAATGAAGTGTTAAGTGAGAGAGTGAATGAGGTCCCAACTGTACAAAAAAAACCAATAAAAATAAACAACAAAAGAAGGGGAAAAAGTGTCAAAAGGGCAGAAGCAAGGAATCTTTGAAAGGAAAAAACAAGCAAGTGGACAACACTTCTGGACAAAATGACACAACTATAGAGAAAGTAAAAAAGAAAAGAATACCCAAGGTTCTTGACTGTCCTTGGATTTTACACATATCAAAATTGCAGGGAAAAGAAACTCGGGAAGTAAAGACTTTCAAAGATGTCTTCAATCTAGAGAAGTGAAATAGTGTACTACTACATATCTTTCATCTAGATTACTTGAGCAACTTGAGAGTAATCCAAAGATTCCACCTAAAGCTGCTAAAAGCCAATTTGAAAAGGATCTTGAGTTAAGTGTTTCTGATATGAAGGCATATAGGGCATTGAAAAAAGCAGTTGCATATGTGCAAGGGGATTCTAAAGAACAATATGGTGATTTGAGAGACTACATTGATGAGTTGATGAGGGTTAATCCAGACACATCAGTTAGAGTTGAGGTTGAACCAGGTAATCCAAAAGCAAGTACCAGGGTGTTCAAAAGGATCTATATTTGTTTGGGTCCATTGAAAAAGGGATTTAAAGCATTAGGAAGGGAATTGATAGGTTTAGATGGGGCATTCATGAAAGAACCAGCTAGTGGTCACTTGTTAACTGCAGTACGAGTGGATTCAAACAATGGAATCTATCCAGTTGCTTATGCACTTGTAGAGTCAGAGAATATCAAGTCATGGACTTGGTTTCTACAGTGTTTGGGTGAGGACCCAGAGCTACAAAGCAACTCCAACTTCACTTTCACGAGTGACAGACAAAAGGTATTTATTTAAATTAAGTTAATTTAATTATTAATCAATAATTTGATTATTGCTAATATGGTGCAGGGTATTTTGGAAGCCGTATCAAGGCTATTCCCATATGCTGAGCACAGATTCTGCCTCAGACACATTCATGAGAATATGAAGCAGAAATGGAGAGGTAATGCATACAGAAATCTGTTGTGGAAGTGTGCTACAGCCACAACAGTCCCACATTTTGAAGCAGCAATGCTTAAAGTTAAGAGTTTAATGAAGCAACATATATATGGCTTGCCAAAATCCCACCACAACATTGGGCAAGAAGCCACTTCTCATGTCTGCAAACTATACTTGTTTCTTATTCATTAGCTTTAGTTTTAAGTACATATATAAAAATTTTGAAAATTTTAATTGCAGGGAGGGCTATTTCTGATGTGCTTTTGAATAACATGTGTGAGGTACTACTAAATAGGTGGTTAGTAAATGGGAGGGATAAGCCAATAATTACTGCCCTAGAGTATTGTAGGGAGTATTTGATGAAAAGGATTGTATTAGTGAAGAAAGTTATAGCCAAGTGTGATGAACCCCTAACACATGCTGCAATAAAAATGTTTGAATCTATCAAGAAAGAAGCAGGTAAGTACACTGTCATTTGGAATGGGAGTCAAAAGTATCAAGTCAATGGTCTACATAATGATCAGTGTGGTGTTGTATTGGGTCAAAAACTTGTGCTTGTAGAAAATGGGAGATCACAGGTATGCCATGTAAGCATACTGTAGCTGCAATTTGGAACATGTTAGTTAGTGGAATAGAGGTTGGTATACCAGAGTCTTGGGTTCATCCAGTTTATTGGTTGGACACATGGAAAAAGACATATAGTTTCACCATTGATCCTATAAATGGAAGGTCAATATGGGCTAAATTAAAGGTGCCGACAACTCTTCTTCCACCTCTATACCATGTACCTGCTGGTAGACCAAAGAAGAATAGAAGGAAAACCCAAGAAGAGATAGAAAGCATGAACAAAGGTGAAAAGTTGTCAAGGAAGAATAGGACTGTAGCTTGTGGGATTTGTGGTCACATGGGTCATAATGAAAAAGGGTGCAAAAATACTGGAGTTGATGTGAAGAAGAGGCTTGCTGAACCAAAAAATACTGAGTTGGAACCAAGAAAAGGAAGACTGAGGTTGGGGAAACTATGAGAAGCAAGAAGTGATACTAATTTCAAATGATAGGTTTATGTTTGTTTAGTTTAAATGTATATTTCAGCAGTTATGTTATGTACTGTGTTAAATGTTAACTATGCTTTTGGCACTTTAATCTACTGCTTTTGTTACTTTCACTAAAAGTGTTCTTATTCATTTACTCATTTGTTGCAATTGTATTCCATGTCATATGCATATACAGTTACTCATTTATCACAAAACATTTGCATTTCATTACTGCAAAAACAGGGTACAAGAAAACAAACACTATTTGGAGTACACATACATCCATAGACATACTACTATTTCATGCTACTTGAAATACATATACATAGCAAAAGCTAACCAACTACAAAGTAACGACAACTTCAACTTCCTTGTTTGACTTTCTACTTGTTTGACTTTTTCTTCAAGCATGTTCTTTGACCTCAATAATCCAGGAATAATATCGACTGATCGAGAACATATGGGTGGATCATACCAGTCTCTAAACCTTCAATTAGACCACTGAAATGAAAAAGAAATTATAAATTTTTACAGATCCGAATCAAAATCGACTTAAAATAACCATACCTTTTGCGGACACCCATAGAATCGACGGCCAGGGTTTTTTGCAGTCCATGAAATGCAAATCACTACTTTCCGTTCACACCAACAATTCACCATTTTGATTTGAATTTTACCTGCTTGATTTTGAATAAGATGATACCAGGGGTATGTGTGTGTTTTAACGTTATCATATATAGAAATTAGGGTGGATGAGATACATAGGTTGCATTAAACGGAAAAGGGTGAGTAAGATTACGCAACTACTCTCACATAATGTGCATATGACCCAACTTAACGAGCCTGGCAAACGGCCGTTAGCGGCAAGGATGACGAGTGCAAGGATTGGCAACCACAAGGATTACCAGTGTCAAAAAAAAGATGCAGGGATGACGAGTGAAATTTTAAACAAACCACAGGGACGAACAGTGTAATTTTTCCGAGTTAATAGTATTCAGAAAATTCTTAACCTATAATTCAAAAAATTAAAAACATCGACAAAAAATACACACACAAGAGAAAAAGGAAAAAAATAAAAAATAAGAAGAAGATAATATATTAATCAAAGTCCCATTATAGTTTTAAATAACAATAATGACTAAAGACGATTAAGTATATCACAACAAAAAATATTTAAAAAGAAATTAAAAAGAAAAGACAAAAAGAAAAGGAAAAGAAATATATTGAACTTACATGCAAATAGAATCAATTTACAGAAAGCATATTTCATTGGTCAATTGTTAATATCGTTGTAGATTTTATTACGTATATGTATAGGTAAATTGAGAGGGGCCCAACATAACAAAGCATTTGAACTGGCTAGGGGCTGAAAATGTATAAGGTATTGAGCTAATCAGGGGAGGCTGGGCACCCCCGCCCCTTGGCTCCGCTATTGTCAACGGCAAGTTTATGAGTCGAAGCTTTTCTCTAAAAGCTACTCGAATGAATTTATATTGTAGGGGTTTATTCTTCCAATAAATAACTTTCATTTTTGTCAAACCAAAATTACTTTACGTGGACCGAAAGCTTATGAAAATTAAGATACGTATAAACAAAATGCAATACCCTTATTAATTCATACTCGGTCTGGATTAAACAGTTATTATTAGGTATATTAATATTAAACTGATGGGCTTCAAATGTTATATTAATGAGTCTAAATTGGTTAGCTCAAATTTAAAATACTTATTAATTAGAACTCACTTATCACATTATATGATTTCGCCGGTGCTAATCATATATACACATATATGCACTTCATAGGTTAACTTTTAGACAAGTATTACAAAAGACATAGGGCACGTTTAGTCACGTAAAACTCCTCCATTTTTCTGAAATTTTTTATAAGAAAACTGAAAAATTAGAAAACGCGTTCAAGTTGGAGTTCTCCGGAGGAGTTTTCTAAGAAAATGAAATATATGATTTAAGGTTTTCTAGCTTTCCTAATTTGAAAAATGAAAACTCCATCCCTTATATTTGAACGCGTTCTCTAAACCCTTTATGATTTTCAAGAGACAAAAAACTCTATAAAAATAGAAAAGAAAAAATTGAGATATTTTTCCGTAACTAAACGCGCCCTACAGCATTTAGTGTTTTCATAGCATGTGCTAATTGATTGCAAATACCATAATTATTGCTTATTATGAATAAATGATATACGATATGATATGATGTAGCGGAAATCACTTTCAAGCTTATTTCATCACCAAGTTCATTCCTATTAGTGATGACGTCATCAAACATTCATTGCTCATCAATTTTGGCAATTTTTATTTCGATGTCGGATTGGGCCAAAATTCTGGTGGTTACTCGGCAACGGCTCAACAAATAAAGCTTTTCGCTTCGCCATGAACCCTGATAGTTTTTGACATTTCGGGATCGTTTAGGCCCGAAAATGTCATTTTACTTATTTAAGTTTTTTATATTGAACTTTAGTATTTGTTTGAACTTTGTTGGTTTGATCCGTTTTAGATGGACTTTGTTTTAACTTCCTTCCCAAAGTATTTAAACACTTTTGGGATTCGAATTTAAGCAGTTTTTGATTATTGAATAATACAACTTTATAAATATCAATGAGATTTCAAAATTTTTTAATTCTTAATTCGTGTTTGATCTGCACGATCATTCAATCATATAGGCTTGGCATTAATACATATTTATATATATTCCTAATAAAAGTACTCAAGCAAGGTTCAAAACATCGCTTACTATTGCATTAGTTACAAACAGTCCATAAGCATTATTAAGCTATTGTTTCATAGAAAATAAGTAACAATAAAATTATGAACTTGAAAAAAAAAAGAAAAAAAGACACACACGTCTACACTAATTTGAATAACACCAAACACTGAAGTTGAAGGACCAAAACTGATCATTATCAATAAAATAAGGACTACCTACGTACATAACGCCACAAAATCAAATCACACCCTTCTAGATCCAACAAAAACAAACACACAGAAACACACTCAACTGCGTGCCCAAAATGACCACGAGAGAATCGGCAACAATAGAATCCGGCAACGGAATAAATCTCGATGCTAGAATCTACAAACCATCACCCGACGAAACCAATTCAACATCTACTGACCAAAATCAAGTTATAGTGGTTTTAGTCCACCCGTATTCAGTATTAGGCGGTTGTCAAGGTCTTATGAAAGGCATTGCTCGTAATTTAGCTGAACATGGCATTACTGCTGTCACTTTTGATATGAGAGGTGTCGGTAAGTCCACCGGCCGGCCTTCACTTACCGGATTCTCTGAAGTCGCCGACGTCGTTTCGATCTGCAAGTGGTGTACTCAGAACTTGCACTCGAACAGGATTTTACTCGTTGGTTCGTCTGCAGGTATATTAGTTTTTGATTCGATTAGTAGACTATAATTATTGAGTTACTGTATTATTTATTAGTAATAACTGTAATTAATTAGGTTTATTCAATTGCTAAGACTGTATTTATTTATTATGATTAATTAATTATGTTGTTGCAGCAATTAATTATATTTATTTAGTTTTAGTATTGCAAATTGCTAATATGATGTACCAAAATTGACAATGTGATGGCTAATTTTGAAAATGTTGTGGTATGTAAAATTGAAATTTCTAGGTTAAGTTCCCCTAAATGCGATTAATTGAATCTATATTACGCCATTACGGAGCAATCAAATGTTACATACCTAACATAGTCAACACTGGTATATTGTGACATATTTATTAGCAAATTTCCCCGTCTAGTATTATCCATAAATGGAGATGCTAACTTCACAATATGATTCGTGTTTGCGATTGCTTGCATTATTTTGCAAAAATAAGCAATCACAAATACACTTTTGGAAATTGTTTATCTGATTATTTTATAAGGAATAAGCACTTATACTTGCTTATTTGTTCAGTAAATAAGCAGTCTAAACTTAGCAAATTCCCAACACCTTGGAGATTTTCGAATCGGCTTGGTTGATTCTTTTGGATACACAGGGTCACCCGTCGAGTTATTGAGTTTCCTTATTTAGGCGTTATAAATTGAGTGTGTAATTGATGGAGTATTTGAGTGCAGGTGCACCAATTGCGGGGTCTGCGGTTGATCAGGTGGATGAAATTGTGGGCTATGTGAGCCTGGGGTATCCTTTTGGGTTTACTGCTTCGATTCTCTTTGGAAGACATCACAAGGCGATATTACAATCTCCTAAACCAAAGCTTTTTGTAATGGGGACCAAGGATGGGTTTACGAGTGTTAAACAGTTGGCTAACAAGATAAAAACTGCAGCAGGGCGAGCGGAAACACATCTTATTGAAGGGGTTAGTCATTTCCAAATGGAAGGTCCGTCTTATGATACCGAAATGGCTAATCTTATTGTTACATTCATTTCTTCTTTGTAGTTACTTATACCCGTTATTGTAAACTTATAGCATTTGTTCTTGTGATTTCTTGAAGTTGTATTATGTAATGTTGATTTGTTGAATGAAACTGTATCGTCGTTATGTACAAAAAAAATGTCTTAAATATTCAAAATCGTCGATAACATATGAAACTCAAACCACCTTAATTGCATTTGCTGGGCATGAGATGTTGATTGTATTTACACAAAAGCAATAATCTATAACATGTGTTTTAAGCAGGAATGTAGGACAATTTCTATACGTAGTAAAAGTGGCAAAATGTGTTGGTTGGGTAGCGGTTTAAATAATGCACTGATTGAACACTACGTGATCTTTAATTGTAGACGTAGCAACCACTTCAATAACACATGTCAAATCGCCATTCAACCGTTATCATTGCTCATGGGCCACATACTCATTAGATTAAACATTACGATCTGGCGTCTTCTTCCCATATGACCTGGCATCGATCTATCTTATATCCGTAACAACACTGAAGTTTTTTCTTACATCTTATACTAAGACAAATGAAACCAAAACTCGAAATGTATTCTGAAATATAATGTAACATTTTATATCCAGAGCAAGTTATTGGAGATATATACCGAAATTAATTCAAGAACACCAACTTGAAAACTGTTTCAAACTGAATATGGATGGATTATGCGTAATGAAATTATTGTCCATGTTATGCTGCATTCCAAGCATTGGAACGTTTTAAGATTTAAAATGCATTTTATAAGTACAAATTTAAGCTGAATGATGATGCTGAAACAGTTAAACTTGGTGAAATGGATATGAAAAGATTACTTCTCTATTTTCATCATCAAAAACCCACAGTTCTTTCCAAATAGAATGTTAAATGGTACTTCAAAGGGGAGACAAAAAGAAATAACATTAGAAGCAAAATCATGTGAGAAATAAGACTCCAAGTATCACCAAAACAAAAGGGATCATTGCAGATTTGCAGGTAGCACTTGGAAGTTAGAACCTTTATAGATGGAGTAACCAGCAAGATACACCCCTGCGGTACTTTTGTTCCTCGTGGAAGAGGATCATGGAAAAGCAAATACGACTGACGATAAAATGTTACACGTGAAACAGAAAAGTGATAGTACGTAAATTTACTAGATGGGGAGAGGAAGTTTCTTGACCAGGGTCTCCATGAGCGTAACTCTGCGGAAGATCTCTAAACCTAGAGAATATATTTGTTAATTTTAATGAAATTTTAGATGTGTAACGGGTTGTTTTTGTATGCAAAATAACATCACTAATTTTAATTATGAACAAGTTGAATATAAATTTGCATGAGTGTTACAGCGGTTAGAAAATCTTGATCCACATGCAACTCTACCATGGATTTTGATTACATCAACTGCGCGGTTAAAAGCTTATGACCGATTAATGTGAATGTATGCCAACAGTTTATGTACTAAATTTCAAGTTGGAACCCCCTATTATCTGCTAACCAAAACTTATAAACGTGCACTGCAGATGCGACAATGATTAACTTGGATCGTCTTTAAGATGATGGCAGAATCGAGTCTACTTGATGCATTAGAGTATAGCATCTCAATAGGAGTTGATCAAAGGGAAACAGAAGTAGTATAACATGTGTCAACCAATTACTATACATTTAGACAAATAATTCACAAGGGCCTCATGATCTCAAATTTTTGGACACATGCATTTTTATTGAAGAAGAAGAAGAAGATTTTACCCTCAATTTTTAGACATGCCAGACACATGATTTAGCTTAACCGACGAGGTTAACTGCTGTTAGCTGAAAGGACCATTCTTGTAACAACTTTCAAAATAAAGAGGACTATCAGCGTTTTAAAAAAGTTGAAAGGACAAAAACATCAAGTTTGATATAATAACAGGGACCATGCATGTAATTAACTCTATTTTTTCTTTAGTTTTGGTATTGTTAATATATGTTTCGTATGGCTAAATAGTGAGTTAAATGTTAATTTTAATACAATGAAGCCAAATTTTCAAGTATAAGTTATACAGTAGGGTTCAAATAAGTACAACAATAAAGTGTAAGATTAGGGGAATCAATCTCAACCACTCATTTTCATCAAATACTCATTTCCCTCATCTTTTTAAAAACTAAATATCTCACAAATGGCAAGTCGAAAAATTATAAAAATTGCACCATAAAATTCAGCGTTTACTCCTCTTCGATTTAAGATCTCACAAGCTTTACTTTCGATGAGTTTTTTTCTTCATTTTTTGGTGGGTTTTACACATTAGTAACACATGTGTTACTGATTAGTTGTACATTTGATTTGCGGTTAGAGTTAGAGTTAGGGTTAGGGTTTAAGGTTTAAGGTTTAGGGTTTAGCATGGTTTAGGGTTTAGGTTTTAGCAGGGTTTAGGATTTAGGGTTTTGTAAAGCGTTTAGGGTTTAGGGTTTAGGGTTTGGGATTTAGGGTTTCAAGTTTGCACCCAACACCCTAAACCCTAACCCCTAAACCCTAAACCCTAAACCCTAACCCCTAAACCCTAAACCCTAAACCCCTAAACGCAACTCTAACACATGTATTACTAATTTGTTAAATCCACCGAAAAATGAAAAAAAAAAACTCTTCGAAAATATAGCTTGTGAAATTTTAAATCGAAGGGGAGAAAACGCTGAATTTTATGGTGCAATTTTCATAATTTTTTGAATTGTCGTTTGTGAGATATTTAGTTTTTAAAAAAATGGGAGAAAGTGGATTTTGTAATACGTGGCGCATTCCTATTGGTTTATTTATTCTTAACACTTTTGTCATTCTCATTTGAACCTCACTCATTCACATAGAACATAAACTGATATATGGAGTTATTGTATTCATTCCCAATTTTGTTGTGATGTACGTACTGATCATCTGTTTCTTATTGACACATTATTTTCATGTCTTTTTTTTCGAATATAAAAAAATATATGATAAAACTAAAGAAAATGTCATAAACACAAAATAGAAGTTTGTTGATGCAAAAGCTATGTAATTGAAAAGAACTATGTAGAGAGAATGTGAATAATATATATAGTTTAAGGGTCCAAGTAACACATAATTCCAAGAGATCTTCCACTTGCAAACACAAGAATTGCACAATTACAATTTAGGTCCCCATATTTGAACCATGCACTCTTTGTGTTGACTGTACCACCCCAACCCCTTGATACATAAGGGAAATAAGCCTATAAAGTTATCAACTAAAACCGTCTGAATCACACACTTCTAGCCATCATTTCTTGAAATCGCCTATAAGATTCTTGTTTTTCTAATCTGAATTTCTCATGACAATTCGCTATGAACTTATCGGCAAGACGATCTATCTCATTCATCTCATCAACTGTCATCCTAGAACTCTTATTTCCATTATCTTTACCATTGTTCTTCTCTTCAAGCCATTGAAGGTACCCTGAGAGCTCCGACTCTGGGGCCATTTCATCCAAAAATGAGTTCCATGTGGAATCATAGTAGACATGACCATTAAACGGATTGGATGAGCACCAATTGTAGTGCAGCCTAAACGAGCCAAAATAGAGCTTATTCTTGTTTTTGTTCTTTCTCAAGATCAAGGGTTCCAAGAAATGTACATTGTTGAGATGGATCTCTTTAAGAAGCTCAATGATGATGGTCTTGGCCTTGGTGAGGGTCCGTGCTAGCCGAAAGAGATGGGAGAAGATACAATTGTGGATCAATGTTTTAAACTTCATGGAGGTGGCTAAGGAAGAAGGTGAAGAAGAAGATGGAGATGGTGGAGGAGTTCTAATGGAAGAAGCATGAGGGGATGAAGGGAGTGCCATTTTGTTTGCTTTCTTGGGGGATGTATT
Organism: Gnaphalium uliginosum; assembly: GCA_963930675.1. Classification (NCBI taxonomy): domain Eukaryota; kingdom Viridiplantae; phylum Streptophyta; class Magnoliopsida; order Asterales; family Asteraceae; genus Gnaphalium; species Gnaphalium uliginosum. The sequence goes on from OZ005681.1 coordinate 23,832,515, forward strand.
TTGGTGCCATAGTTTCAAATGGTATTTATAAAGGGAACATGGTTACCAAAATGGACCTTAATGCCATATTTCTAAAAAATATATCATGGATCTTGGTCTTGATTTATATGGTAAAGATAAAGATAAATTAAATGATTGATTATCGTATCACATCATAAATTTAAATTACAAGATCACAGAAAATGAAATGGTTTAATGTTAATTTAAATTTAAATATGTATTAATAGATTCACCTAATTGAGTTAAAAAATATTTACAACAATATTTTAGGGTAAAAATATCGTATTTTGTTATCGTTATTTCTAATTGAAATATTTTAGATAGGTAAAAATGTAAGTTTCTTTTGATTATTTTTGTAACATTGTTGCACCAAAATTTATATCAACATCACATATAAATCATCCTCATTTATAAGACACTATCTTGATTTCTAATTACCCATCAATCTAATTATATAAGTTTCAAAGCAAATATAGAAAGAAGGGGAGTAGGTAATTTAAATAAAAGGGACAACAACCTTGCAGATTTTGAAGAGTGTCCACTTTTCTTTACCTTCTTTTTCTTTTAAATTTAAACCTCTTATGTTTTTCTTGATGGTATCCAAGGACCACTTTGATGGTTACAAGACCCGACCCGACAAGACCAACTTCTGCTACCATGTCTAATGTCTTTCTTTCTTGGATCAAAGTCATGCATCAAAAGATGTACCATAAAGATGATGATCTTGTACATTGGAACAAAAAATGAACATTCAGTAATGGATTATGGAATGGGAAACATTGTGAATGATAGCAGACATTTAAAAAATAGATACTAGGTAATATTCTTAAAAAAAAAAAAAAATTAAAGTCCTATAATCTAAAGCATTTTGTTAGTGACAACTTTTAAGAACGTAATTAAAGAGTTTGATGATTGTGTTTTAAGTTGTTAGACTCTTACAAATCACGAGTCGAGTTAAAAGTTCAAAAATTGAAGCGACTTGGACCCTGACTTTTAAATGGTTTTGACTCTTACGAGTCATAAAATTAGGCTAAGTTTTAGTGTAATATCGAAAAGAAAAGTAAATAGAAAAATAAATGACTAGATTTGTTTTGAATTAAGCAGTAGTGATTTTGCCGGTCGACAACTTCATCATCGACCCTCGTACTGTTAAAAATTTTATACATGATTGTCCATTTGAGTGACATCTAAAGACACTGTAGAGACTATAAAGAAGTTGTGATTAAAGAAATGGTTGGGAGTTAATGACTAATTGAGTAGTCACATTTTTACAATAGTGTTAGTGTGTTACCAATTTGATTATCACGCTTAATCTTAAATTTCAATTGTTAAATTGTACACAGTAAATACAATATATAGTATTACTTTACAATAATTTATTTCTTAACTTTTGAAATCTCATTTCTTATGATTTTTAGATTATGTAAACTTGTTTATTAACTTTGAAAAATTAGGATCTATAAGATATGTTGATACTTATTGGTGTCTAATTTTTATATATGTATATGTGTTTTACTCTTACTAGTCGATTCACGAGACAAATCACAAGTCGAAATTTATGATTTCGAGTCACGAGTCAAGTAACAAGTCGACAACTATAGTTTTAACCATATATATTAGTTTGACAATTTCAAAAGATTTGAGAGATTAGCATATTTGAAGTACGAATATATACATGTTTTTAAACTTTTACTGTCAGTTTTTATGGTTGCTATTAGCGAAACCTTTTTCCTAAATTCTTATTTGACTGACCCAAACAAATAGATTGAAACAAATTTCTTGAATTTGTAACTTAAACTTTATAAGATGTCGACCAGAAATTCTGTGTATGCTTTTTGGAAAATGTACGTAGACCCACAAATGGCTCCGAACCCGCTTAAATTATTTGAAACAATAGTCCGAGGAGGTCAAAATGGTAAAATGGGTCAAACCAAATAAAATAGAAAATAAATAAAAATAGGGAAATAAAAAAGGTGGTCCATAGGAATCAGAAGAAACAAAATAAAAAGGAGGATCATATCAGTCTGTGCAACTCGATGAGGTAAATATGGCCGATTCCCCGCCGTAATAACTACCCCAATATCTATTTTTTCAATTTAAAAAAAAAAATTATAAATTATATAAACTATTATTAAATTAAAATAATTTTCTTTGAAAATACAATTTTTTAATTCTTAATGACATCATCAATCTCGAGTAAATTTATCCATTGTTTTTTTTAATAACCACTTGTTTTTCGACAGCCATGTTATATATATATATATATATATATATATATATATATATATATATATATATATATATATATATATATATATATATATATATTTTATCAACTACGTGTGTATAATGCATAAATATAATATCCTAAGTATGTGTGATTACTTCGTTTACAATATCTTGAAAATCTACTTCAAGACCATATGGACCCTGATTTTGTCTCCTATGAAACTTGGTTATGTTTTAGGATAAATTTCATCTACATTTTTAATATGTAAAATGTTGCATGTTTCTTTAGATTTGTTCTCTTTTATGTTATGAATGTTACTCCGGTTTAAATTAATTGTCCACTATACGAAATTCATATAGTATTAGATGTGTAATCGTTACATTTTTAGATAAATCAAATTTTCATTCTACTCTTATAAAATTATAAAGCACAAACTTCGAATAATGTAGTTTTGTAATATACATAATTAAAGGTAGAATGAAAAAAAAACCGTATCTTATTTATATTTGAGACAAAATAAATAAGAAATGTAGATGATTAATTTGATAAGCATGAATTAAAATGAAAATTTTATAATTACATTTTTGTTATTAATGTGGACGGAGTGACTACGTACGTAGTCTACAACTCGTCAACTCTACATGAATCTCGTAAATTGTAGACATAAATTTTTACAAGGTTAGTATAGGGAAGGAATGCTTTTGTTGGTGAATATTAATCCATATAATTATGTGGAAATTAATTAATTAATTAATTAATTAATTAATTAATTAATTAATGTGTTAATTGAACTAATAAAATTAATTAGTGATATTATTTTATTACTAATTAAATTAATTAATTATTGATTATTATTAATAAGGTAAAGAGAGAATAATAGGATTCTGACAAGAAAACATTAATATAGAGAAGGAATGCTTGCAATCAAAGATACCCGCCTTGCGATGTTTGCCTTCAACTACGCCGTATATTTATCTTCATTTTTTATTGAGTAATTAATCTATATAATTTTTTTACTAAGGCTATTTTAATGGTTTCTAAATCTACCAAATATATCTATTTAAAGAACATTTAGAGTAGAAATTGAAATAAATTTCTTGCTTTTATTTGGATGGATTTGCAAATATAAATTTCGGTTTCTTTCTTTATTTCATAACCCAAATATATATATATATATATATATATATATATATATATATATATTATAAAAAAGGAGTATAAAAGAAAGCTCTAAAATTTGTCACATAAGCATGAATGTCACGTGTCAATCTCTTAACTTCAGTTAACAAATTATTTAATTAATATTATATTATTATTTTATTATTTTATAATAATTAATAAATAATAAATATAAATGCTACATATATTATAATAATATGGAAAGAGGAGTCAGATACTAAAACAAAGTCCTATAAATTATTTAATTAATATTATTTTATAAATTATTTTATAAAATATGTACTACAATTATCATTTAATCACGTAATATCAAAATATGATGCAGAAAAACCAAAATTGATATGAATATATCTAAAATAATTTCAATAAATTACCGTGCATTGCACGGGTCTTCCACCTAGTATATACTAAAGGAGTATAAATAATTGCTCCACAATTTGCCACATAGACAAATATGCCACGTGGCAATCTCTTAAAATTTACATATAATAAAAAATAAAATAATTTAATTATTAGTTTCATAACCATACAAACAACAAAAATCATTTTTTAATAATAAATAGAAATACATATACGTACAATTTGAGGTATCATAATCATCTCACAACACATCCTAAATTTCTTAATTCAAAAAAGATCTTTTAAAAAATTTATTTTATATTTATTAAAATACAAACCACCGTTTTTAATTTATAAGAAGTGGTGTTCTATATTTTATTTTATGCCAACTACATATTTCGAATCGAATATAAATATAATAAATCGAAGGATTATCCTTAAATACTCCGTTATTAATATAGTTCGTAAAACTTTAGTTTCTGACAGATTTTGTAGCTGTATATAGTTTCGAAGGATTAATCAAAATGACGATTAATTATGATTTTAGCTATCAGGTGATGTTGGTAAAAGCATATTTGATCTTGTCGTGCATCGCACGGGTTTGTATCCAGTATATATACTAAAGGAGTATAAAAGAAAGCTTCAGAATTTACCACGTAAGCATGAATGCCACGTGTCAATCTCTTAACCTCAGTAACAAATTATTTAATTAATATTATAATATTATTTTACTATTTTATAATAGTTAATAAATAATAAATATATTAAATGGTAATTTTTTAAATTATTATTTTAATATAATAAAATATATTATTATACATATATTATTTTATAATAAAATATATTATTATTTTATATTATTATAAATATATCAAACAAAGTCCTATAAATTATTTAATTAATATTATTTTATAAATTATTTTATAAAATATGTAATACAATTATCATTTAATCACGTAATATCTAAAATAATTCTAATAAATTATCGTGCATTGCACGGGTCTTACACCTAGTATGTATATATATATATATATATATATATATATATATATATATATATATATATATATATATATATATATAAAAGGTGGGAATCAGGAGGGAAGTAAAAAATGGGAGAACGGGGGAAGTTATTCCTAGTCATACATTCTGGTCAACTCAAAAGTCAACGCAGTGGCAAAATTGTAAATAACTTAAAAAAATTCAGAATATTAATATTCATTTGAAAAGAATGTTAATCAAAATTACAACTTAATATTTTTAAATATTCTTTTACGATGAATGTTAATTTATATACATTATTATACACTGATAAATGTTAAGTTATCTCGTTCAACAATGTATAAACACATATATAAGTTAATATTCATCATAAATTATTGTTTATGAATATTAATTGTAATTTTGATTAACATTCATTCCAAATGAATGTTAATGTTCTAAATTTTAATTTTTTGTGAAATTCGATGGTTAATGACGACTATAATTAAATTAATTATTTGTTTATAAGTTTTGTATGTTGAAATTCGTTTAATTTTATTATATTCATTGGTGAATCAAAATTTTCACAAAAACTCAAAAGTTATACTCAAAATTCTTAATATTTGATGAATATGAATTATGACGAATTGAAGATATGTATGAATGTCTTTGATGAATTTGAAATTTATAATGTTTTGATTGATTTACATACTTTAATTTTGAATTTTAAACAAAAATTGATGAAATGGGTGTTGTATATGAGTTGGAGAAGATACAAAGAAATGTGTGGTTGAGGTTTGCTTCCCCCTTTCCCTCAAATTTAGAGCTTCTCTCTTGATCCTTCTTTTATATATATATATATATATATATATATATATATATATATATATATATAGATACATACATACATACATACATACATATATATATTGTTCTTGCATAAAGTGTGTTTAAAAGTTATTATTTTAAATATGTATGTTTTAAACTATTAGAGCTTAATCCCGGTGGTATCATTTTCATAGCGCAAACGCTCTCGTGAGCTGTAAAAGTGCGAGCTTTTGAGAAATAGGTCATGAATTCAATCTCAACTCTCCGCAATTTTAAAGAAAACAACCAAACATTGTCTGAGTTGCGATCCTTAAGGAATGGTCGAATCGGATTTAAAGAATCTATGGTTCCCATCGAAAACTTTTTGAGAGAAATTGTATGTTTTAAAACGTAAATTTTAGATGTGGAACCCATATTACACACTTACATGTACGTACGTAGCTAAAGATTTATACATCTCAAGAATCATTAAAAGAGAGATATGATACTGGTAGACATCACGCACCCTTTAACTTTATTACAACTTCCCACACATTGGCTTTTTAAGAACCTAAACCCGGGCCCCTTTCTTTCTGGATCTTGACTATTATTTTATTCATCATCTGTTTTTTTCATTTATAATCATTATTATTATTAATTATTAATTATTATTTGATCTTATCAAGCTTGAGTTATATTTTAGTTTCTATATCACAAATAAGATAATGTTGCATTGAGCTAAACATTTTATTGACCTATATGTCCACTTTGAGTTTGAAACTTTAATTCGTCGTTAACGATCAGGTGTTTTAGGTTTTGTTGAATTCCCTTTCTAAGGTGATGAATTGTCATTCTTGGTGCTTTTCATTTGATCTTAGATTCGCCGTGTTTAGGTGATTGTAGGTTATTGTTTAAGAGTGATTCTCCGTTAGTTGTTTGATGTTTGTATTTTCTAGCATCGAACTAGCTATTTTAATTTAAATACCGTTGAAAAAAATTGAGTTTGAAACTTTAAATTGAATGAATTCTGCATATATTGGGTTTAAATCTTGCATTTAAGTATTGCCCATTATCTATACTAATATATAAAGAGTTTGGCACAAAGTTTTAAAAAGAGTAATAGTAAATTACTATTTTACCCCTTTAACTATCTTAATCAAATTTGAAAGACATATATTAAATACAATTTAATATAAAGTTAATATATTATAACTAATTTCAGTTACAAAATATGTAACTCAATATTTACTTTTGATGAATTCATTAATGTAAATAATCAAGATATAAACATCATTTATTAATAAAATGTTTGAATTTTATAATCTTGATTATCTAATACTTCTATAAAAAGAGTTTGACCAATTTATTATCTATACTAATATATAAAGAGTTTTATGGAAAGTCTTAAAAAATTCATAGTAAATTATTGTTTTGCCCTTTTAACTATCTCAATTAAGTTTGAAACACATATATTAAATACAATCTAATATAAAGTTAACATATTATAATTAATTTCGGTTACAAAATATGTAATATTTTAAAATAATTATTTCCGAGTTGGTGGCTTAACTCGTTGACCACAACTTATGCGCGTGAAACATGCCCAGTAAATTAAAATGGTTGACGGTTTTTGGGTTAAAGGATTCAGATTTTGCGGGTCAAAACTTCACAACCTAAACTCGAACTAAGGTGAACGGGTTAACATGTCAAACTTAACTAATATGATACGAACCGCATAACCTATGTAGGTAAACGAGTTAATAGATTTGGGTTGTTGTATTCGTTGAAAATAAAAAATTTCAGAGTACTGGGTCGCATGTTGACCCAAACCGTAACCCAAACTCAACCCCAAATGATAAAAAATTATCATCTTATAACAAGTTTTATCATTTCCATATTTTTTCACTCCTCACTAATATATCCCAATATGAAAAAGCTACCGTTATACATAGATAATATGTCGGCGAATAACAAACATAATGTATGTTGAGTCACTATTTATAAAAAAACTTTGTATTCACCGCTGCATAGCGCCGGTACTACGCTATATTATATTATAGACCAAACATCATTCTTTATTTTGTGATGTTTTCCTTGAATATTTATACAAACAACTATCTACAATTTAATTACTAGAGTTATTATAGAGTAAAGAACACTTAAATGACAGATGTAAATTCTTAAGGTTTCTCAATGAATGTGTCATTCATAAACTTGTAGCACAAGAAATTGTGTTATTCGGGTTTAAGGCATACATGTTTTAGACGTATTTCGCCAAATCAAGTAACGAAGAGAGGTTAAAGTAACACGCAATCTTGTGTGACAACTGGCTAACATGGATGACAAAAGAAGGTGATGAATTTTTGATTAGCAACGATATATGAATGACAATAGAAGATTTGCATGTCATTCTTAGGTACGGCGTTTGCATAATACTTCAATAAGCCAATAATTGAGCGATAAAAGGTAGGATCATGTCATACTTAAAGATCCACATACATGGTATATCTACCCTAAATCTTTACTTTGTGGGACGAATATATGAACCATGACGAAAGGACACAACTACTCTCATAGTCATTTACGAGTGTAACTCTCTCATAAGACACTTATATATCTAATTACCATTTACATAGAGACGACGTCTAGCTGTCATAACTATGTTTTAAAAATCTTGGTATCATGTACTTACACGCATTAAACTTCAATATTTCGTGTCGTGCAAAGTCTGCCTATACCTACAACTTTACCTTGTGATCAAATATGCTATTCAATCATGTTAACACAGTTATAATTGGTTCCAAGGTTAAAATTTAGAAGACTTTGATTAGATCAAAATGTTACATTAGATCAACATGAAATTATAAAATTGTATCAAGTAGCCAGGCCCAAGTCCAATGGTAATATAGAATATTTTCATCACTCATATTGTGTCCAATTATAGGCTAAAAGGGGTTACTAGTTAAGCATGAGAATAAGCATCACTACTAGATGAGTATAGCATGGTAATGTAATTGTCTTTCTTTCAAAATAGTTAATTGTGAGAGGTCTTTCTCTATCTTAGGGTAGAAGTACGACTGTTTACATCTTACTTCCTACGTAACCTATTTTTTACGAGATTGGGTATGGCTGTTGTTGTTGTTTCAAAATAGTTAATTCAATTTTTATATAATATTAATAAATTTGCTTTTGTATGCCAATTCGTGGTAGCTATTTGAGAAAATAAATTTGATGTAGCATTTGGAGGTAATAAGAAATGACATAATTACTGTAATAGGTAGACAACTAACATGAATCAGAGTAATGTGGCATGTAAGAATAGAAGTTCCTATAAAAATGGGAAATGCCCTACCTTTGAGTGCGGTTTGAACCTGCTGGGTTACGGGCGGTCATTTTACTAGAGGTTTAAGAAATATTCGTTGGCTCACTTGGTTTGGATTTTTCACTAAGGGTGTGTTTGGTAACAACGGGCTGGAGTTGGGGTTGGAGCTGAAGTTTGTGGCTGGAGCTTGTGACTGGAGCTGGGGCTTGGGCTTCTATTCAAAAGTCACTTCAAAAAGTTTCTTGTTTAAGGGCTTCTGAGGGCTTATTTTTTCAAGAAACCTCATTTTTATTTTGCTTCCAAACAAGGCTTATGGGCTGGGGCTTATAAAAAGTAAAAGCTCAAGCCACTAAAAACCCTCAAAATCCCCCGGCCAAACACACACTAAATTTATGGGTTCCAAATTGTTAGGGTGTTTGGACTATAAAATAAATAACAGGCTTTGGGCTCGAATTGTTGGGCTTTAGATGAAATTTGGGATTAAATATTAGATTGTAAGACTTGAAACATACGTAACTACATACTACCTTCGTTCCAATTTAATTATCATATTTTGACTTTTAAAGTCTTTTTTTTCAAATTTGACCTTAAATATTTTTATTTGTGTTATATAATATTTGATTAAAATTATACCAATGAAAATACATTTAAAACTCAATCTATTCATATATTTTACATCAAATATAATATAGCACAAACAAATATATTCAAATATTTTTTATTTTTAGTTTCTCAATGAATGTGTCATTATATAATAAATATTTTACATTTTAAAAAAATAATCCTACAACATATTATGCACAATCACACATGTATACAAATCATCTCCAATGAGATTAAAGTCATAACTTTTTAATTGAACAACTTCTCACATACTATTAAAACTAACGCCCTTTAATCACAAACCAATGTAACTGAATATTGATCATCTTAACTGATAGATGCATAGAACCAACACTAACTTCGACAATGATTTCGGTAGAATAATCAAACGATAATGTGATACTAAATATGTTAGCACAACGTTGATCATGGTGACCCAACCCCTTAGCCATAAGCATAGTTCCTTCATGAGTAGTTAACATATTAGAGATGTAAAAGAATGATGGTTTCACTACTTAACGACAATAACACATCATTCATTTTTCTCATACTCTCTCCGTTCCATAAAAATTGTTCACAAAAATTGTTCCCCACCAATTTTTGTGAGAATTAGAGTAAATTACATTGTCAGTCCCTGTTGTTGTCCCTATATTACGGACTCAATCCTCGGGTCGGATATTGTGCGGATCGCATCTCTTGACTCGAATTTCTGTTTCATCTCAAATCCCTCATACACTTGAGTCCAAATGAAAAGACTAAAATACCCATGAACTACAATTTTTTTCTTTATTTTACTAGTTGTTTGCTTTCTTATGCCATGTGTCAAAGTGTGATTAGTCACTTTTAAGATTATTTGAAAAAAAAGAATCACTAAATCAAAAATCCATTTATCCATTTCTTCTTGTTGTTATCTCATAACAGGTTCATCACCCTCACCATTTATCAATTCGTCATCTCGCCGCAACCATACCACCCATAATAGCTTTTTAGTTTTTACCCTTTTCTTTTAATTCCTTCATCCTTTTTCAATTTAATTTTATTCTTTATTATCAAAAACAATTAGGTAAAATTAAACAATCTTAAAAACCATAAACTTAGTCGACAAACCCTTTTGTAGCTATCGTCACCAACATCCAACTGTGTTCTATCTCTCTAAGAACGCCAATAGCCCTAAAACTAGATCTTGCAAATAAAGCCAAAAATGGACAGCCTGACTAAATTTACCAGTGTTTTAATAGAAGTTTACTGGAATTTTAATTGAATCTCGCCAGAGGTTCAATCAAACTCGTCGGAGGTTTAATCGAGACTCTTCGGTGGTGTCTGTCGGTTTGAATAGAAGAGAGAAATTAGTGTGTCGATTTGGAATTGAAGTCAAGTATTGATTTCTCGGTTGCGACTACTGACCTAGTTGGGACTTTAAAGTTGATTAACATGAAATGGGGTGTTGATTATTGCCGAAAAATCCTCGGATAATAATCTGGTGGTCGGAGAAGAATAGGGACAGAGTGGGAGAATGGTGAACAGTGGTGGAAAACCCTAAATTGAAACGAGGGATTGTGGATTGATGGTTTATGTATAACCTTGATTATTCACTAAGTTTTATTTGTTTTATTTAAAAGTAAATATGAAAATGAAAAGAAATAAGAATAGACAACTTTACCTTTTTCTTAATCCGAGGAAGGATTGGCAATGAAACAGAAATTCGGATCAAGGGACGAGATCCGTACAATACCCGACCCAGGAACTAGAATGTAATATAGGGGCAATCACAGGGATTGTCAATGTAATTTACTATGAGAATTCAGATATGTCGGGTAAATGTCAATTTTACCCTTATATTCAAGGTAAGTTTGACTAAATTTATTTAAAGAATAAATAATTTACAATAATAAATAAGGGTAAAATGAGGAATTTAATGATTTTTAATAGTTATTTTTTTGTAAGTGAATAATTATTTTGGGAAAAATATAAATAATAATGTGGATATTTATTTTGAGACAGATGAGCTATATTCCAGTGTTATCTTTCTAATCGAGGATTAAAAAAATGAATTTTATTTTTTGATTTTATAGGTTCGCCCATTAAATCAAAGATCAGTTAAACCGGTAAACCTTAGAACCCTATAATGGGGATTAGGTATTACTCATTGACCATTAGTGTTATTTTTAACTCGATAATTTAGTACTCTCTCCGTCCCAAAAAAATGTCACATTATTTATTATTTATATTTGTTCCAACATAATTGTCTACTTTCAAAAAATAAATATTAAAAATCATTAAACTTCTTATTTTAACTTCATTTATTACTCTTAATTATTTATTTATTAAAAAAATTTAATCAAACTTGTATTGATTATAAAGGTAAAACTGACATTTATTCAACTTATTTTTAATCAAAAAGATTTTGTTGATGGACAATTTACGTGGAACGTAATAAATAAATGAAAGATATAACATAAAGGACGGTTTAGGAAATTTTTTATACCAGAAGGATTAAGATCTCCTTCCCAAGAATAACAAGGGCTAAAAAAGATCATACAAAATGTCCTCAAATGAACAAAGACTAGCAATACAAAACCCCCAAAACCCTCGTTGAGAGCCTCTAATGGCTACCACTGAATTAGTTTTTCATTCATAAACCGACAATAATGGCGGCAATCATAGCTTTACAACCAACAAAACCTATTTGAATTACAAGGTAAAACCTCTTCATCTGCCTATACATAATTACTGTTTGCGCTTAATCTTGAAGCTTACATTCATCAATATCTTGTTAAAGATAGTAACTTTATTCATGTATCTTATTAATAATCTTAAAAATTCATCTTTTTTGAGATGGATATTTGTTGATTTCAGTAAAAAACCAATTTTTTCAACTGGGTCACACCATGCTACCGAAAACCCTAGGTTTTATAGCACAAAAGCAACTTGTAAGCACAAAAATGGTCAAAAGTGGAATGAATTGTATACAGATGATGGGAATGTAAGTATATGGTCTCGTGTAGATTACAGGGAAGCTCAAGATGCTTTGTTAGATTACTTGCATTCCACTAGAAGTTTGCAGTTTATGGATGCTGAAAATATTAGCCGAAATTCGCCTAGGTTTCTTGAAAAGTTGTTAAATGGAGTTGAGAGTAAAGAAAATGTGGGCCAGTCTATTAGCCGATTCTTGCGTTACCATCCTATTAATGAATTCGAGCCTTTTTTCGAGAGCATGGGTTTGGAACCTACTGAGTTGTCGACACTTTTGCCTCGTAATTTGATGTTTCTAAGTGATGATGGTGTGTTGTTAGAAAACTATCATGTATTATGTCAATACGGTTTTGCTTCTAATAAGATAGGAAAGATTTATAAGGAAGTTAAAGAAGTTTTTAGATATAAAGATGGGGTTTTGATGTCACGACTTCGTGATCTTCAAGATACGGTTCTTGATCAGTCTACTGTTATTAAGCTTGTTGGTTCGTGTCCCTCTATTTTAATTGGGAATGGAGTTCATAATGTTCTTAAGGTTGTGATGGAATTAAAGACCGCAGGGGTTGTGAATAGTTGGTTTATTGAGCATTTATCAGAGGAAGATTCTTATAATTGGAAACATATGCTTGAGCTTTTGCGTTTATTTGAAAAGTTGGGATGCGAAACCGAGCTTGTAGGAAGAATAATGCATAAACATCCCACCATTTTATTGCAAAATTCGGGAATTACAGCGGCTTCGATTATCGGTTTCTTACTTAAGTTTGGAGCCTCCAAGAATGATATCTTATCTTTATTTCTCCAGTTTCCCGAAATCAAGATTCTAGAATATTTTTCTAATTTAAGGCGTACGTATCATTTTCTATCAGAAATTGAAATGGATGTTGATAGCATTGCAAATCTTTTTCGTGCGCATCCCCATATACTTGGCTCATGCTCTTTAAAGGGTGTGAAAACCGCTTTAAATTGCTTAAATGCTGGGAAAAGACGTCTATGTCAAATCATTAAGAATAACCCGCTAGAATTACAGAATTTAGCGATTGGATTGAAGGTTACACCACTCCCATCATCAAGAGACTGTACTATAGAGAAGACAAAGTTCTTGTTGGAATTGGGATTCATTGAGAACTCGAGTGAACTTAAAAGAGCCTTAAAAAGGTTTCGTGGGAGAGCAGGGGAACTTCAAGAACGGTTTGATTGTCTGGTCAACTTTGGGTTTGACCGAAAAGTTGTGGTGGAAATGCTGAAATCATCACCTCAAGTTGTTAACCAGACAAAAGAGCTTCTTGAAATAAAGGTTGACTTTTTGGTAAATCATTTAGGTTATCCAATGTCTAGTATATCTGGATACCCGTCTTCGTTATCTTATGCAATAGAGAAGGTTAAACTTAGGTGTACGTTTTATAATTGGCTAAAAGAACAAGGAGCAACTAATAGCATGGCTATTAGTACTATTCTTGCTTGCTCAGAAAAACAATTTATTAGAGACAAAGTTAATCGCCATCCTAATGGCGTTGAGGTTTATGAGATGTTAAAAAGACAAATTTATCCTGATTGTATAATGTGAAAACGGTTTGTGCCATGTATTCTTTATTGCTTCCTTCTATTGTGGGAATCTTTATAGCATTAACACGACACATTCTCCAATCGAAAGTAGCATTATGCCACTCTGAAACCATGAAACGATCTCCTTACAGGTACTCCATACTCCCTTCTCAATCTCTTCCTAAATTATAATTTCCAATTTAATTTAGAAGTATTTGAAAGTTTTGAAAATCATATTCAACCGAGTCCGAGCATATCTATATTCAATATGCATGGATGTAAAGGTGGAAAAATGGGCAGGTCAGCAGTCAAAACCGGAAATTATTGGTATGGGTTGGGTTGGGTCGGGCTGGGCTGACCTGGAACACTTCTTTGTTTAGAACTTTTTGTGCCAAGTATGATTATCAGTAGGATACTAATTTAACTATAGTAATCTAGTCTTTGCTAAGAAAGGTTTATGTGTTATTCATAAAAAGTACACTTTGGGCGACTTTCGACCCATTTTCTTTTCAGTTATAATTTTTTCTTTATATCCATGTGACATGTCGGAGATTAAAGATTGCCAAAATTGACCTATTCATGATTCGAAATTGCCATTTCTACATGAATGAATTGTGTTTTTGCTTCTTCATATTTCTTCCCGTATAATCATAGTCTTGTAGGTAGTGGTCATTGCCATCATCCCATGAAATTTGCAGCGTTTGTGCTGTCATAAATATAAGAATGTACTATTACTCAAATGTGAATAGTAGAGTCTCTTCATAATAATAGAAGAAAATGTTCTAAACCGATTTATATTTTACAGATGAAAGTAAATCTTACAAACCCAAATGCATGTCCTATTCTAATTACAGTTAAAGAAGCAGTTGTGCCATAAAGTCAAAATTGTTGCAAATTTCCGCGGAACATTACTTGTAGTAGTCCATAAGAGAGATGTGAACAATTTAGTATTTCAGTTTTTTTTAAATGGGTTTTCTATAACTGCAAGTATTGAGTTCCGTAGTCCACAATTACTATTTCAGAAGGAATAAGAACCATTTAGACCAAAGACCACTTGTTGGAATTTTATTTCTTGCAACTCAAATATCAAAGCTTAATTGGAAAAGCTCTTTTGTTGGAGACACCATACGTTTATCTGGTTTTCGATGATGGTTGAAATCTGATACAGGATTTATAGATTGATTTAGAAAAACTAACTGCAATATAACTTGGAAGTCAAAACTTTGCACCTTGCATATCTAGGATTTCTTGAACATCTATCCAAGCTAACCCAAGAGCAGGGGTTTATCTGAGCTGGGGGTTGTTCAGCTTGAAACTCCGCTCATGAAAAATGGTACGCTTGGGCTCAGCTTAGCATAAGCTTGAGCCTTAGCTCATTCTCGTGTAGTTTGGTTCTTGTAAGCATGTATATGGTCACATAAGTTCGAGACATGGCTTAGCTTATTTAGGCTTGGTCCGTATGGGCTTTTATACTAGTGCGCTTAGAAATTCACTTGTTACTTGTCGCAGGCAGACAAAGGTCTCCCTATATGCACGTTTATGTGTGTGTGTGCGCGCGCGTGATCTTTGACTCAAGCCAAAATGCAGCATTTTATAGCTTGGGTCTACTTAGCAAACACATTTATGCATATAAGTTTACAGAGCATTTAGCAAATTACATTCTCTAGCCTATGGTTTACTCAAAAAAGTAAATTTCATAAATGGTTATAATATGGTGATTCCAAGTTTATAATTGAATGGTATTTCAAAAAACAAAAACATATATGGCTGATGAGGTTTGTCATTGTGATGCTTAGATCTCTTTAAGAAGGGAGAAGATATGCATTGTAATCTGTGTCATTGTCTTGGTATTCATCACTGTTTTGCTCTATGGGTAAACTATGAAGGTGGAAAATGATTCGCAACAAGGCTGTAAAAGGCGCTAGGCATGTAAAAGGCATTAGAAGGGGTGTACATAGCCGCTGGCCACGACCTTGTAGTCGGCGGAGTCAGGGATTAATCGGGGAGTACTCGGATTTTCTTTTACATTTAAATAAAATATTTTAAAATTATATGTGCAAAAATATAAGATAGAACCATAAACATATACATAATTGTCTAGAAAGCATAAACATAACTAGTACAGTACATGTAAATCGAAATCAGAATATCAGATGCATGTATATCAAAATCAGAATCAAGTCTTGTTCAATCAAAAATTAAAGGGAAAAGAGAAGAAATTAGAAGCGAATTTGAGAAATCATATACGTACATGGTGAAATTGAAATCGTGTTTGAGAGATTTAGAACCGTTGGGGTGAGTGTGCAAGAGAAAAGAGAATAGCAGCCCAATTTTGAATATATAGACTCAAACCCTTTTTAAAAAAATATTAAAAATGTTGACTAATATTGATTTTGACTAATTTTGATCGAATTTGACCATGTTTTGATATTAACCCCGTTTAACCCGAGTTTGATCAAGTTTGACCGTTAATCCTAATTATTTTCCCATTAACAGAGTTTGACCGTTTTTTTTATTTATAAATAATTTCAGGCCTCTTTAGGACTTTCGGGTTAGGTCGAGCTTCGGGCCGGACTTTTTCAGACCCTTTTTTCCTTATATTTGCTCTTAATTCTTATTGGTCCACAACAACTTTTGGTGGGTTCGATCACTTTCACATTTACTCTGATACTGATTACTCCCCTTAAATATTTTTTTATTTTATTTACAAACGTAATTGACATTGTACCACTCCTCATCCCGGGTGCTCTAGAGACTTATCTTCTTCTTCTGAACTGAACAACATAAGAGTCAGTATTGGGTATGGGACAAGTTCCTTACGTGTAAAGTCGTAAATATGCCATGCGCAAAAAACATGTTTCCCTTTATATGCGCACTTCTCCTAGATGTGTCCCTGTGAGTCGGATTGTGTAAAAAGTCTCAATATTTCACTCATTTCAATTTATGGAGTTGATTTTTACAAGGGCATATCATTTGTATTGACTCGCACAAATTATTTGTGCAATTGACCAATCAACAACTTCATAAAATCCTATAATTTATATATATAACTTTTGACTTTCATTTATAAACAAATGACCCTCACTTAAACCTAACAACACAAATAATTTGAACAGTTATACTGCACGGATTATTGACCATTTTTACAAAAAAATAAATTGATGTACGCACCATAATTATACACATATATGATACTGTACTACGTGCGTTGATTAGATGATATTGTGATATGCAGGTTAAAATTTTGATCGTGTACAAATCGACACATGTTAATTTATATTAGCAAAGAAAAGGAGTTTCAACTAAATAAATATTTTATATTATTTAAAAAATTTAAAACTGGTAGATGTTATTAAATCTAAAAGAATGAGATACAAACAAGTGGCAGTGTTTGCATGTACCAACGATAGCTCATTGAAGACCAACGATTAATACAAAGTGTTTTCTGAAAGACCAAATAAATGTTATGGAATTGGCCAACAAAGCAATAGCACTTATTTATATAAAATTAACATGCCAAAAAGGTCTTTATTTATTAATTGTTGTACTAAACTACGGTGTGTTGTCGACAAGTGACTGGAACTGAAATTTGTTGCTGGAACTTGTGATTGAAGCTAAGGTTTGAACTTCTATTCAAAAATCACTTCAAAAAGCTTCTTGTTTAAGGGCTTCTAGAGTCTTATTTTTTTTCAAAAAGTCTCATTTTTGTGTGTTACCAAACAATACTTATAGGTTGGAATTTATTAAAGGCAGAAGCTCAAGCTCCTAAAACACTCTGGAAGCTCTGCGCCAAACACACACCCTAACTTACCGTAAATATTTTGAGTACAAACATATACCGAATCCAATCAATAACACAAACACATTAGCTATACCCTTACGTCACACAGACAATTCATTAAAAAGTCGACAAAAATGTTTATGAACAATACAAGCAAAGTTTTCTTTTCTCCTTTGACCAGACATGGGAGTTTAAAGTTTGATAAATGCTTATAAAAATACATTATGCGTTTACTACATAAACACATCCAAACTGTAGATTCAATTCACACAAACACTAAAATCAACCATGACCATGGAGACATCACTCAAGAATCACATAATCATGTTACCAATGATGGCACAAGGTCACCTCATACCCTTCTTAGAATTAGCCCATCAAATCCTTAACCACAATCACAATTTCACCATCACCATTGCTAGCACACCTCTCAACATCAACTACCTCCGTGCCGCCGTTGCTAGCCGCCCGTCTCCGCCCTCCCAAATCCACCTAAAATCCCTGGAATTCAACAGTTCCGATCACGGGCTTCCACCCAACTCCGAAAACACCGACGGGCTAACCTTACCCCAAGTCATTAAACTCTTTGGCGCCTCGGCTGCCCTTGAGTCCCCATTACGTCGGTTCATTACCAACGTTAAAGCGGACGAGGGACGTCCGCCGGTGTGTTTGATATCAGATGTGTTTATGGGTTGGGCTAATGAGGTTGCGAAATCTTTTGGCGTTGCTAATTATTCTTTTACTACTGGTGGTGCTTATGGCACTGCCGCGTATAATTCCATTTGGTTGAATTTACCGCACAAGAATCTCGTTACGGGTGAGACCCGTGACCAGTTCCTGGTGCCAGGATTTCCCGAATCCTGTCGGTTTTCAATCACTCAACTTCATCAGTTTCTTAGAGACGCAGACGGCAGTGATGAATGGTCAAGATTCTTCCAAACGCAACTTGTGTTATCTATGCAATCTGACGGTTGGATGTGTAATACAGTTGAAGAGATAGAAACATTGGGATTGGAGGTTTTGAGAAATTACATAAGACTCCCTGTTTGGTGTGTAGGCCCACTAATCCCATCAAAAATGTTAAAAAAGAATACGAGTTCCGGGCTGATCGGACAAAGGTCTGGAAAAAAGCCCGCTATCCAACCCGAAAAATGTATTGAGTGGCTAGACTCACACCCCGATGGGTCGGTACTATATATATCATTTGGGTCCCAAAACACAATAAGTGAGACCCAAATGATGGAACTGGCAAAAGGGTTGGAAGAGAGCGGGAAACCTTTTATTTGGGTGATAAGGCCACCAATCGGGTTCGACCTCAAAGGTGAGTTCAAACCCGAATGGTTGCCTGACGGTTTTGAGGAAAGAATTGGAAAACAAGGATTGGTTGTGCATAATTGGGCGCCTCAGTTGGAGATACTATGTCATCGGTCTACAGGTGCGTTTTTGAGTCATTGTGGGTGGAATTCAGTAATGGAGAGTTTGAGCCAAGGAGTGCCGATGATTGGATGGCCATTAGCGGCAGAGCAAGGTTATAATGCAAAGATGTTGGTGGAAGAGATGGCGGTTTGTGTCGTGTTAACTAGAGGGGTGCATAGTAGGCTCGATAAAGAGGAGGTGAAGAAGGTGATTGATCTAGTGTTGGATAAAAATGAAAACGGAAAAGGCGAAAATATGAGAAGAAAAGCAAGTGAATTAGGGGAATTGATTAGATCAAGTGTTGAGATCAATAAGGGTTCTTCATACAAAGCTATGGATGATTTTGTGTCAACTGTTTTATCTGGATTAAAATGATATTTTTAATTATAAAACTTTAAGATTTACATTAGAGGATATTGTTGTGATGTTTTTGTTAATAAGGTCAAAGCCGTTACTTTCTTGTCTTGCAGTTGTAACTTTTTATTTAACATATAACTTGCTATTTTTAAATAACAATAAAAATAGCTTCCAAATTAAACTATAAACGTTACAAATATAATTTATTGATTGATTATTTTGATAGAAGCCTACCAAAAAGAGATGTTTAATGTTTCTGTAAGAAATGACATATGTATAATTCTTTTTATTAGTATAAAGTCATTTACGGCTATGTTTGACAAAAGTTTACGGAGCTTTAACATTTTCTTATATAAGCTCAAGTAGTAACATTGTTTGGTGAAAAAAATATATAAGAGCTTTATTGAAAAAAATAAACTTTTAAAAATAAGCTTTTTAAAAATAAGCTACTCCAACTAACTTTTGAAAAATTGTAGAGTTTATAAACACCTCTAACTATATATTTTTTATCTTATTATGTTTTACTTTTTTGTCATTTCATGTCAATAGACACTTTATGTTCCAGCCTCAGCTACTTCTATAAAAAAATATAAGCTTCAACTATGAACTAGTTTTAAAAAGCCCTATGTGAAATTATGAAAAGAAAAAAAATACGGAGTAAACAGAGAAAAAGCAGTTGGCATAATTGATTAAACTTATGTGTCATGTAAAATTTAGAGCAGATTGCATGAATGATTCATGCGGTTTACACATATTATTATCATTAGTCTTTGTGCTTTATTTTTTTTATGGACAATTAAAAAATTCAAAAGTTATTGCTCGTTCAGTCCATTATCTACCTAAAATAACTAATAAGAATGTGTGTAAACTATAGGATCTATCCGTGCAACTTACTCTAAAATTTATGAATAACTTTTTTAAAAAAATTTGTAATGTTGTCCGAGAAAATGATTTAGATTTATATCCTAGTATAGACTCTTATCTTGATATCCAATATCCACCATACTACTATTAATAATTAATAATCCTAATTTGCATGGTGTAAAAAGAAACGACATGTCACGGAATGGACCATAAAAACCATCTTCAAGCACATGGTAGGCTACCTGATTGATTCATTTTGTGTTTGGTTAGCATTAATGATTAACGTCTTTCATTTTTCATATAGATTTTGAGAGAAAAGTTCAATAAACACTAACAAACAATTAGAAAATAAAAGAACCGATCTCTGCTCTTGGATCAAATTGATCAATGGTCAAAATTAATTCCTTTAACATTCTAACTTAAATAAGGGTGAGACTTAATTTTAGAGGGAGGAGTATATTTGTCTTCCAAAATATTATACTTTCAAATTATGTCTCGGTGTCAGCATTTCTTAACCGATAACCAGCTGAGCTGGTCTCTTTTGTATTAATCGACATTTTCATTTTTTTAATTCCATATGGAATTTAACAATACACGTGTATTCATTTATTAACACCATCGTACTTTCGTTTTTGTCCTAATATCACCAACATACCCATTTTATTACCATAGTCGACATCATACTTTCAAATTCTGTCTCAATGTCACCATGTGTTGTACATGTATTTAAAATGAAAGTGGATGACCTGAAAATCACGTGTAAAAATGGTTAGGACGTGGATTAAATGATTCAACATGGTAATGACACGTCACGATTAGAAACTATAGTAGGTTACAAAAATGGATGTTGGTGACATTAACACATAATTTAAAAGTATGTTGTTGACCCTTGATTTTATCCGTAACACACGTGTTAACAACTAATAACACACGTGATATCAACTAATAACACACGTGATATCAACTAATAACACACGTGATAACAACTGATAACAATGCGATATCGACTAATATCACATGTGTTAACAATTAATAACACATGTGATATCAACTAATATAATATTTGTTAACTAATATCACATGTGTTAACAACTAGTAACACATGTGATATCAACTAATATAATATGTGTTAACTAATATCACATGTGTTAACAACTAGTAATACATGTGATATCAACTAATATAATATCTATTAACTAATATCACATGTGTTAAAAACTAATAAGACATGTTAACAATTAATAACACGTGTGATATCAACTAATATCATATATGTCAACTATTAATATATGTGTTAACAACTATTAACACATGTGTTAACAATCAATATCACATATATTAACAACTAGTAACACATATGATTACAATCAATCTTCGTGTAACAATAAATAAAACTAAACTTTACACGAAGAAATAACAAATTATATCACATGCAAAATAAAATCTATTAATGACGCATAAATTCAAATTACATGTCAATATCACATGTGTTATTAGACTGTGAAATTCTTAAAACTCACAAGAAAAACATGAAAAGAAAAGTTTGTCGAAAGTATATCTTGTGAGATGTCTAATCGAAGAGAAAAAAAATGCTTGTTTTTACAAATGGCACAATCTCATTGGTTCTCTCATACTTTAAAAAATTGTTGTACTCTAATGATTTTATCTCAGTTGAAATGTTGAATGCAATGATTTTAAAACCAGGTTTTAAAATGATGGGTATGATTCTAATTCCTAAAATAGAGTGATTCGGAAATCAAGATAACTTTGAGAATAAGTTAACTTGACGGTGAAGTTTAGTGTTGTCTTAAAATATAGGAGTTGTGTTAGGGTTTAGGTGAGGAGGTTGAGAGAAAAAAGAGAGGTTCGATGAAATTCGATTAGTGAGTCTCCTTCGTCTCGTGTGGTGATCTCGGTGATTCAATAACGACGACAAAAATTTCGTTATTGTAATCTACTGTTGAGAGTGGTGTGAGGATACATGATAATATTCAAGAGTGGTGTGAGGATACGTGATAATATTCAAGAGTGGTGAGAGGAGCGTTCATTCTTGTAATATTGTTCGTATATAGTGGAATTTTATGTGACCGCTGATCCCGTGGTTTTATTCTCGTTTGAGAGGTTTTTCACGTAAAAAGTGTGTGTGTTGTGTTTTTTCTGTTTTGCACATATTTATTATTGACTTATTCATGATTGTGTGATTTGGTGTGGTGATGATCGATCTCAACGAACAGTATGATAGCGGGTTCGATCCCAACATAAAATAAAATTCATAAATATTGGATTATTGGAATCCATCAACATTGAATGAGTGAATTTTGAAACTTTCTCTCTATATATAGATATATATTATAATATATATTATAATATTATATATATTAAAAATTAAAAGAAATGACCAAAATAAAAAGAAAATATTCTTAGGTATTTGTGCACAACTTTGAGTTTCTTTTGTTTCTCTTAATGTCTATAATGCATATGATGGTTCATATCTTCAAAAAAAGTTTTTTTTCTTTTAAAAAAAAAAAAAAACAAATGCGTAGTGTCGAGATGTACAAATATCACATTACATGAAAAAAGTAACTTACATTATTACATTACAATTTACAATTAGTAAGTACTACAAATTCATAAATTGATAATTCTAAGTTGAAATGGTTTGTGAAAATCATGAAATTAAAACTAGACTTAAATCTTTAGTGTGGATTGGGCTAAGAACCGGGCTTTGTAGACAAGACATTGGGCTTTGTCAAGAACTGATATTCTAACTAGTTGTAACATGGCTTTGAGCCTTTGAATCCGAGTAATAATTGTATCAAACTGATATCAACAACAGGACATTGTGCACATTGAATTGTAAGAGAATACCGAGTGGGGTTTTTTTGTCATCGTTCCTGGTCCAGAACAATGTCCAACGCCGTATTTTTTCACTACTTGACGGTATTCTAAGGAGCGTCTAACATGATACTGTTAATTTTTTATTTGTTCTCCCACACACACAAATTGATTTAAAAAATAAAAATAAATTCTGAGCATGTTGTAAACTCAATATTCTCCATTTCTTCACTTTTTGAATATCAGTTTTCTCACGAGAATATTATAAATACAGTATCAGCACTCATCATGCTCTACGCTCTTTATTTTTATTTTCTTGTTTCCTTTTATTATTTTGATGTGTTTCTACAGTTTCATGATTCTATCTACTTTTTTTTTCTTTCGTCTATCAGACAAACAAGTAGTAGATATATTTGGTTTGGGTTTACTAATCATAATATGATTACTTGTTAGATTTCCGATCCTTTTACTTGTTTAATGTTAAGTTAGCTAGGGTTATTGGCCAACTTAGCTTGTTCCTTATATAAAAAAATAATAATATAATAAATAATTATAAATATATAAAAACATAAGAAAATTAAAATGTTGTTAGCATTACATAAGGTTGGGTGGTCATTATTTATAAGTCAAAAAGTTATATGGTTAAAATAAAAATATTTTATATATATAATGCACTTAACAAAGCTGATTTGCTCATAGCACTATAGCAGCATACACATTATCTCTAAAAATAATTTATATATTATTAGTATAGATAGATTCTTACGGTTAAAAATAATCTTTGTTTACTCTATTTATGTAATTATTATTATTAGGAAAATAATAATAGTGTAGTAACTATTGTTCTTATATCACCAAGGAGTTCCATAGAAGATATGAGTAGCTATGACTACGGGTTTACTTTTATAATTAGTAAACTTTTTAAAAATATATATTTTTTGTTGGTGCTAGAGTTTACTATAATTGGGATACCAGTCAAATACATAATAAGCTAATTTATATGTTTCAATATAAACATATTAAAACAAAGTTTTACGTAATACTAACAAGCCTAATATTTGTGCTACGATTTAACATATATTTTGAATCCGCCACTTTATAGTTGTCAACAAAGATAGTAGTATTTTACGGTTAAATTTTATGAAACGTTAGGGTTAGTTATTAATATACAACTAGTGCTTCATCATATTCATATATTCTTAGAAGACTCTAAGTAACAAAATTTTATCATTAACTAATTAATATTAAATATACTCATTTCGTCTCAAAATAAGTGTCAATCTTTCTATTTTAATTTGTCTCAAAATAAGTGTTCACTTTCAAAAGTAGCATATTAATTTTACCAATTTTACCAATTAACTGTCGATATATTTTATCTTAAAACTGATACATTGAAGTCTTTGCAAAATTAAGAGTAAAAATGTCATATACAATATTAGACATTGTAATTTTTTAAATGATGTGAAAAATGATTGTGAATGTTTTTGGGATGGATGGATTATAGTTTTACGAGTTTAATTGCATCGGTCAATGACAAATAAAAGCTCCATTACCTTCCGGTTATTGTCGAAAAGATGTATCAATTTTAAGATAACATGATTCTTATAATAATAATAATAATAATAATAGATATAGTTAATGATGTTACTATGCAGAGTGAATACAACTTTACACTTTTTACTATCGCATGCATTCAACTTTGAAACATTCTATTGTATGTATTCAAGTTTTAAAATCGTCTTTTATATGCATTTAACTTAAACTATTGTATGTATTCAACTTTGAAACATTCTATTGTATGTATTCAAGTTTTAAAATCGTCTTTTATATGCATTTAACTTAATATCGTATGTACAGAGCCTACAAAAAACATGTCAATTTATGTAGTCAAAAAATGCACATTGAATATACGGTTTTAAATTTGAATAAATACAATAGGAGATTTTGAAATTGGATGCATATAATATTACAAAAGTATAAAGTTTGATACATTACTGAACTATAAACCTTACTACGTAACTAAGTTGGGAAACGATATATAGAAAGTGTTTTATTCTTTTTTGCATTCTCTTATCTATAATATTTTAGGGAAAATTGCACCAAAAAGAAATAAACTATTATCTAATTATCAAATTTAGAAATCAACTATCAAAAGAAGTAAGTAACCCACGCTAAGCAGTGATAAGGATCGATAAACAATGGCCAAACAATAATAAGAATCAAACAAGAACTAACCGAAATTCTCAAGGAGAGAAAATCTCTATTAAATCAATACTCAAAGTCTGCAAAAACGTAATGAGAAAAAAAGCCCTAAAAACGTATTTAAGGATTCTAAAGAATCCTCACACAAAGATAATTATAGAATAAAAGGAAACAAGATCTAAATGTTCAAAATAAACCCCGAAAAATAGTAAATTGACATTTTCAGTCTCTAAACGACCCTGAAACCCCGTAAACTGACAGGGCTCGAGGCGGAGCGACAAGCCTTGTTCCTTGGGCTGTTTTCGAGTGACCGTGCTATTTTCAGCCCAATCCGCCACCGAAATCTATTTCGGCAAACTTTGCTCTAAGTGTACTTGCCACGTTGACTTTTCTGTTGACTGTCACGTTGACTGAACTCTTGATCATCTCTGCATCAAGCAACATATTAATTGACTTCTCTCTTTTTTTCTTTTTTTTTCTTCATGACCAATATAGTGGTAGTTTTAGCTTCTTGTATCAAGGCTTTTGTGTTGGAATTTTGGTTAGCTATTTGTCCCTATTATAATAAAGAGTAGTTTAGTATTATCTATTTATTTTTATCATTTTAAAGGAGTTGAAGTTAGCGAGAAAACTGAGTGAGGAGATCTCCATTGGTTAAAGAAGATGTTATAGATTGTGTATGTGTAGCTTACACACCTTATCCTTGCATCAAATGTGCATCTACATATCATTTTTTAGTCAACTGAAAGACATTCTAAAACAATTGTTTTGTACTTTGTTACAAAAGTTGTTCCATTTTATGTTATAGATTTTGTTTTTGTATGCAAGTGAAAATGGTGTAATGAAATTTCTGTTTATGATGTTACATTTTGATAGCACTTTTTGGTAATTTGCTTTACATTTTTAGTTACCTCATATACAAAACCAATTAGGTCCATACAATTTTTGCTAATCCATCTATTTTAGCCTAATCTCAAACACCAACCAAACAAGTCGTGACAAATCGTACTTCCTAACTTGTTAGTTCAAACATGGAAGAGTTAAATGAGAAAACTTCAACGACTTACATCCAACCATTCTTCCTTCATATAATTGAAGATCTTGTACTTTTTAGTGCATTCATTGGGCTTGGAGATCTTAAATGGACATTTATGGTTCAAATCTTCTTCTTTTTTTCCTTAGGTAAATACTTAAATTGTCGTCACAAATATATACATTTGTTTAAAGGGACTCGACCCATAACTTTAGGCTTAAGTGCAATAAAATATAACAATTTATATTTTAACATTCATAATCTGTATCGAACTATTCAGGCTTCCATTATGTGTAATTAATTTTTTATTCATTATCATTTTATCCAATTTTGGTACTTTTATCTACATGTAAGCATTACAAGCTATCACTTAAACAAAATATATACAATTGCAACAAATTGAAAACTAATTACACACAATGTAACCGTGAATACTTTATTGAAAGACTAAAAATATCAGAGCATTAGTAAATGATTCAAGTGAACGTAAATGTAATTATTTTAGTTAGCTTCTATTCGGTGATGTATAAATCAATTTAAATGTTGATTTGTCACCACCCATTAGTCAAGATTGATTTGGTTATTTTTTGGTGAATACTTTGGTCACACATTAAAGGAATAATCAATCCAATCCTTACAATAGATGCGATATAAAGACTAACATCACTATGCCTTTTTTGCTTTAAAGAATATTGGTCCTACAGCTTTTCGTAAACAAATATATGACTGATGTTTGAGGTCATTTTTGATAGAGAAACACTATTTTTTAGGGAAGCAGAGAAGTTACACATTAATTACCCATGAATATTAGCAAATTCCCTTTAATATGATCATACTATTGGTAAAAATATGTTTTTATATATTTTGATTATCATTCATCGTGGACGAATGTTAAAAAATGATTTTTCAAATAAACTGATAATATCCACTTCGATTAACATTTATTAATGATGAATGTTAGAAAATTTTCTTAATATTCATCGTATGATATTATAAGTTTTTAAAAGTAGTTTATCTATAAATATTTAAGGGAATTCGCTAACATTCATCGTTGATGAATGTGTATCTTCTCTTTTCCTCGGAAAATAGTACTCCCCTCTGGATCCGGTACATATGCATACATATATATATATATATACACACACATATATATATACATATATTCTTTATAATTTTTTGGGTTTTTATATATCAAACACGAATTAAAAACATAAAAAAGTGATGAATGAGAAAAAATCAACTTAATAACAATCGAATGTATATAGTTTCATTGCAATTTAAGTGGAAGATTCTCAGTAGCTTTTCTTTTTTCTTTTCTAGTGGGGAGGAATAGTACCGGTTCCGAGTAAGACCAACCCGAGCCCCAACACAAGCACTGTAAGCCCTTCCCGTGTGTCAAAATGAATTGTAATATTTAGTTGGTAACCAAAGAGATCAACACACGCCTACGGGTTTTAGATCCCGTTGACGAGGTTTTTATAACCAAGGTGAATCAAGTTGTTGCTTTCTAAAAATGCTTTGTAAAGAAAAAGAGGAGGTCTTAGTTCGTGGGTCGAACCATCCATTCTAGTTGCAAACTAATATGAACACCGTTTTCTAATTAACTTAACATTTAAATAGGTCTGAAAATGAGTCTATGGGAAGATATTAGAAAGTGTTTGGATAAAGGGATTGGGTTCAAACCCACATTCGTAGGTATTTAAAACCCATCAAAAAGCTGAGTTTTAATAACAGTATAGCATCGAGTTATCTACAATGTAATTAATACTGATTTTAAAAACTTTTTTATATGTCACCTCATTTTATATACATTTTTTTTAAATGTACGAGTTACACTGTGTGGCTCGCCGAGTAATTAGTGTTGGGCCAAATCATGGGGTCCGTTAGTCAATCGAAAAAGCCAAAAAGTAATCAGATTTTACAGCCTGCGTATTTCAATGCACTCGGCGAGTTTATGAATAACTCGTCGAGTTACATACCAATTTTTCAATTCGCTTTCACTTTTGATCCATTCGTATACTTATTTTACATAAAAGTGTTACAAGGTTAGGGACATTACTTCCTGGTGCTTACTTTTAATCGGAGTCATAAGGTTGAGGTTGAGTTATTATTGATGTATTTTAGCAATGTAAAAAAGTTTTTACCAAGCGTTTTTTTAACCAACTTAAGGGGTTAATATGAAATTATATAGCAAAAACGGTTTTGGCGAAAAGTTCGAGAAATCTTGACTTTTCATCGAACTTTTTTTCCTCTAATGGAAAAAAAATATTTAATTCTTTTCCCCTTTTTCTTGCAAAATTTTTTTTAGAAGACGCTTTAGTCGGAGATGCTCTTAGTTAT
Organism: Gnaphalium uliginosum; assembly: GCA_963930675.1. Classification (NCBI taxonomy): domain Eukaryota; kingdom Viridiplantae; phylum Streptophyta; class Magnoliopsida; order Asterales; family Asteraceae; genus Gnaphalium; species Gnaphalium uliginosum. Next base: position 23,861,319 of record OZ005681.1, read on the forward strand.
TGTCAACAATCTTTAAACTTGATAAGCTACGATGGGTATGTTTGATATCAAAATTGTTCGGTCCGGGACTATATATTTTCTAATTTGTAAAAAGACTTTTTACTATTGCAACAATGACTTTTTTAAAATAACATCTAAAATGATAAATGAACTTTAGAAGGAATGCGATTAGTCAACCTAAAAATAAGCTATTTGATATGAGTGATTATATATATTTTTTAAAATAATCGTACAGGTCACTAAAAATAAAGTTAGTGTAGATAAAACATTTTTTTTACCAATGAGCTCGTTAAAAAGGATAAGTTAGAACATTGTCAATAGGACGCCACTTTGCAAAGTGATGTGCATCACTTAAATGATACAATTGGCATGGGTGTGTCACTTGGTTATGTCTCTTGACTTGTATCGGTTTGGCGATGTAAAAATTGAGTCGTCGTTTTCCTTTTTTCTTTTTTTAAGGTATAGAAATAAAAGTATATTGGTAAATGTGATGTCAAAAATTAAAGTAACAGTGTCATTTTGTAAAAGTGCTGAGGTGACGCTAAATTAGCACAACTGACACAAAACTGACTATGTCACTGTTGAGTGTGGTCTTAGACCACTCACATTCGTTAGTGTGTCGGTTTTGTATCAGTTGTGCCACCTCAGCACCTCCTCAGTACTTAACAAACTAACACAAAACTGACACAACAGTGCCATCAGAGCAGTGTCACTTGAATTTCCGACCCCACATATTTATTTAAAATAAAAACATTACATTTAATTAAAAGAAAAATATTACATTTTAATTAAAATTAAAACACTACGTTAATAAAAAAAAACATACATTAATAGAAAAATAACATAATACAGATAAATGGAAATCTAGTCCTCGGCTTCGTTTTGTTGCGAACACGAATCAAAACCCGCACCATACTCTTTTTTATTTTGTTCCATTTGATGATTAGGTGATTTGCATTACGTTTCACCTCAACTAAAGAGTTGTAAATTTTTTGTATGGTTTGCCAAAAACTTTTATTTGAATGTGAATTTCCTATCACACAATTTCTGAAAGCTTCGATCCATTGTGCGGCTAAGATTTTGCACTCATTCTCGGGCCATTTAACCTTTTGTGATATTTTTTCTTCTTCTCCGACAACGGATGGTGGTGTTTGGTGTTTTGGAAATGATTTTAGGAAGAGTTGTGAGGAAGGTTAGACGTTTGTGTGTGTAAATATGGGTATGTGAAAAAGAAGTGTTTGTAGAAGTTATGTGAAAAAAGAGTTGTATAATGTGTGTGTGTATAAGATTGAAAAAAGTGGGATTTAAAAAAAAATAAAATTATATGCATGTTACTGTTATTTATTTTAATGGTTTTTACTATAGGTTGAAATATGCAATTGGGCCCACCATTTGCGCCATTTGCATCTCCTGGTGCGTCGCCAAAGCGACCCAAACCCACTGATGCACCCAACTGACGCTGGCGTCATTGGTGTCGGTTTCAGGACGCGGTCCCTTCCCCAACCGATACACGAATGAGAGTAGTCTTAGACAACCCAAATAGCTTTTCGAAATAGTGAAACGACTCTTGAATACATGAGATAATTACTCTGTGGACGGTCAAAGGTAAGCTTTTCACATAGAAGTCGGTGTCATAACATGTTTACAAATGTAGTCACAAAGTTCACCTAAACGGAAAATCAATCCGGCGAACTCGACAAACTATACCAAACTCAATTAAAATACGTCACGTGACATGTAAAGTTCGCGTAAATGCAAATTAAGCTTAGGCGAACTAGGCGAATATTTTTAATTCTCGAAAACCGCACAAACTCTGAACTAAGCGAGCCCCTTTGATTTCTCGATTTCACGTGGCGTATTTTAAATGGGTTTGATATAGTTCACCGGGTTTACCGGATTGATTTTTCTTTTAGGCGAACTTTTAAACTAAAATTGTAAAATGCGTTAGACTTCCACGTAAAATGGTGCGTTTGACCGTAATAATATCTGAATACATTAACCCTATTATTTATTTAATTGGCTTTAGAGGTGCCTTTAAAAGAGCCAAAAACTATATACTCCACAAAATTTATCTTGATATTCTGCAACAAATTTGATAGAAGTTGTTGGGGTCACTTATCAAAATTGATACCACACAAAAGGCAACAAATACTTATATACTTGTTGTTGATTTAAAGTTGAGTGGCAACAATGGGCAAAAATTGTTTTATTTTAGCCAAAGAGTACAAACCCATCATTTCTGTTGAATTGAGACTCCCAAAGAGGAAAAGAAATCAGAGAGAGAAGAAAAAATGGTTTGTTTAGAACAGAAAACAGTGACCATAAAAGGACTGGTGTAAAGCTTCTCACAAGCCTCACAAATTTCCCATAGATTCATTTTCTTGATCCATAGCCCAATTTCTTTCATAGTACAACTCATTTGGCGCAAAGTACTAGTCTCAAGCTGTCAATGCTTCACCCTAAACCACCAGAAAAGATCAGTCTTTAAAACTTCTTGTCAAAAAGCTAATAATCATAAGCTGGACACCAACAGTCTTGTCAAACACCAGTACTTGCTGTTTTTGGTTTGTGTGTTTGTATTCAATATTCAATAATATAATCAACGTTTGAAACTTTATTAAATTGGACCCACATAAGATGGTTGATGATTGAGCAGGACAACTAGTGCAACCACCCAAATCACAGGAACAAAGAAAGATTCACTCATGGAAATGGGTGGTTCAAGTTCTTCTTCTGAGTCACACTTGTTGAAAATTGGTTTGAAATTTGGGCAAAAAATTTACTTCGAGGATGTGGGTGGTGTTGGTGATGAGACCAAATCGGAAAATGGGTTGTCTCCGGTGAGTGGTGGTGGTGGTGGGCCACTGAAGAAGGGGAGAACTAGTGGTGGTAGCAGTGGGGTGCAGGGTGGGTTGCAGCCACCAAGGTGCCAGGTGGAGGGGTGTAATCTGGATCTGAGTGATGCTAAAACATACTATTCAAGGCACAAAGTGTGTGGTGCTCATTCAAAAACTCCAAAGGTCATTGTTAATGGCCTTGAACAGAGGTTCTGCCAACAGTGCAGTAGGTTTGTTTACAAAAAAAACTCCCTCACTTTTGATTTATTTATAATTAGTTTACTTATTTATGTCTCTATTGTTATAGATGTACTTCTTTGTATATGTATATTAGTAGTAAGTTTGCAGTCACATTCTAAGTAAGTTCTTATGGAAAGTTTGCTAAAATCATGGAGAAATAGTTGTGTTATCATGTTGTCTTGTTGCTTTAATATGTTTAGTTGTATCGAGTAATATGCGGTGTAAATAAAAAATTTTATGACCCCTGATGAACATGTGGTTTGTGTTAGAAAGCTTGTAAATTCCAACACTAATGACCTTCAAAATAGCAAGTGATTGTAGTTACTAATATGTATGAACATGATGAGTAAGTGTTTGTATGCATGGTTAGAGGGTTAAGGTAAAAATCTTTGTTTTTGAAAAGATTTTGGAAGCCATGGTTAAAATGTAGGACTTTCTGTAATGGTGGTCAAAACTCGATTTTCTTCTTAAATCAGGTTTAAAGAACGTCCGCGATAATTTGATGTCCCCAATACCTAGAAAGTGGTCATGTAGAGGGAGGTTTTCGAACAATATATTGGTTTATAATTGTCACACTCCCACTTGGATATAAACTGACACAAAGAGTTTACGGAGTATAATAACTCATCCAACATGGATAAAGAATAGACGATTGGACAACTTATAAGCCTTAAGTTGTGGGTTACTAACAATTCTCACTGTAATTTCTAGTTGAGTTTTAAGGTTTATTGTTGATGTGATTTCTAGATGCTTTTTATGTGCAATGCAACCTTCATATTTTTGGTTCTCCAAAAGAAATGCAAACATTGCCTTTTTAGGAAAAGACATGATTCCAAATGTAGCCATTAGCAAACTAGAAGATATTGGTAAAACTAATCTGTGGTGTATAAATCATGTATTATTTGTAGGTTTCATCAGCTACCAGAGTTTGATCAAGGGAAGAGAAGCTGTCGCAGAAGGTTGGCTGGGCACAATGAACGAAGGAGGAAGCCAACATCAGGAACTCTGCTATCTGCTCGTTATGGAACTATCCCATCTTCCATCTTTGGTTAGATTCCTATAACATTAATTTCATCATATTTTTTCTTTTATTGTATTTTTTTATATTTTCTAAAATATTGTCGTAAACATGCCCATCAATGCTCCCAAATCAGGATTGTTTTAATAACCTCATCATGCAACTGACTATGATTACAAATCAACGCGAAAATGTATTGCATGTTTTTTGGGAAAAAGATTAAATCTCCAGTACAGTTTAGCTGTCAAGTTCCATCAAAGGAATAGAATGAAAGTCTACAACTGTCCAGAATTTATAAAGAAACTTGGTATGTTTGACTTTTGAAGTCCAACTCTTTGAATGTCGAACTTTAAGTTTTGACATAATTTGTCATAAATGAATAAATGATAGAATTTTTTTGATATAATTCTGTTGTAGTTGTCAAATTTTCCCTTCAAAACATGAAGAGTTAATGTTTTCATATTATTTTGAGTTTGAAACATCGACTGTTGACCTCAGTAGTCCAATAGTGCAGTTATTTGAACACAATGACCAAGACAATGAAGAAAGGGAAGTACAGAACTTTTTACTCTTTGAGAACAGAGGTCACAATTATCCGAAAATGAACAAAGGATAATAAGTATGACTTAAGCAAGTGTGACATTTGTGACTGGAAATTTTGATTTTGACATAATCTAAGCTATAATTTTGATGATTACATCGTTTTCCTATGTGTAATATTTTGCTACAAGTCTAATCTGGTTGTCTCTTCTCCTCTTCAAATCATTATTTTATTTCATTTTAAGGTTGAACGTAGACCGTTGACCTCATAAGTCCAACTATGTGGAGTTTTTGACGGAAGATCAAAGACAACGAAATAAAGAAATCATTTTGGCTTTTGAGATCAGCTGTTATTTAACACTACATTTCTTCCTAATGTTGCACCGTTGGTTTCCTATCTGTACTGTTTCATTGGAAGTCTAGATTTTTTCACCTATAATTCATATTTTCACTTTTAAAATCAAAACTTGGTTAGCTGATCTCAAAAGTCAAGCTTCACAATTTTCTTAAATGGTTAATTTTGAAACATGGGTTTTATGGCAGAAAACAATGGCAATTCTGGAGGGTTTCTGATGGACTTTTCGTCATGCTCGAGAGGAAGGGTTCACTGGCCTAACCCAAGAGTACCTACCGTAACCGAAAAGTTACCACCACTTCCATGGCAGAGCAACTTGGACAATCCACCACCTTACATCAACCAAAATCACGTTCCACCTGGAGGATGTTTCAATGGCGTTCAAGATTCCAATTGTGCTCTCTCTCTTCTGTCAAATCACTCATCAGCTTCAAGAACCCATAACTTGACCCATGAGTACTATGTCAACCCTGATGCACAACACATGGTTCAACCACCAACTGGGACCATGGTTCAGGTTCATGGTCATGGTCACTTCTCAACGGCTGCACCCAATGCTTGGGCTTATGACACTAATGAAGCCCATCTTGGTTTGGGTCAAATCCCACAGTCCAGCTACTCTGGTGAGCTCGGGCTCGGTCAACAGGGAGGGAGGCGATTTGACCCCTCTGCTGACCATATTGACTGGTCACTTTGAGTAGTGATGTATTCAGCTAAATTGTGTAAACCGTTTGATTGCAATCTGTTTGTTTCTGTCGGGACAAGATGGCTACCATCGATGCTGTGTTGAAGTCCAAACTAATTATCATGGCCTTAGCCTTGTTCTAAATAAGGAACTTCGCTAAGATTTAAATATTTCGCCTTTAACTTAAATGTTTACGTTTATTCTGAGTTTATTCAAATTCAGTTGTATAGATATGTAGTCTGGCATGTGAACCCAAGATTCGGGCAATTTGAGTGGATGAAGGGCTTTACAGGAATGCTTGCTTAACTAGTGTATACACTGTCATACAAAAACAAAACTCATATGCATCCGTTATGTTCAGTTTTATTTCTACATTACAATGAATTGCAAGAGTATGAATGTACGTGCACTTAACCCGTTTCTAGAAAATAGAAACTATCTTGTTTGAGAATAGCAGTCAAACTCAAAACGAGTGACTACACAAAGAGTTGTGTTGAATAACAATGACGAAGGGAGAAAGATAGTGCAACAGAACACACAACAACAACAAAACTACCCGATCCAATACTACCCAATCCCGCATATGAAACAACACATAAAGAACCTTAAATTATGTTAATGTGTGATAGTGTGATACTAATGCTAAATTTATAGTTTTGTCCACCTTGACAAGCCTCAATGTTTGTTTTGCACAACAAACCTCAATGTTTGTTTACCACTTTAACAATTTGATGTTAATTTGTAAATTGTAATGATACTACAAGCACAACTAGAAATTAGTTACATTTTTTATTTACATGCAAAGAGAAAAGTTCACTTGTGCACCATACAAGTTGTGATACATCACCACAATAAGAAATTACACAATAATAACTTATAAGACGATAATAAACGAGACGGTAAAACAAGACATATAACATTTTTGTTTGAAAAACCCTCTCAAAGAAGAGTAAAAACACATAATCCTTAAACGCTAAAATTACTCTGTATTTGAGCAATATTAAAAGAGGTAGTGTACGGTAAAATAAAAATGGTGTGCAAATCGTCGCTTTATATTTACTGTGAACCAATTATAGTAAAGTTATTATTTAATTTAATTTTTTGGATGGATTGTCACGTGACATTCATTTTAGAAATGCATATAGATATAAAAAATCTGTATCTACGAGTGAGGTTCAAACGAGTACAATAACTTTTAGTGAGAATGAGAAATCAATAAAAACGCGTAACGTGTCACAAAATTTACTTTCCCCGCATTTTTAAAAATTAAATATCTCACAAACGATAAGTTGAAAAATCATAAAAATTTCACCATAAAATCAGCGGGTTTTTTTCTTCGATTAAAAATCTCACGAGGTATACTTTCGATGGATTTTATTTTTTCATTTTTTTGGTGGATTCGTAATCGACTATCACATGTGATATTAATAAGTAACACATCTGATACCAACAAGTAACATATGTGATACTAATATTTGTACAATTTGTAAAACTTATAAAAAAGAAAGTCGTCAAAAATATATCTCGTGAGATATCTAATTGAAGAGAAAAATATGTTAATTTTTTAATATAATTTTTTAATGATTTATTCTTGAAATATTTAATTTTATCAGAAAAAGTGGGTTAAATTCTATTTAAAAATGTACTCATTTTAAAGTTACTACGTTGTCTATATCTAACTCTATGTGTTTGGGTGTAACCTAACCAGGGTTCATACTGCAACAAATCAATCCCCAATTACTAAATCACTCCGTCGTTCGCCCCTTGTGTTCACTGTAAATCCGATCACTTTTTGTCGCCGCAGAGTTCCGGTGAGTAATCTAACCCGAACCCTAAAAACACACATCACCACATCTATTGATACCTATTATCATTTTCATTAAAGTTATACTGATTCATCTGTACATATATATTTTCTAAGGTTTACATTATCATTACGTGAATTAGATCGCTATACCTACAATTCTGCTTTGTTTTATGTCATTTTAGCTTCATTTTCGTTCAATTCAAAGGTTTTTGCTGTGATCCTGAAATTCATTGTTAGTTGTTAGTTCGTTTCGGAGTAGTAGCTAAAACTGTATGTTTAATTTCTATTGGATCGATTATTGATCGAATAACGTTATGCTCGTATATACATATACCAACAGTGTTATACCTGTCACTAATCGTGGTTAATGTTCGTATGTATATATGTATGTATGCTGAACTATGTGAATGTGATTATTTTAGTTAGTAGGAAGAAAGATATGGATACTACGGATCGGAGATACTTGGAGGAAGAAGATTCATCATTGACGAAGACTATGAAAGGTGCAGCTACTGGTTTTGCTGCTGGAACAATTTGGGGTACTATAGTTGCTACTTGGTTGGATGTGCCTCGTGTTGAGAGAAATGTTGCTTTACCTGGTTTGATTAGGACGTTGAAAATGATGGGTAACCATGGGTTGACTTTTGCTGCTATTGGTGGGGTTTTTATTGGCGTAGAGCAATTGACGCAGAATTACAGAATGAAGAGAGACTTTGTTAATGGAACAGTTGGTGGGTTCGTTGCTGGTGCTGCCATCCTTGGATTTAAGGGTCAGTACTTTTTTGTTTAGTTAAGTTTTATGTAATGTAGAAATATCCAGCTGCTGATGTTTAATGATTTTGTTGATAATTAAGTTTGAGCTCATTCTTTGCTATGTATGGTAATGGATATTCCACTGCTTATAGTAATTCTTTCACAGCGATGGTGGGAAATTGGTCTCCATAATAAAGCCTCACTAATGCCCTAGATAAAAAATGGAATATACACTACCAAAGGATTATCAGCATGCCTAGGTTTCGTTGTTTAATAGAAATATGTATATATTGATGTTGTGGAACTCCATTGCAGTATGTCAGATTTCCATTTCCCGTGCAAAGTATTTACGGAACATTCTTATGTTATACCTTGCAGACTGGATCATAAAAACATTCTAGTTCTGTGGAGCACTATGCTCAATGAATTTAACCAATGTGACCAAACAATGTCGCAAATGAACCTGTAAAAGTGTTGCAGTAATTTTTGTTTCATTATTAGCACTGGTTTACTCCTTTACTAAGACTTACCAAGGACTAAATTTAGGCAGAATAAGAAATGCTACGGGAGTTATAAATAAAATATTGGGGAGTAAGAGAGGCCTTAAAGTGGAAGCTTGTCTTAGGTCATGCAAGTGGTTGGAAGAAATGGATCTGAAGGTAGTCAGAGGGATAGATTTTAAAACTTAAAGTGCAGTACCATATCACTTGTCATTACTTTCAATTAAGTACCAAAGCACCTATATAATATCAATTCTTTATGGGAAAAGAAGTTCCTTCTTGCCAAAGAATGAATTTCCTTCACCAACCACTCAGAATTTTAGAATATCACATTGATTTAGTAGTTGTCATGGATTTGGCCTTATCGCAAGCTTTAAATGTTCTAACTCTGTATGCCGTTCAAAGTATCTTGATTAGGACCAACATAATCGTTAACTGAATAATGAGTGGTCTAAAGTTGTGTCATTGAATAGTTCAGCTATAATTGCTAACGGTCGCAGTCTGACATATGGTTGGAAACAAAGTTCTGTATAATCAGAACTAAATCATATTAATTTAGTACTCGTTGAAGGACTGCAATCAGGTCTCCATAGTGATTCACATGATGAGGAGTATTAGCAGCATTGACAGTTGATTGAGTTGTGTATCTAGTTAATCATCTATAATTTCCTAGTCCCTGATTGATATTAATTAGCTTCAACATGGCATGAAAGTCATGAAAGTGAGGGACAAAGTCAATCTTCTTGGCCCATTTTATGTTAGAAGTAGTTTGATATTAGCCAGTCAAACACATTATATGTATATTTTTTTAATACATGCCTATTAACATCTCATCTCTCTTTTCTTCTCTTTGATGGTTATGCTTTCATGGACTTAAGGTTAATTTTGTCAATAGATTCAGATATTTTTAGGTATATATGCCCATCTGTCAGTTCTAAAAATCTTGATACTTATGTCAACTAGATGTATGCCTCGCAATGCATCATAATAACTTTTAGTTACAATAGATTGATGCATATACTATAATATTACCCATTTTAAAATTGCCTCAGTTTAGACTATACATTGAGTTATATTCAAGAAGACAATTCTAGTGTGGGGATTTGTTTTTCGAGTTGTACTATAGTGTGAACTGAAATTTTATGGTACCTATCAGTATAGAAAGTCAAACATTAGAATGATGGTGATAGATGATGAATTGTAGTTTCAGCTGAGAGTTCCTTGTTTGTATCATCGGGTTAGCTGTATCTTATACAGAGTAATTGTTAAGCTGATCTTTGAAATTGATTTCCAGCTTGATGATTGAAGGGTCTTTCTCTTTCGTATATGGCATGCCTCTTCTTACTTGTTTTGTTGGAGTGTAAGAGTATATGCAGATAGCAATACAAGCAGATATATGGCTATTTTGACTTATTTCAGACACTGCCTGTATTAACAATTGCTCTTTTTACAGCTGTTAAGATGCTTTTGTTTAAGAAGCTTCCGTCTCTCAGAATCTTATAATGCTTCTGACAATTACATAATCAGATTGCTATCATCATGTTTTGTTTGTATTTTTTATTAAAATGAAATGTGATGTTTTGCAGGTAAGAGCATCTCAACAGCAATCTCTGCTGGAGCTGCACTTGCAGCTACATCTGCAGCAATTGATGTTGGTGGGCAGACCACAAGAATGGATACGGGTAAGGAGTATTACCCTTATACTACCAAGAAAAGGGTTGATGCCAATTGAGTACTTCTGCCGTTATGAAGAAGGTTGCTGTCTTTCTACTCTGAAAAACCGATCGACCTTTCCGATATTTGCTGTATGTTCTGCTTCGGAGATGTAAAACGTACTCTCATTTTGCTAGTGTTGGTATAATCGTGGTTCTGCTGAAATAAATTTACAGCAATTTTCTGGACTAAATATTTGTTTTTTGGACTTCATTGTGTGAAATACCAATATACGTTTAAATGCTGAATTTGGCACATAGGTGAGCAAGATGTCAAATTCTTAAGGCTGAATGATTTCTGGAAACTTAATTATGTGCAAGTGATGGCCTAGATTGAATTCCTTACGAGTACATCTCATTTGGACGGAGCACCAGCGGCCAGCCACTCAAGAGGAGTGTCGGTAACAGCACTCAATTATCTGAAAGAACCAATCTTGCCTAACCCATTTTTGCCTCCTCTAATCTGCAATTTTAGTTGTTGCTGCATCTAGCCATCAATACTTCACTATCGAGCTGGTTTTATCTGATTATGCTCCCATATATTGGGTGTCATTTACCACTATGTTTTGCTTGCATAATTCCCTAATGGGTTTAATTTCAAACTGAATGATATTTTTGTTATCTTAGCAATCTATCAAAACAAGAAAGCAAACATTTGCTCCTCAATCAATCGAAGATATAAGTAGGAAAACACACTAATATAGTAATATGGGGTTAATTTCATTTTCCACATGATATGATAATAATTTATTATTTCGTAAGATAATGAAAAATATGTTGTAATCCTTTATTAACTAATAGCAATTTTTTAGTTAATTATTATTATTTGCTTATAATATATTTATTTATTATTGTATATGTATATATTTTGAAGAAAGATTGAAGAGAAAAATGAAACAAAAAGTATTACAGTACTTTAGAGATTACTATATGTTACAACTTACAAGGAAAATACAATACCCAATCCTATTCATTTTCTAGAATGCCACGTGTCAACAACCCATTGAATCTTTTAAATTTCTGGGGTCATCCATGGCTAGTTCATGAAGATGCTATCACTCTCTTTCCAAAAAATCAAGAAACACGAATTCGTTAATGGCGGGGATCAGTAGCTGTTGCTCCTCTGCACTCTCATCTCGAAGGTAACTTTTCTTTTCATAAATTCTTCATTTTTCCTTCAAATTCCCATAGACAAAAATCCTTTTATTGGATGAGGTTTGACCTTTTTAGGACAACTGTAGTGTTTGCAACTTCAAGTTTTTTTTTATTGATTTTTCATGTTTTTGTGACAACATGAAGAACTAGCTGTAGAAAATTAATAAATAAGAAAATAGTACAAGATTATTGGTGCCAAATTTATTACATTATCTGTATCAATATTAATTTTGGAAAGTCATATGGTTGACTTCTGAAGTAGACTGATTTTGATCAAAAAGTTAACTGATTGCAATATGTTTCAGCAATTTGGGGACATTTTCATTGAGGTTTAATAATACTCATCCCAGTGGAACAACGCGAAGTTCTCGTACAAGTTTAAGAATCAATGCAGAAATTGAATATATCAATGCTGAAGAAGCAAAGAGACTTGTAGCAGACGAAGGGTACTCGATTGTGGATGTTCGAGACCAAAGTCAATATGAAAGAGCACACATTAAATCATGTAGGCATGTTCCTCTTTTCGTTGAAAATAAGGATAATGATCCAGGTATAACAACTTACAAAGATTTTTAAATTTGTGTTCTTGATCCAAATAGAAGCACATTTCATTTCCTTACATTACATTAGACACGTACTAGCAAAGATGATTAAGTTTTTACTACCTTTTATTATGTAAAAAAGTTAGATACGAAAAATCTTGATTATACACGATTATCATTAGAAGCAGAATAAAAAGTAATCGCATTGGTTGTTTCAAGACCTTTCCCTTGTGGGCTTCTTTTAATTATTGTAATTTGTAAATGTTTGTTTAATGCAGGAACTATTGTAAAGAGGCAATTGCATAACAACTTCTCGGGTTTGTTCTACGGGTTGCCATTTACTAAGCCTAATCCAGAATTCATACAGTCGGTGAAAAGCCAATTCTCTCCTGATAGTAAAATTCTAGTAGTTTGCCAGGAAGGACTCAGGTATACCGTTAAACCTTGGTTGGAGTACTAGGTATTATTTTATTATTGATTAATAAATAATACTGATAATAATGAAAAAACTTGACTTCATACAAAGCTATCGATTTCAACCAAAATCATGCTCCTGAATGCTTTATTTTCTCGAGTTTTAGCTTGTATTTGAACTGTGCAGCTTAGTTGTTATACATTTATGTTCTATGTGATCGATATAATGTTTTTCATTTGTTTTGGTTGAAGATCTGCTGGTGCTGCAAACAAGTTAGAAGCAGCTGGATTTCAAAATGTAGCATGTATAACATCAGGACTCCAATCTGTAAAACCAGGTCCAATCAAAGCTTCCTGTGCACACCCTTAACAAAATTTTGTAGATAGAGAGAAAAATTATATTTTGTATATAGAGCGTCTCTTGAAGATGTTTTGCTTTGACACTGCACTGCATACCCAAATCGTAAAAAATTGTTGGGGTCCATGTGGGTCCCATTGATCCACTTGAGACTATTAAAGATCGTTTCTTTTATTTCGTTTATATTGATGTGAAAAGACCTTTTGATGTGTGTTTTCAGGATTATTTGATGTTGAAGGTTCTATTGAGCTAAAAGATGCAGGTAAGGCTGGTTTGGTTCAAGTACAAGGCAAAATCTCGGCTGTCCTTGGAACTGTACTCATTTGTAAGTTGTAATATTATCCTTTCACGTTTTTTACAAACTTGAGTCTGAATTTCTAATGGTATATATGGGACCTACAGGTGCATATCTTTTCATAACTTTCTTTCCTGATCAAGCAGAGAAGATCCTCGAATTGGTTCCTTCGAGTTAACAAATGTATGATGAGATTAAAAGTTTTGCACTTGTGTTTTGTTTGAATCATGATTTGAGTGTAGTAAGATTCTTGAAAAAACATAGAGCTTGTGATGACTGTGATGATAGGCTTGCAGATTTAGTTGTAATTGTTCACTGATGTTGACGTGTGCAATTAATAATTAATAACATTGTAGTAAAACAACAGACAAGATTTTTATGAAGGTTTTTGATCGTATATAGACGTTATTCCTTAAAATAACATCGAATTAATAATGTCACCTAAACTATCTTCATTTGACAGAATTTTTGTTAGGGCCTACCAGGTGTTTGGATTAGCTTATTTTTCGGACATTGAATGTTTGTAAAAGTCAATAAGCTCGATATTACTAGCTTACGAGCTTATCACTTTGAACTTATAGAATCAAACAAACGATAAGCTCACAAAGATAAACACATAATAGACTTTGATAAGGGGCCTTTCCCCTTCTTTTCACAAGTTGGATCTGTCAATAGAACAAATATAACTTAATAAATCGGTTTTGCGTTTGATGGATAAAAATTCTTTTCGTGAGAGTATGTTAATTTTAACTGAATATTCAAGTAATCGAACCAGTTGGTCTTAATTAACCGGTTCAAAAGGGAAAAAGAAATGTGCATTGAATGTGGGTTTTGATGAGCAAGGGGCCTAAGCAGGGTGCTAGCACAAAAACTACATGAATTAACCTTGATAGGGGCCTTTTCCCTCTCTTTAAAATCAAAAAATTCATGAACCAAAACTATTTGGTGATAGCATACCCCTTTTCGGAATAATATTGTTTGTTAACGGGATTTACATCAACCTTTTTGTGCATAAATCGTAGAATCATTCGATTAATGCAAACAATACAATACTTTGACGAATATTTGACGAATATCTTGTCAAGTAAATATTTTGATATAAATATCATAAAGCCGGATAGGAAAGCATCATTTTCCTGAAAAGTATGAAACTATTAACATTTATCACGATGAATATCAAACAAAATTTTTAATAACTAATAATAATTTTACTAATAAATATTAAACAAAATCGATATAAATACTACTTCCTCTGGCATATCTCTAACTACATATAATCCATATTCACTATTATCTTAAATTAGTCTCAACACAAGAAAATATCTAAATTGCACTTAAGTTATTTAGAACATTTTCATAATAAAAATATTCCCTATTAATAACCTATTACTATATATATCTTTAATCTCTAATTAAATAGAATGTCATCAATACAATTTCTCTTATTATATTAAAATTAACTTACGTATAAATAAAATAATACTCTATACAAAACACATATAACAATTTTAAGTTTTTCACTAACACCGCCACCACCATCACTATCATAGTCATCTACCAACATTACTTTTATCGTCGAATTGCGCGGATATTATTCTAGTTTTCAAAAAACATCTCGCTTATTCTTTCTTTCTTTCAAAAAAGCAATTTTATTTTATAGAAGCATTGTGACATTCATTACGAATGTAAAAAAAATTAGTACTCCGTAACAACAAATGAGTACTAATCAGTGTACTTAACTATATCCTAGATAACGGTCACAAAATCAAAATTTTGATTCACAAACATAATTACTTTTGAATCAAGAAACCACTCCTAATGTTAATCAAACACCTTAATTTAGTCTATATATACTTTAAACACCTTCATTATTCCTTAATTATACCTTTAATTCCATCACCACCATATCCATTCTTCCATTCTTCCTGCATTCACAACAATCTTGCGCAACTTTTATCGTTCAAATGGCGATGAATGAATCCCCATATTATTATAATCTCTATCGGAACGATTTTCATGATCAAGTTACTCCAATATTTCAATTACACTTGAATATTGATCAACTTACTGACCAAGTTGCTATATTTGAAGAAGTTGACATTAACCATGTTGAAGAATTCGTGAATATTGATCAACTTATTGACCAAGTTGCTGTGTTTGAAGAAGTTGCGTTCAATCAAGTTACTCATGCTGACCATGTTGCTATATCTGAAGAACTTGATTTTAACGATCAATTTACTGACCAAGTTGCTATGTTTGAAGCACTCGATTTGAATGATCAAGTTACCAACCAAGTTGCTATATTTGAAGAGAACTACTTTGATCAACTGCATTCTGCGTACTATATGATTAACTCACCAACAAGAACAGCTACAACTCTACAACATGTGTACGATTATGAGTATTCTGACTCTTATGAAGCACTACTCAACTTGAATCACATTAATGAAAGTTTTGAACAAGCGGTGGATAACGTGACACGTTATAGTGGATTGACGATGAAAGAGATCTCCGAGAATCTTGGACTAGCAGATTGTTGTGAAGATGAAGAAGGCGAGATTTGTGTAATATGTCAAGAAGAGTACGAATGTGATGAGAGATTAGGGGTGCTTCAATGCAATCACAAGTATCACCTGAGATGTATCGTTGAATGGCTGATTCGAGAAAACATATGTCCTCTTTGTAAAGGTGAAGGCTTGAAGTTATAGTATGTAGATTTAATATGGTTTAGAGACAGATTTGTGAAAGTGATTAGGGTTTTGAATCAAGTTTTATCTTTTGTTTATAATTGTTGGTATAAAGTTTGTTTCTTATTACTGGATGACTAGTTGGACATGTTTAATTGAATATGAGTAGCATATAATGTGTGTTGAATAATGAAACCACTTACATAATCCCTAAAACCCTAATGGGCCTAAACCCACAATTGAGTTTTTGCCAACATCTTTTATTTAAATAATGTGTAGATTAAATAAGGATGTTTGATGACACTGGTGATCTTGAGTATAGGTTGTCTAAATTTCGAATGAAAAATAATTGGTAGACCTAAACTTATAAATCTAAATATAGGTTTAAAAAATTGATTGAATGAGATTAAGAGAGAAAAAAAAACCAACCAATGAGAGAAGTATGTCTACTTTTAGGTCTATGGGTTGCCATTTAACTTGTAAGAATCAAAATTACTGCCCCGTGTAACAGGATTAATGAGGATGATTTGGGTAGTTTGCATTGTTTAGATAGAGATGTTATGGCCCCTGAAGTTTCTAAAAAAGTCTTGTTTTTTTTACTTCTGTTTGTCAAATGGGTGCAGCTGATCTTGATGGCTGATTGACTCTGAATGGCTGCTAAAAGTCAAAGTGAAGATGGTGAGCTGTGAGTGTTTTGTGTAAGTTGAAGTCTCATGAGTGCAGTTTGAGTATCAAAGTCTAAGGGAAGATGAGATTTTGTGCAATTGGATAATTTGAAGATGCGAGATTGTAGTATGTCTTCCAGAAGTCAAAATGCAAGGATTGTTGGGAAATTAAGGATTTGGACATATTTTCAGCGAATGGAAATGTCATGGGTTGACTTCTGAAAATCAAACTTCCAATCAAGACAACATTCCTAACATATTGATCTAAAAATCTCTACATATTTGAACACCTTTCATTTGCCTTAGTTCATCCCCACCCGGCCCCGTTACTTCTTTCTTTCTCCCATTATTCACAGCCATCATCTTCTAATTCAAACTGAAAAAAGAATTCTAAGAATTAATTTCATCGTTCCAGTGGACCCATATTACTACGACTACTACTACTGTATGTACCATCCTTCCATAATCCCTAGTCACATGCAATATTATCATATATACTTATATACCCGTACACATATGCATACGGATATCAAGAAGCAGTTGTCGATAATATTACTCGCCCCCATAACTATCTAAGGCGGTATAGGTGTGATATGCTCGGTGGAGTTCAAGTGTAATGAGAGATTAGGGGTGCTCCAATGCAAACACAAGTATCACTCAAGGTGTATAAAAAAACAGTTCAAAATGTTATTATAGAGAATCGGAGCTCCACAACTCTAGCATAAATAAATATAATATAATCATTAAAGAAAAATACGACAATAATAAAAGTAAAAAAATTACAAATGAGTTAGCAAAAAGCATATACCAAGAAGCAATCTCTAGTGGCACTACTGTTAAGCCAAAAATGTTGCAAATCAAGTTTTTATATCAGTTTCCAACTTCATTTTCACATTGTCATTCTCCCTGTAAGCAGTACAGTTGCCTAACATTCCCAGAGGCTGCAACATCATATAGCAACTGAGTTAATAATGTTGAAAAATGATAATATTGCAGTCACACAAGCTTGCATATGCAATGAATTTAAAAATAAATAAATAAACTTAAAAAAAAAAATGAATTGGTAGTAATGTGAAAGAATGTACCATATAACCAGTCTTTAAAGTACACGTGTAGTGCAGTTGACAATTCCCGCTTTCTGCTGTCTTCCAGTTGTGTTTCTTTCAATATCTGTTTAACCTCCACCAAGTTCTTGTCCTGCGGGAAAGTAAGGACCAAAACAACTATAATTAGTATTGACCCGTGAACGTATGATTGTTTGTTTGGGTTGTCCTGAACATGTTCTGGGTAAAAGGTGGCACTTTCAACCCATTTACTTGTGGATGAATCGATGCAGGTTATGTTTAATCATTAAAATTATCTAGAAACGAAACAAGTCAAATGGGTAGAGCGTGTATAAAGTAGCCTATAAATCCGTATTGTATCTCTTGATGCATAAAACCTTCATAATCAAATTATTCAAAAAAATATATTATTATTGAAATCAGTATCTTTAGTTATCATATTTAACTTATAAAATTAATAATTGGACAAAAAGTCTTCCTGGTCAACCGGACCCAACCTGTAACAACAAACTACCCATTACCCAACCCACCCGACCCGACCCACACATTTGTCACCTCTAGTATTGGGAATCATGCATAATGACGTCCTAAACATACATTTTTCTTTTGAGATGATATGTACACATCAGGCAACGGAAATGGATTGTCTTTTGTGGACCCAGATCCTTCACCTTCAAACCAATTGGGAATCTGTAAGAAAAAACAAAATATACCAAATATTAGCAAAAAAATCATTACGTTCAGTTTTTCCAAAATCACGGAACCACCCCAAATATCACGGGTATGCATGTGTGTGAAAATATAGATATATAGAGAGAGACACACATACATACATACATATATATATATATACACACACACACACACACACATATATGAGCGTACCAAGAAGTTGGTAAACTGATCAGGTTCTAAGTGAGTAGCAGACTCAGTTTGACAATCAGATACACCAGCAGGATGTGATATTGAATCATGAGGATCAACTAGACCAAGTGCAATAGGCTCATCCCATCTGTTAGGACTAGCCTCAATGCCAACTTCTTTCATGTGTTCCTCCAGCTGTGGATAGAATGTATTATACGGTGCCACCTGTGCATCAAAAGCGCAAATGATCAATAGTCTTTTAACATAACTGCAGCCAATGGCAATGTGAACCATCAAAACACTGATAATTAGATTCTGACTGTACTGTGAATTTGAAAATACCTGCAGCTTATGGTTATCACCAACAATAAGTGGCTGCTGATTTACGCCCAAAAAGAATACACATTCACGACAATTAGCAATACAGATACGCTTTGCTACTGAAATCACATGAACTCTCTCACAATGCTCGATTCTTACAGCCTGAGAAAGAAAACAAGCAATGCAACCCATATGAGCATATTTCATACAGGAGATCTTTAATTCACGTATCAATATACCACAGTAACTTGATAATAACTAGTAAAAGTTGAAGTTAATGAAGAGCAATTTAATATAAGCAATTGGTGGCCAAATATTATATGCATACCTTTCCAACAGCACCAAGCACTATAGTTGCATCAGAGCATCCATATATTGTGGCATATTTCAAAGGAGCTAATATATATATGACAGATTCATGGCAATTTATAACCTACAGATAAGAAAGTTACATTTAAATTAGAGATAAAGGGTTATCCTAATAGATATATTAAAAGAGATGATAGAAGCTAACCTTTACAAAAGAGCTATTAAGTTCTGATGGTTGCTTGACATATGATTGCTTAGAGATCCCCTCTATATTACTGGAACTCTTGGCACTTGTTGAGGCCTTAGGTGTGTTTGCATAAGCATCAGCCATCATAGCATCCGAATCAGAAGCATTGGGGGTCCCATTCTCTTTTGCAGCAACTCTTTCAGAGATATGTTCCAAGGCAGAAGAAATATTCTGTTCAATCCAATCATGAACCTGTGACGCAGGAACTGGAGCAGCCGGCATATCAGGATCTGAATTAGCAAAAAAAGGAGCATTCTGGCTCAACGGAATTTTCTCTGATCCTTTATCACCAAAATACATAAGAAACGAAAGATGCTCAAAATTTTCCATTGTCAAAACCTGCAAACATTACAGCCTCATCAAAGCTTCGAAAGCCAACAAAAAATCCATATAGCAAATAACAAAACTTTAAACATGTCAACTAGGCATATCTCGCTTCAGAATGCAAGTAAATCAAAAGATATTTTTCCTACAACAAATAAATTTATATATCATAAGATAGCTTTAGACAAACCAGTGAATCTTCGCCTTCAGCTTGAACTTCTACAGAGTCGGCCAATAGAGATATTATATTGCCCAGATGCTTCTGTAGATAGGATAATTGATGAGCTTCTTCATCAGCGTGTGATGGCATAGCCCTACGAACGTTGCTGCGGGCAAGCTGATTATTGCAATACCAACCTTGTGTCAGTTTCGGTAAATAAAAGCAATATGTATCACATTATGCATGTATGCATGCATACATCCACCTGCTTATAAACATATTCATGTGTGCATGCGTAGAACTATATACCAAAAGGGAATGAGTCCATATTGGAAAAGTAAGCACCTTCCTTTCATGGATTGTGATCCTCTCGAGTTATTTATTAACATGATTGATCATGTTATGTATTTTGTGAGAGGGAAATTAAGTGGGTCCTTTATTTAAAATTTTAAATAGTTTATTTATTAATTTCATATCTCACAATCAAGTAACATGACCCATCATGTTACGTGAGAGGATCTTAGTCCCCTTTCATATGCCAAGTTAATATTAATAACTAATGAGTGACATCACATATTCACATAGATGCAATAATTTGACATTTCAATTGCACTAAATTTAAAAGTTTTTCCAGTAAACACCAAGGTTGTAAAAGTCACTAGTTGGGGACTAGTCGCCCGAGACCTTGTAGGGACTAATCGGCCAAGTCGGATTGGACTTTTTTTACATTTAAATAATAAATTTCAAAATTATATGTGTAATAGTAGAATAGAACGATAAACATAAATATAATTGTCTAGAAACATAAACATAAACATTATTGTTCAATTGTTCAAATACTTCAAGTTTGACCAATTTTAAAATGTTCACTAAGTTTGACTTTGACCTGTTGACCGACGTTGACCGGCTTTTAAGTCGGATTAAGGCTAGTCAAGTCGGAGTAGCCCTAAATCCCGACTAGTTGGGGACTAATCGGGGACTAGTCGGGAGTTTTACAACACTGGTAAACACTTAAACATTGATACTTTGATAGCACAAATACATCAAGTTTGAATACCTATTTAATTTGATAGAACCTTAGTTTCAACAGCACATCCTCAAAACTAGTTCAGGAACAATGACCTGATGCTTAAGCTTAAGAACAAGCTGCAGCATTTCCTAGTTGACAGGCTAAAAGGAAGTAAATCTCAGGCAACATCAGCTTGGATACCATCTAGCTGGCACATAGCACATTGGCATTTCACGGCGATTAGAGGCAGCTATGATAGTGGGCAATCAAAAGAATTGAAGCCTGATATAGCTGGAATAACTGGTATCTAATGTTCGTTGAACTACTACTTAAGAAGCGTAAAGAGCCTGCTAGAACATTTAGTACTATTCAGATACGTTTCTCAGTGGGTCAAAGTCAGTGCTTTCAACTGCATCGTTATATTTCATGATAATAGACTCATCATACTTTCTTATGTAAATAACTTCCACTAAATAATCATAGCTTACATCAAACCCTCCAGACACCATCTAAACAAAGACTATTGAACCATGAAGCAAGGAAAGTCTGTTGGAAGCCCATAGCTTGATAATCAAACCAAAATGAACTAGCTCCAACCAACTGATACTTGATTTTCTTTAACAAACTGCATGCCAGAAAGCAGTACAGCAACACACTGATTACAGTCTTTCATTAGCACAACTCAAAACACAAAGCATACTCCTTTATTAAGAACAGCAAGATGAATATTTCTCAACATCACAGGCTTCATCAGAAAATGGCATAGAGTGTGTAATAATCTAATAATCAAGACCCTGAGGCAAATTAGGATGTTATTAGAGACGTAGCTCAGTGCTCTAGCAGATTAAATAACTTCATAGAAATATATATTGCTAATAATAAAAGATAGAGATTTGAAACTACATTTTAAGAAGGCTAGAACACTGGCAACGGTTACCCCCCAAACTCAAAAACTGTCAAACCAAGTTGATTCTGCATCTCGGATTTTCTATTTATTTCATTCCATACAAGTGAAGCTTCACAAATCAAATATGGATAAGTACATAATATCATCTGCTTTCCCAATTCCGCCTATTCTTTCATTCTAACCCCCAAAATCATAAACTTAAACTTTCAATATAAAATGTACCTCTCTTGTACCATACACTAATCAGGTATTATATGCCACATCATCAATCCTATATTCCTAAATAGGTCACATCATCGCAGTTGTGTTGATTTATCTTCCTTAACCATCTATATACAAAAGAGCTCGATTTCCACATTGTAATCATCATAATCCATAACTAGTTAACTACCACTGTCTCCATACACTTACATACATACACATATTTATACATATAAAGAAGTTAGAAAATAAAATGACCTGTAACGGTGTAAGAGCAGATAAGAATCCATCAAATGCAGAAGTAGAAGGCCAAACATCAGCAACAGCAGCAGAATCCCTATGTCCTTTAGGAAGCAATCGCTTATACGATTGAATATACAAAAAAATTACCAGATCATACACATTAACACCAACGGAATCAACCTCATCAGGTTTCGCAATCACAACCGGATCCGAATCAGAATGATGTACGGACGCAATAATCTCAAACACGAGGCGCGCGTGTTCATGTGAGATCTGTAAAATTTCAGCGAAAACGGTTGAATTAATTCGGCGCGGGTGGTGTTTATTAACCGGATTTTGAAGAAACTTGTCACGGAGTGAAGTTAGGGTTTGTGTTGCGTCAGTGAAGATGAGCTTTTGGAGAGGAATTAGGCCGTGTTCGAATGGTTCACGGCGTGTGTGGATGTAGAGCTGTGACGGTGTTGACGGTGTTGACGGTGTTGCCGGTTGTTGTTCCGACGGCGGTGGTGGTGATTCCGGCATGGTGGTGGATCTGAAGGTGTTTGGAGAGTGAGTGTGTGTGGCAGAGAGGGAAATGTGGTAATAATAATATGAGAGGTCAAATGGTTGTTATTGATTAGTTAATGATGGATTATTGGAGTGATTAGTAATTAAACTCCATCAAATTAAGGGGGATGTAATAACATGGATCACTTCAATTATGTTAGTACACTTTCTTACTTTTAAATAACTTTTAAATTAGAGGTATTAAATTTGATTGGAAAAATGATTAAATCTGACCTTTCAATCAGATGGCAACCCATTAAATTATAAATTATACTAGTTAATAGAAATCAGCCCGTTTAATTCATTTGCCGGAACTCGTTTCGAAAAAAAAATAAGGATACTTTTGACCCACCAACTCGTTTATCAAATCAGATCAGTTTCAGATTGTCCTTGAACATACCCTTACTTGTAATGATTAGTTGTATCAATCAAACATATCAAATTACAATAACAAGATTATTATTAAGAAAAGTTCATTGCATTGTTTAGTATTTCATTTTCTTCTCTCAGTCTCATTTCCCAATTCGAAGTGAGCATCACATAATTAAAAAAGGATGACAAATGCTAAACGAGATCACGATTTTGAGGCACTCTGAGGATTTCTTAGAGTGATAACGGATGAATGATGAGATAGTACCACGAAATATTTGACCACTGGTAATGGTTAAGTTTTTACCTGCCCCCCGTGGGAGGCATTCAAGTAAATCTAATTTCGTTGTGCTCATTGTCTGGAAATCTTATTCTATGTACAGGTTATCAGGATTCTTGGAGGTGATTGTTTGCTAATTATGAGTTGTTTTCTTGTAAGTCTTTATCGGGTCTAACGTTAGATAATATCATTGTTGATCAAGCTCTCAGATAGTGAATATTTGCTCATGGAGGACGTCGATCAATATGATGCCGACCGAGATAATTTGTAGAATTGTGGGATCACTTGCCATCTTTGGACTTCCCTTTATGTGGTGGTAGTCCCGAAGATTATACTCATATCATGCTTTCATACGGCGGGAGTCAATGGTTCATATTCAATAGTAGATAGAACTTATTAGATACCGCGGTCAATAGTATCTAATAAGTTTTTATACCCATTTAATTTTTAGTAGTATTTATTTTTTATCTTTTCTATTTCTTTTTCCTTGCATCAAAATCTGCTTGAATGTGCTAAAGCTCGAATCATTTGGCTTAAAGCATAGATGCAACTTTTATAAACATTGACGAGTTATGTAAAGGTCATATTAATATTATTAACAACAAATAACGTTTGCATTTAAGCTTATGGGCTACTTCCTCTATCACCAATCACCAATTGATTTTAAAGTGGAATCTCAATGGATTATATATTGGATATGTTGTTGGGCTAAATACCCATCCTAACAAATGGTACCAGAGCTACATGCCCCCCTCTGTTTGACCTGAGCGAACGATGAGTCGATCCTAGAGCCTTGTACCGAAAGTCTCCCTGATGTGGGCCAAGTCAGGTTGAGTGTCGAGTTTGCGGCCGTACTGTATAAGGTTGGATCAGATGGATTATCGTTTGAAGGGAGACCCGATGGATTTGGATTTGAGGGAAGGATAGTTGGATGCAAACTCAATCCCACATTGAAAACTAAAAAGAGAATAATATTTGCATAGAAGTTAATGAGCTATTCCTTTTATCACCAATTGATTTTAAAGTGGCACCTCAAAGTACTTATATGTTGGACATGTTGTTGGACTAAATATCAGTCTCCATGCAAATTTAAATCTTACGGCCTCTCTCTCGTTAGTGAAAAGATCTTTCCTTTCATTCAGCTCATTTTGTCAATGGACTAGTGACATCTTTCCTTTCATTCAACGCAGTCGTTAATGGATCAGCTGCAAGAGTAACTATGTGTTGTAATTAGGATTCGTTTGGGTTTTTCATCTTTCTTGTGGTCATGTTCTTTCTTCTTATTTGTTACTGCTTAGAAAAAAAAGTTTGTGCTTGTTTGTAATTTTATTTTTCTATATACATCAAAGAAAGAAGTTTTATGACCCTTACTTTCAAAAACTTATATTTTCATAATTTTGTGTTATTCTTAGTTTACGTCAAGCATATATTCATTTTTTCGATTACTACCAACCCTATAAATAAGCCAAACGAGTATATCACAATCATCGATTCACACAATCAATACTAATGACCAAGATATAATTGAAAATAAAGAAATAACGTTCCATCGTAATTTTTTTCACTAGCATAACAAAAATTAATTTTATACTTATTGTGCTGGGATTCTGCTAGTCTCGGTAACGTTTAACACATCCTAACTAGGTATATTTCATACCAATAAAATTGTTATGAACTATATATATATATATAAAATATATATAGGGTTGGGTTCTGGTGAAAACGAGGAGTTCAAATAAAAACGGTGAAAACGATCTCAATTTGTATCCACAATTTTTTTTTGTGAACTTTTATTTTTTTCGCTTCACATACGTTTTTTTATTGTGAACCCTTACATTTTTTTTATTTTTCAAGTAGTTTTCGTTGTGAAACTTTTTTTTTTTTGCTTCACAAAAAGTTAAAAAAAAATTTAACCGTGAAGCTTAATTTTTTTAGCTTCACATAAATTTATAAATGTGTGAATCTTAATTTTTAACCTTCACAATTCGTAAAGTTTACGTGAAGCCAAAAAAAAAAACTTCACATTTAAAAATTAAGTGTGAAGCAAAAAAAAAAAATCAACTTCACACTTTATAAAATTGTGAAGGTCAACTGTTTTCACCGTTTTTAATTTAGCTCCACCTTTATATATATATATATATATATATATATATATATAGAGAGAGAGAGAGAGAGAGAGATCCAAGAGCTGTGATCTGTTTTCATCATTTTTATTTTATCCACTTATTTTTACATGATCCCAACCCTATATATATATATATAGTCAAAGGATCCAGTGAGAACTAGGTTATTGGTGAGAACTGTGAGAACTTATACAACCTTTTAATAATTTAAATAGATTGGATCAAAAGTTAAGTAGGCTTTGAAAACCCACACATTACACAATCACGTACGATCGTTTATCTCCATCCGGCCCTAATTTTTCTCCCCACCAAACAGAATCAGCGTGCACTAATTTCCAAAGAGAAAAAACTGAAATCCGATTAAATATTGTCCCTAGTCGCGCGATAAAACCACGAGACTGGTGAACAATCGATGCTGACGGAAAGCTTCGGACAATTGCAGCGAAGGATTTCGAAAAAAAGTCGGCGAAATTATCTTTCAACGGTTACGAAACAAGTTACAGAAGCATAATCTATCTATTTAAAGAAAAGAAAAAAAATTCATTAATAAGAAGTTTATAGAAGATTTCGATGATGATGATGATGCAAATGAAGAGCACAAGTAAGCCGATGGTGGATTTTTGCTGTAAACTTTCATATGATGTTTCTGTAATCATTAATTAATTTAATTTGTTTATTTGTTGCACTTTAAAAAGCAATTAATGTTAATTGATGATCTGTATTGGTCTATTTAATGAATCAATGAAATTTGACAGAAAATTTTCAGATTGTGAAGAATTTGAAAAGTGCATTTTTTCAATATAAAAGCTTCAATTGTGTGTGACATGTCAACAACGCAAAAGCATATGAATTTCAATTGATGATTTGTGTTCATTGATTGAGCTTTAATTTAAAAGGCTTTAATTTTAATTGATGATTTGTGTTGGTTAATTCATGTTGGTATCTATGGATTTCGACAGTGGAGTATCAATTTAATTATTTTAGTGAAGAAGATGAAGTTATGCATCTGATTTGCACCCATGAACAGGTGCATAATCATATTTGCATCCATAATCAAGCGCATAATCATATTTGCACTCATAGACGAGGTGCATAATCAAATATGCACTCATGAATTAGGTGCGAAATTCAATTTTGCACCTGTGAATCAGGTGCATAATTCGATTTTGCACCCGTGAACCAGGGGCAGAATTCAATTTTGCACTCATGAATTAGATGCAGAATCACATTTTTTCTGCATCTGTATAAATTATAACTATGACCTACATCAAATTAAAGAGAATGAAAAACTAAAGCTAATGATAAAATTTATTTGATTAAATTGTTTTTCATATTTGATTAATTTGAATTTAAAGATTTTTAGAATTTAAAAACAAATCAAAACAGATGGCGTTGAGAGAGGAAGCGGACTATGTGATGACAACATAAAGGTGAATCATATATTATATTTACTAGATATCAAACTCGTGTATACACACGACCCGTTGAAATTATATTTGTTTTTTTTAATATAAATATTCAATGTATTTGATAAATTGAAACGTTTTATTAAATAATATTAACTGTTTATATTTAAGAGTAAATAGTAGTCGCCAATTTATGCTAAAAAAATCCGTTTGAAAGAGCATTATTTAATTTTAAAGGTTGTTATTTTTAAAATTGAGTAAAATTAAAGAAATTAATTGATTAACTGAAATTTTTTATTAATGATGTCATAACTTCGCTTCCTATAGTATATTTAAGATTTAAGATAAGATAAAATAGTTCATAATTATTTTTTAAACATATTAATTAATTCAATATGTACAAGTTATTTTTCATAAGAAACATATGCAAAAGTTATTTTATATCACAATAGTTATTGTTTTACTTTTAAGAAGTATCGATACTTGTTATGTATGATATTTAAATTTGTTTAATTTATATAGATTTTTTTTTTATTGTTTGTTATATGGAGTTCTTTCACGGCTTGGAAGAATGCTATTCAAATATTTGTAGAGTAAAGATGAAATAAGTTAACCTTATTTAATTAAATTACTAATACTTATTTATGACATCATATTATTCTAAATTTTAGCTAATTTAACAAAATTAAAGAATATAATTGACTAATTGAATTTTTGATGACATCATCATGTGTTTCCTTACTATGGATCTCAATTTTGAATGATGACATAATAAACATGAATCATATATTATATTTATTATTATTAATATCAAATATATATATATATATATATATATATATATATATATATATATATATATATATATATATTTATATTCACTTTAAATTCTCAAAAACACTTTATATATATAAAGTAATAATAACATGGTTTAACATGTATATACATTGTTTTCACAAAACATCAAATGTTAATACAGAGCATGATCCATGAGTCCGCCTTCTTACTATCTTGCCATAGTAAGTCAACCATTAGTAGCTTTCGGGTCGCTTGCCCGAAATCCCGCCCTTCATCCCTTTAGACGTACCTATCAACACAATATCCAACAATACGTAAGCACATTGCTTAGTAAGTAAAGGAATAACACATTTACAATAATAAATAATAAACCAGACATCTCATGTCTTTATCCTTCAATCATACATTCACTACATTCATCATATACTCAGTTGTCACAATTGATCACTCAGCAATTTGACACTCAATTTATATAGTTAGACACAATTGATCACTCAGCAATTGGTCACATAACTCACACATACTTAGGCACAATTGATCACTCAGCAATAGGCCTCTCAACTCAATCTCGTAGGCACAATTGTTCACTCAGCAATAGGCCTCTCAACTCAATCTCGTAGGCACAATTGTTCACTCAGCAATAGGCCTCTTGTCTCATCAACACCCGCAGTTATTCAATGCAACTTTGTATAACAATTAGTAATAACAAATTCAACCAATTAAATTCTTTACATTCCTACTACTTACCTCAAGAATGACGTTCAGATATTTATGAATTGCTACCCGAAATACCTGTCGAGGCGACCGTATTCAATTAACTCTGATAATAATTAATATTATTTAAAATATCAATTAATCCTGCGACACTACCCCCTAGTGTCGCTATACCTCCTGGCGACACTAAATTAGTGTCGCATAACACAATATTGCGACACAACCTGCGACACTAGCTCTTAGTGTCGCTATGGCAACAGTTGTAACTAACAGTGGAAACTAGCGACACAAGTTGCGACACTAACTCTTTGTGTCGCTAAAGCAACAGTACTAATTAGCAGTGGAAACTAGCGACACAATTCCTTGTGTCGCTAAAGCAACAGTTTTCATTTGCGACACCATCACTGCGACACAAGCTGCGACACTACCCTTGTGTCGCAATGACGAACAGAACAGCAGCAGCTTATGAAATTAACAAGTTTCTGAGCGATTTTAACATCTTAAATTCGGACCAGTTTCAACAAACGGTTATTACATACATACAATTCATTCAAAACGCATACCAACTCATTTTAACCCACATAAACACTTTACCCTCAATTTCTCATTTTAAGCTCAATTAAAACTCAATATTTCATCATTTAATACTCGAATTAACCACAATTTCAATAGAGGGTTTGGGTTTCTTACCTGAAATTGCAAGGAAACACTTTCAACAATCACTTCTAAGCTTAATTCTTGATCCCCTTTAGTTTTCTTTACCTTCTCTCTCTAAAACACCCAAAAACACACACAAAAGAGCCTGGAGATGTATATTCGTTTCTGGAATATTTTGGAACATGTTTTTTTTATTTTTAATTTATCATTTAATTACACAATTAACCCCTCAAAACCGACTTTCTGCCCGGCACTACGACACAAGCCTTGTGTCGCACTGGGCTTTGTGTCGCTACCTGCGACACTAGCCCTTGTGTCGCATAACAGAAAACTTTTAAATTTAACAAATTTCGGGGTGTTACAACTCTCCCCCACTTACTCAGGATTGTGTCCTCACAATCCACTTCTGATACAACAAGGGATAATATCGAAGAACCTCACTTTCTGGTTCCCATGTAAACTTTGATCCCTTTCGATGCTTCCATTGGACTTTAAACATTCGGATTTCCTTATTTCTTAACTTCTTTATTTTCTCATCCAATATCTCAATTGGTTCTTCAATATAATTCAATTTATCATCTACTTCAATCTCGTCCATTGGGACATAGGCTGTCTCATCGGCTAAACATTTCCTCAAATATGACACATGAAAAGTATTATGAATATTTGCCCATTCATCCGACAATTCTAAGCGATACGCCACTTCACCTACTCTCGCTAAGATTTTAAAGGGTCCAATAAAACGAGGACTCAACTTCCCGCGCTTTCTAAATCGAATAATACCCTTCCACGGAGATACTTTTAACATAACATAATCTCCTTCGTTAAACTCTATTGGACGCCTTCTCTTATCTGCATACGACTTTTGTCTATCTTGCACAGCTTTTAAACGGGCTCGAATTTGATCTATCTGTTCAGTAGTTTTCAGTACAACTTCGGTACTAGCCATTTCACGCTGTCCAATTTCATCCCAACAGATTGGAGTTCTACACTTTCTTCCATACAACATTTCATATGGCGGCACTCCAATACTGGAGTGATAGCTATTATTGTAAGAAAATTCAACTAACGGCAAATACACATCCCAATTTCCTCCGAAATCAATAACACATGCTCTTAGCATATCTTCTAATGTTTGAATCGTCCGCTCACTCTGACCATCCGTTTGTGGGTGATAAGCTGTACTCAGATTAAGACGTGTACCCATCTCCTCTTGAAACTTTTCCCAAAATCTAGATGTAAATCTACTATCCCTGTCAGAGACAATAGATACTGGTACACCGTGTCTTGCCACTACTTCTTTCACATATAAATCGGCCAATATTTCTGAGGACGAAGCTTCTCTTATCGGCAAGAATAAAGCACTCTTGGTCAATCGATCCACTATTACCCAGATGGCATCATGATGCTTTGACGTTTTCGGCAATTTTGTAATAAGATCCATCGTAATATGTTCCCATTTCCACACTGGAATATCTAAGGGTTTCATCTTCCCATAAGGTTTCTGATGCTCAGCTTTAACTTGCGAACATGTCAAACATTTTTCCACATATCTGACAATTTCTCTTTTCATACCTGGCCACCAATAATCTCTTTTCAAATCATGATACATCTCCGTGGCACCAGGATGGATCGAATACTTGGATTTATGAGCTTCATCAAGTAAAAGTTTCTGATTTCCCCAGAACTCGGCACCCAAATTCTACCATAACGGGTCTTTAATCCGCGGGAATCATCGACAAAGTCTTGCTCTTGGCTTTTTATTCGTTCTGCTCGAAGATCACCACTCTGTAGTACTTGTTGTTGAGCTTCTTTCATTTGCTCAATTAAATCAGTAACCATAACCATTTTAAAAGATTTTACTTTCAACACGAAATCAACAGTCTTTCTACTGAGAGCATCTGCTACAACATTCGCTTTTCCAGGATGGTATAAAATTTCACAGTCATAATCTTTCACCAAATCAAGCCAACGCCTCTGTCTCATATTAAGATCTCGTTGGTCAAAGAAATACTTTAAACTTTTATGATCTGTATAAATCATACACTTTACTCCATAAAGATAATGCCTCCAAATTTTCAACGCAAACAACACCGCCGCCAATTCTAGATCATGAGTAGGATATCCTTTCTCGCGTGTTTTTAGCTGTCTCGAGGCATACGCTATTACCTTACCTCGTTGCATGAGCACACAGCCCAATCCCACGCGAGATGCGTCACAATATACTACCATATCATCATTCCCTTCAGGAAGTACTAGTATAGGTTCTTGACTCAGTTTCTCTTTTAAAATATTAAAGGCTCGATCCTGTTCCTCATTCCATTCAAATTTGGCATTTTTACACGTAAGCCTTGTAAGTGGAGTCGCAATCTTGGAGAAATCTTGAATAAATCTCCGATAATATCCAGCCAATCCCAAGAAACTTCGAATCTCTGTTGGGGTCTTAGGAGGTTTCCACATCATCACCGCTTCTACTTTTGCAGGATCTACCTTGATTCCCTCATGGTTTATCACATGCCCCAAGAATTGTACTTCTCTCAGCCAAAATTCACACTTAGAAAATTTTGCATATAGCTTTTCATTTCGTAATACTTGCAACATTTGCTTCAGATGCATTTCATGCTCCCCTTTTGTTTTTGAATATATTAAAATATCATCAATGAACACAATTACGAATTTATCGAGGAACGTCCGGCAAACTCGGTTCATCAAATCCATAAATGCAGCAGGAGCATTTCTCAGCCCGAATGGCATTACCACAAACTCATAGTGACCATAACGCGTTCGAAAAGCAGTCTTGGGAACATCCTCTTCTTTTACTCGTAACTGATGATAACCAGATCGTAAATCAATCTTTGAAAAATGGGTAGCTCCCTGGAGTTGATCAAACAAATCATCAATTCTCGGCAACGGGTAACGATTCTTAACAGTTACCTTATTCAGCTCCCTATAATCAATACACATACGCATGCTTCCATCCTTCTTTTTAACAAACAATATTGGCGCTCCCCATGGTGAACTACTCGGACGAATAAACCCCTTATCCAACAATTCTTGTATTTGTTTCATCATTTCCTGCATCTCTGACGGCGCAAGCCTGTAAGGGGTCTTAGCAACAGGAGTAACTCCCGGCATTAACTCAATTCGAAACTCTACTTGCCTCTCAGGCGGAACACCCGATAACTCTTCCGGAAATACATCAGGAAACTCATTTACAACCTGAATATTCTCAATACTCATCACATTCTTTCGCATATCAATAACGTGAGCTCAAAATGCCTGACAACCATGCGACAAATGCCTTCTAGCACGAGCATAAGTACAAATTGATAAAGATTGTCTAGGTTTTTCTCCATATATATCTATTATTCCCCCACTTGGAGCATTGATGCGAATGATTTTCTTTTCACAACGAATAACAGCATCATGTTTACTTAACCAGTCCATACCCACTACTGCATCAAACTCACCCATCCTCATGGGTATAAGATTAATCATGAAGGTTTCATTATTAATTTCTATTCGACACCCTCTATAAACTTTGGTCACATAAATGACACGATCATCGGCTATCTCAACATCTAGGGGTATATCTAACTCACTTAATATTAATTGAAAACCCTTACTAAAGTTTTCAGAGACAAAAGATCTAGAAGCTCCAGAATCAAATAATACATAAGCGAGTAATGAGTTAATAAGAAAAGTACTCGTAAGAACATCCGGAGCATTCTTTGCTTCATCTGCAGTTAATTGAAAAGATCGACTCTTCACTCTTGACTGATCTGAGGCTTTCTTCTCCTCATTTTTCTTTACTCCACTAGAACCTGTTGAACTCTTCAATCTCGGACATTCACTCTTTATATGTCCAGGTTCATAGCAATTAAAACATACTCGTATTGTCTTGGTACAATCACGACTGATGTGGCCCTCTTGTCCACATTGATAACACGACCTCTTGTCGCCCGCACAGTTCCCAAAATGTTTCTTATGACATTTCTGACACATAGGCGCTTCTCGTCGATCCTCTCTTTTAAAACTTCCACTAGGCCTGAATCTTTTAAAAGATCCTCCAACTGATTCGATCTTTCTCTTGGAGGAACCATCATCCTCCCGATTTATTTCAATCTCTCTTCTTCTCGCCTCATTCACAAATTCTTCAAATTTATTCCAACGACTCGGATCCACAAACTGCTGAATCTCTTTCTTTAATACCTCATGAAAATGATACATTAATCTTTTCGGATCCTCAGGGCAAAATCGGGTCCTATCAAGAAATACACCTGTCAGCTCATTCACAGTCTCTGTCGTTTGTTTCATAAACAGAAATTCTCGGCGAAGCTTGGTCAACTCAGCTTCCGGTGAATAGGCTATCACAAACATATCTTTAAACTCTTTCCAGGACACGTCATTAGCATGTTCCTCTCCCATGGCCTGACGTTGCACATCCCACCATTTTTTTGCTCTTGCTTTCAACAGACTAACACCATACACTACTTTCAATTTATCAGGACACTCAGAAATAGCAAACGCTGCCTCCACTTCAGAGATCCATCGATAACATTTGATCGGATCTGTCTCTCTTTTAAACTCTGGAGGTTTACATGCCACGAAGTCTTTGTAACTCACTTTCTTCTTTTCTTCTTTTATCTGGTCATTCTTTCTAGATTCCTCTGTATCTCTCTTTTGCAATTCCTCCGCTAGAACATCTCTGACAGTCTCACTAATTCTCTCCAATAAATACGGAAGAGATTTCTCTTGTGCCAACGCAATCTCTTCTGTTATAAACTCTTTCATCTCGTCCGTAGTCATAGACGATAGATTCATCCATGCTCTTGTCCAGAGCTCTCGGTAGTATGCTCGTTAAAATTCTTCCCTTCCATCTTATACTGAAAGGGTTTATCAGCAAACACATCAGATTAGACTAAAATTCTCATTACACATTAGTCAACTTTTCGTAATTCTCTTTATCATCACACAACAGTCATGGTATCGTATGAGTTCATATAATAATTATTACGTTGGCCAGACGTAATCGTTATTACATAATACTCTCACAATACCCTGACAATCATCACATTATCACATCTCATCAGTTATAACAACTACTCAAACCTCAACTCATAGTACACAACATTCTCATCATGCTCGTTAGACTCATCTCTTGGTCTAAGTTCAAGTACCTCTAATGATGGATACTCGAATCTCTTAAACCAATGCTCTGATACCAACTTGAAACGTCTCAGATATTTTTTTTATTTTTAATTTATCATTTAATTACACAATTAACCCCTCAAAACCGACTTTCTGCCCGGCACTGCGACACAAGCCTTGTGTCGCACTGGGCTTTGTGTCGCTACCTGCGACACTAGCCCTTGTGTCGCATAACAGAAAACTTTTAAATTTAACAAATTTTGGGGTGTTACATGGATCAAGAGCGAAACAATTTTTTGAGGGGATGAGGGAAGCTAAACATTCATTCTCGATGAATGATAATCAAACCTAAAAAAACATATTTTTACAAAGAAATATTAATCAAAACCGATGGTATAACTACTAATATTCATATATAAACTACTTTTTATAACTTATAATATAATATGATGAATATAAAGAGAATTTTATAATATTCATCATTAATGAATGTTAACCGGAGTGGATGTATCATTTTCTTTGAAAAAATATTCGTTAACATTCTTCAACGATGAATGATAATCAAAACGTATAAAACCATATTTTTACCAATAAATATTAATCAATACCGATGTTATAACTACTAATATTCATATATAAACTATTTTTTATAACTTATAATATCATATGATGAATATTAAGGGATCTCGCTAACATTCATCATTGATGAATGTGTAGCTTCACTCTTTCCCAGAAAATAGTGCTTCCATCTGAATCCGGTCCCTATATATATTATATTATAATAATATATACGTAAACATAAATTTATAATAATAGATGTATTTGACATTCATCAAAAAGCGTAATACTTCGGGTTTTGCTTTTCACACGGAGGTCAACATTGATTTGACTTAAATCAAGTCACCATCAATCCATCCACTTTTACCAACTAATCATTATATTATCAATAAAAAATATATATATATTTTTTTAATAATTTTTTTATAAATTCATTACTTAATTTTAAAATTACAAATAAAAAATATACACATATTTTTATAACTTACATATTTCATCATAAATTTTTTTACCAATATAATATATTTATTTGATATTACATACATTTTAGTATTGGATACACGACACAAAAGTAATGATAAATGCTTTTTTTCAACAGTAATAAATTATGAATTAAATTGTTCATACAATAACTTGAATCATCTCAAAGTTCCCTAATTGTTGCGATTAAACATAGCATGCATACGCTGATTATAAGTATTTATTAAAAGAAGGCCAATCTTGTTGCGGGCGTATTTTTCGCTTGCACTTTCTGTAAATAGCTCTATTGATGTGCCATTTACAAAGTAATCCCTTCGCATCTGAAAATTCAATGTTGCACGCGTTATTGCTGCTAACTCTCGATCTTTAACTATCACACGTGGAAACATGCATCCATCCATTGTTGATTTCAAACAATTCAATGCCCAGTGTAATTACACTCCTTTTCCTTATGTAAAAACACGAATGCTACGCAAAATGTATTGTTAGTAGAAGTTACACCAACAATCTCAAATAATGGCAATGCATATGTTTGTTTTATATGTGGCATCCATCAACAACACATGTGGAAATGCACGCCATATCTGAAGTGATATTGGATGAGCAAAAAATATATTTCGAAGCTCATTCATTGCGTTATTAGCAAGAATGTGATATACATAGTCGTTTTTTTCTAAAAAGGATAAGACAACCTGCATTTGAGTCTTTCCGTCTTTTTCCTCCATCCGAAATTGTTGTCGTTTATTGTATATAGTTTTTCAAAGTAGACACATTTTATGGATTTTACTTCTTTATTATAGATAAAATATGTAGTGGTTTTACACTTTTTTCAGACAAATCTTTCACTAGTTGAGTTTCTTGTTCAGATAATCGAGAAGCATATGAATGAGCTTCTAGAAATATTGCAGGTGGGTGATTAGGTCTTTCACACATCACCCTTAGCGTCCAACAATCATCTCCCAGAAAATATTTTCCTTCCAATTCAAATGGACAATAAATTTTTTTGCTCCTGGTGTTTCTTGTGCTTGGTTTTTTACGTACGTAAATACCACCACGATCACACTGAAAGTTGATAGCTGAATTATTTTTAGATCTTTTAATTACAATTATATTACCGATTGAACGTCCCTTAGCTTGCACCCAATTTATTAGTTGTTCACGAGAACTAAACACCTATAAAAGTTAAGTATATAAGCAACTTTTAAAACTTATTAGAACATTATGAAATATTGCAATGAGCGTTTTAAAACCTGACGTAACTTCATATTCATACCGTGTCAGTTTCAAATTGCGATGAGCAGTGAACGTTATGATAAGATTCATTTTCATTTCCACTTTCACTTTCACTTTCATCCCATTCACTTGTTCCGTCGATATCAATATTGTAGTCCTAAATAAAAACATAACAAACTTAGAAGAAATAAAAATTAAATATCTTACAAAAAATAATATTAACTAACAGTACCTCGTTGGTTGAATCATCATCAGAGTGAATATATTCTCCCCAATTCATTTTGAATTGTTTACGTTATGTTGATGATGAATTCTAAGACTATTATCACTCTTTTCTGAAATGAAGAATGTTTCAGCCTGCGTTTGTATATATAAGAACTTGCACTACTAACCATTATCATCCAATCATTCATTTACATTTTGAAGAGCATGGGTTTTTCAAACTTTCGAGACAAACACAGTCTGACAAAGTGCACATTTCAATGTTAAGATTCCTTCATTCATGCATCTTTAGCAATATATATATTATATTTAAATTTAATAGTTTTATTAACGTATTATTGTGTTTTTTGCTAATAAATTCTTTTAATTATGCTTTAATATTAATCCAAATATACCACTATGACTAGTTTATTTTTATCTACATTTTGATATATAAAAAAAGTTAATTCTGAAACTAAAAAATACTTTCGTTAAATACATATTATATGGTGATAAAATTATTGTCGAAATATAGATAAAATTACATAGAATTATTCTAAACCTTGTATATAAAATGCGTAAATTAAATATAGAAATATAATATATTAAACATGACTTACATTTACCATCCTATCATGTACGTCACTTCCGTTCGTTTGATCTGTGTAAAAAAAACTTTCAAGTGTAAATAGATTTTGCATAATACTTCGTATCTCTAGTTTTCTACCAAACAATTTCCTTCGGCAACAAGATCTTTCATTTCATTTACTTTTCAAAAGTGGAAAAAATCGTCATCGAGCAGCCGCTACCTTTCTTCGCACATTTCATCAAAATCTCATCGATCCCAAACATATTTTAAATTATATCCGATCATCATCAACAACTGTAATAACCAGTGAGTGTTTATCTTCGATTAACGTATTTTCTATATTCTATTTCCGATCTTGATTAACGAATTATTCATTTTTGATTATCTATATTTAAATTCCGGATATTGTTTTTTCACGGTGCTCGTATCTTAGGGTATAATTACAAGTACTTGATTTATGTATAATTTGAAGCATAAGTTGAATTATTTGGTTATGTAATTGTTGAAATCTAGTATGATTAATACATTTGGGAAACTAGCTGTTTCAGATCATGAACTACTTATATACAAAGATACAATTTTTTAGGGTTAGCTGATATCTAATCGAAAATTGTTATTTTTTTAAATGTTATATGCTGTTGAGGTTTTCACCATTGTTTAGTTTCATAACCTATGAATTCATTAGACTGAGGACGCTGTTAAATTCCAAACATTGAAGTCCATACTTGCAGGACATACGTTGCTGTTATATAGACAGATTGAACTGGTAATATGAAATCTTTAATGTTGGCAAAAGCAAAAAAAATGTGCTTCTATAAGTCATATTGATGCAGAACAAGAATTTAGCAAGCTATGTTATCAGACCAATGCTCCTAAAAGTTATCATAAAGGAGACTTGGCGGAATTATATTGTGTTTGAATTCTTGTCCTTTTAACAGGACGTTTAGAAGGACTGGTTGGAGGATATATCTCTACTACTATTTGTTTATTGCTGAGAAAGAAAAATAGGCTTTCTGCAAAAGCCTTACAGTGCCTTAAGCAATACCCAAAATACAATAGCGCACAATAGGAGTTATGGTTCATTGTTCAATAAGATTGATGGTAATAATTTTTTCGTCGAAAAGATTAAACTTTTGCATGCTTGGCTGTATAGAGCTGATTAACCAATGATTAAGTTAACACAGCTGATGCTGGCCACAAGGTTGAAACAAGTAAATATTCATAACATTTCTGAGCTAAAAAAGCTTGAAGCATTTATAAATATACAGTAATTGATGTCCCATGACCTTTTCTTTGATAGTATGTAAAGTTGGGAGGTGTATCATGCTTATTACCAGGTGAATCATGTCTTACTAGGAGGTTGGCAGTTTTATGTAGTTGCTCAATTTCCATACATGACCCTTTTCAAAATATGCGAAGAAAGGTACCGGATACACTAATATCATTATTTGGTTGAAAAGTAGTGACTGTATAAAATTATCGATATACTGATCTTCATGTATATATATCATTTTGTTTTTGGCAGGTCTTAAATGCTTAGACTAACATAGTGTATACGCCTTAAAATTCACCTCGTACTTGTTATTAATAGTTTGAGGTATAAATGACCTGGAAGTTTTAATGTACCGCCTATGTTATCTTCCTGTACACTTACTAAAGAAACAAAAGAACTTAATTTCCCTTTCAAAGTGTGAACTTGTGACAAACTGAGAGGAAAACCACCTTTCCTTTATTTCGTATCGTTTAGCTTTTAATATTATCTTTGTCTGTGCTATTTTGCATATTCTTAGACTCGGGGAGGATGTCTGATCAAATATCAAAAGGTCTAGAGTTTGAAAAGAAAGCTGAGAAGAAGCTGAGTGGCTGGGGAATCTTTGGATCTAAGTATGAAGATGCTAGCGATCTATTTGAAAAGGCTGCCAACTGTTACAAGCTTGCCAAATCTTGTAAGTATAGGTTCTCAAAAATATGTTAACAGTGTTCTTTGCTAAGATCTATTTGTATGTTTTTTTCTTCATTTAATCAATTGATCTATATGATTGTTTTGCATTACTACTCTCGCTTTAGAGTTGACTCTACTTTTCGGAACTTATTTATTAACTTCTTTTTATGTTTATATATTGTCCAAAAATTGTGCTTGAATTTGTTTTGTCTTAGTATTTCAATTTACGCCTGTTAGGCAAAACTTTTGACAGATCTTATACGGTAAAACATATAAGTATCATATTGTCTCTTTCTTCTGCTAATTTGACACAATTTGTCAGGGGATCAAGCTGGAGCTGTGTATGCCAAGTTGGCTCAGTGTCATTTGAAGGCAAGTGTTTGATGATGCTCCGCATAGTTTGTTCTTCCATCTGGTTATGTTTTTAGCCTTTGTTAATTGTTAATTTAATGTATAGGGGACTGATAGCAAACATGAAGCTGCTAATGCTTATGCTGATGCTGGTCATTCATACAAGAAAACAAACATCAAGGGTAAGCATGCTTTCAGATTTATTTAACTGTTCTCACATATTTAGTTAATCGACTACCTTGTCCACGACCTTCTTATCTGAGGGTATGATCATGGAGGCTTTTTCTGAGGTCAGACGTTCATTATCTGTCCATAAAATTCATGTGGTGTTGCCTAATTCCGTAATACACACCATCAAATTTTTTTTGACTATTATCCTAAACGGTATTCCATTTTACGTTATGCTATTTTTTTCTTCCCAAGGTGTAAAATGAAACATAACCCCAGTGATTATTGCATTATAATTTGATTAGTACATAAATGACACATGGATGCTTTCGTATATCCGAGTTAATATATGCAACAAGCACATGTTTAGATGTGTTAAATAAGAATTAACTAATATATAATGTTTTAATTGCAATGGGTCATTTTAATGCTTGTTTTGTCTTAAGGTAAATGAAACATTCACTCTAAATGATAAGTTTTAGAAAATCATCCATCTAAAACA
This sequence comes from Gnaphalium uliginosum, assembly GCA_963930675.1. Classification (NCBI taxonomy): domain Eukaryota; kingdom Viridiplantae; phylum Streptophyta; class Magnoliopsida; order Asterales; family Asteraceae; genus Gnaphalium; species Gnaphalium uliginosum. The sequence goes on from OZ005681.1 coordinate 23,901,599, forward strand.
TATATCTTGTACATTACTACGGAGTATAAATGTAACCAAAGGTTATATATCTATGCATTTTGTAGAAAAGTTTCAGTTATTGTGTGTGGAAAAAAGATTTTTTGTTGTTGTAAAAACACTCTTTTGATTAGTTGAACTTGTAAATAGAAATTTAGAAAGAGAAAATACATATATCAAATTTCTAACACCAAATTTGGTAAATAAATACTCCGTAGTAGTTATATCACTTGAAATTCTTCTTTCCTAATAAAATTGAGGGAGCTGATAATATATGAATTTCCAAGTTGTTACTGAGGTATCAAATCTTAGATGTAAAGGTTTCGACGATATGCATTAGCTATCAACATACTTTCAATTTGTTTCCAATTTGGTTGCCTTTCAAATTTTCAGAATTGATTATTTTTGGAATGTTGGACCGAGAATTGTAACCGACTGAGGAAGTTGAATGATTTTAATGGTTTCCGTAATTTGTATGGGTGTACTAATGATAACTACTATAAAATAACCAAATTAAAAACGAAGTTAAAGTGCACTGCTATTTATAGTACCTTTCCTTGTGGAATGAGCTGAAATTTATATATTTTGTACTCCGTATAATTAGGTGTGTAAAATAGACATTTTTTTAGAACTCTAGATGAATGCTTGAAGCTTTGGAAAACTTATCTTCCCTATCTAGGTTATCTAACTAGCTATCCACTAATTTTGTCATGTAAATGTCTAAAGATTATAATTTGGATTCATAACTCACTTGTTTACCTAAAATCTTTTTCTTGGTATTGTTTGATGTATACAGAGTGCATTGCCTGCCTAGAGCAAGCATTAAATTTGTTCATGGAAATTGGTAGGCTCAGCATGTCTGCAAGATATTGCAAGGTACAGCAGTTCATTAGGACTTTTGATTTTTGTTATAAGAACTATATGAAATACTTTAGTACTAACGTATACGTGTATGTAGGAAATTGCCGAGTTATATGAACAGGAGCAGAACTTAGAGCAGGCCATCTCTTACTATGATAAAGCAGCTGATCTTTTTCAAGGTGAAGAAGTGACAACTTCTGCAAATCAATGCAAGCAGAAAATTGCACAATTTTCAGCTCAGCTGGAACAGTAAGTTTGTTTCCTCACTGTAGGTATTTCTCAAAGTTGCAATATGACGTTGAAACGATACAATTTTCGTATGGGTCAAACGGGTTGGGTCGGGTTAGTTTGGCCTGCAACTACTTCTTTTGTCCGTTGTTATTTTATTGCATAATTTTTTATGCATTAATTTTGATTATGATAGGAACGCTGTTATCAAATTTCAGAAACACTCGTACTTGAACAATAATTACTTTTTATATGCTTTTGGTACAGACCCTCAAATCCGGGTGACTCATTCCCATTATAGCTAGTTAGCGTGTTAATCCGGGCGTTAACCGGATAGAATAAGTAACATTATGAAGATAATATAATCTTCTAATGATTATGAAAGATAAATTTTCGTTGATTATTCTGAAGTGTGTAATGCAAAAAGTTTTATTAAATATCAATGTTATTAATATATTTCGTTATGAAGTAAACATATGTTACATCAAAAAGTTTCAGTCTTACGTTTATTTTGAATATATGGAATACTTTTTTTCTATTATACAACTGTTCAAAATCAACATATTATTTTTTGTTATTTATTTGAAAACATATGAAATTAACTACATAGAAAATATCATACAAGTCATGTGGGTGAAATTTGAAATTTACATTTTATTTGCACATATCTAAATTGGTGTTGATGAAGGTTTTGAAGTGGGCAAATTGAATTTGACCCATTTGAGATAATAGACAACCGAAATTGACCCGTTCATAAGTAGATGGGTTAGAATTGCCACCTCTAGGTACTACATTTACTTCAAGCAGAAGTAGGTTTGCATCCAACTTTATAAGTTGATAAACTATGTCAATTCAGGTATCAGAAAGCTATAGAGATTTATGAAGAGATTGCACGGCAATCTCTCAACAATAACTTGCTAAAATATGGAGTTAGAGGACATCTACTTAATGCTGGCATTTGCCAACTCTGTAAAGGTGATGTTGTTGCAATCACAAATGCTTTGGAGCGTTATCAGGTGAAATATTGGTTCTTCGTTCTCAAGAACTTTACCTTTAAGTCTGTTTATACTGAGTGAATATGCAATTTGCTTATGTAGGAACTGGATCCGACATTTTCAGCAACCCGTGAATACAGATTACTGGCGGTATGTTATGAATATCAGTTCATATATTATGTTTAAATTTATGAAGTTTGCAAGCAACCGTGTTAAATAGTAGGACAAAAAGGTGAAAGTAATATGCTTCAATTCTTTCCTTGTGGTGGTAGGATTTAGCTGCTGCTCTAGATGAGGAAGATGTTGCAAAGTTTACTGATGCTGTCAAGGAATTCGACAGCATGACTAAGCTGGTAACTGATCTATCTTTGTTCTGTTATTCATTCCTAGTTTCTTGTCTTTGAAGTGAATTTATAGTTCTTGTTTAGCTTTCTTTTAATTTCATATCAAGTGGGAACTTGTTTGGCATAATTGATCATTAATGATGCTTTTATCATCCGAATTAGGTGGATATTACGACCCCTTAATTATGACTAGGTTAATGTAGGATGTGTTGTATTTCAAACGGGTGAAAGAAATTTTTTATCTGACAGAGTGACAGGGGAAAGGTCAACTGAGTCTAATGGGTTGAGGGTCGTGCAAAGTTTATTTGAAGCATACAAATTCCAGTCTTTTTTTTCAATGATTTAGATTTAGATTATTGTTTGTAAATGTATTGTTTCTGTATTCATAATAGCACATTAGTTTTTCTTTTAAAAAAAATGGACAAAAAGTGTTGTACAACCCGTGCTTACATATGACCAGCTTCAACATGAACATGTTTTTGACCCCTCACCCAATGCTACTGACGCACACACCATGCGTCCATGCCACCTTTACTCTGAATATTATGCAGTGCGCTTTAAACTCGATTCTGTCTTTTCTTTCCTTTCCTTTTTTTTCCCTCTTGCTCCTTGTTAGTAGAATTCAGTTATATCTAATTCTGTTTTTATTGGAAATTTTGTTGTGTAGGACGAGTGGAAGACGACCCTTCTGTTGAGAGTGAAGATGCTGCTCAAGGCCAAGGAGGAGGAGGAAGATGATCTAACTTGAGTCGGTTTTATCCAACATATGGAACATCGTTATTGTGATACTGCTATCATCTTTCATATTTTCATGTGTCGATATAATTTGGAGGCTTTTCGGGAACAATTATGTAATTTCATCACTAGAAAGAGTATATCTGCATAGTATTTGGATTTTGGTTTTTCAAGAGGATCATATACTTCGATCTTTAAAGGTGTATTACCTGTGTGCAATTGTGTGAATTGGATTGGATTGACTTGCAGTCGCTTACTCGGTCTCCCAGGATCGAACTTATTCACCATCTTTTCAGTTTTTGTTGCGAGTATGCAAACATTTGTTTTCTTTTATTTTCTTGAACTTTACAAATAGTTCTTGTCTTGAGCATGATTATTATAACAATAGTGCTCTCATTTTCCAAATAACACGATTAGAAAACAAAGCATATATATAGAAATATACTCCGTACCATAGTTTGGTTTATGCTTTCAGAATTCAGAGTGTAACTGTGAAAAAAGCAAAAAGATTACCATATTAAAGCCCAAGTCATTTCCAACGTAATCACATCTCTCCTAATTTCCGATTGTGAATGAATAGCAGATTATTCTTGGCCACCTGCACCTAGGTAGGGGTGTGCAAATTTATATATAGATAATTAAGTAAATAAGTTAAATAATCATGTTCAACTAAGAATATTTGTAATTACGATACATACGAAAGTAATTAATTTAGATCAGTACACTATATAGTAAATTGCCATTTGCCCTGCCCATTACTAATTAATAAATTTATAAGTTACATATATGCACAGCTACGTACGTAGTATATATCAATATATATTGTTATCATCATATAGATAAGACCACAAGACAAATGCACAGTACAAGAGGAAGAGGAAGACTATGAGGCTATCGACTTTGTTTCGTAATAATCTAGTTTTGAAAAAAAAAAAAAAAAACTTTTTTAAATGGATCGATCCAAGTGTTGATCCGTCATAAATGGATCGATTTATTGGATCACTAATTGGATTGATGAATCAATTTTTTGATCCAATAAGTCACATAATTGAATCGGATTGAATATGGATCACGATCCAATCCATTGCCAGAGCTATTGTAAAGTAGCAGTCAATTTTAGATTATGTTTAATACTTTTCTTATTGGTGCACGGAAAAAAATATATTAATGTACGAGTCATCGTCTTTTTATTTTTGCATTCGCAGTATACAAAAAAGGTACAAAACAATCTTGTTTTAACATTTTAGTAAATATGTAATGAACGGTTGCTGAAACACGTAATATATTATTTTATTCTAGCTTTTTCATTCTATCACTTCATCCAATTAAAATCAAAATTTTAATTATAAATTTAGGTCTCTATTTTAAGACATCAAAACACTTTTTTTTTTCATGGCATTTTATTTGACAATCTAAAAGATGTGACAAAGTAAACTCTAAGACCAGTTGGATCGAGTCCAGCCCATTCACAATATGGTTTTGGACTTTTGGTATCTTGTTTCTTCTCATTATAAGCCCATCATTTCTTAAGGCTGCATGGTTGGTTCAATCTAATTACAAAGTGATATCGTTCTTATATTCAAGTAATCATAATCATGGGTACTACGTATACAAGTATACAACAACCGGATTTAATTGTAAGTGTTCCTCTTCCAAGTTTACATGTATTTTGTCATGAGATTCATTTCGAGTATAATATTCAACGTTATATATGGCTTTACGCCTTTACGAAAACATATACTCCATCTTAAATAATTTATAGACGATCAAATAATGTTCTTAAGCTATTTCGTTCCTAGTTATTCACTCGACTTTTTTGATCGATCCTTCATTGAACGTACGTCTCTAACTCTAACTCTAACTCTAACTCGTCAATGGAAGTTGGTATGAGGTCGAACATGATCCATGAGATGGAAAAACTTTGTAATTGATTGTCAAAATGGAGTGAATATCTTGAAGACTAAACTTTTTACTTAACAAAATAGTTTTTTTTTCTTTTTTAATTTAAAAATATTATTACAAGATTTATTGCATTAAGGTCAAGCTTGATGAGGAAGTATTTGGAGTGAAAAAATGAGTTGCCATTTTGAGCAAGGTATGATATACTAGCATTATTAATTGAGTTCATGGGGACACGGGGTTACTCTTGAATTGACTTTGGCAAAAAGCCACCCTTTCAAGTTCCCAAATAAGATTAATGTTCACCTATTTTTAGAAACCACTAAATAGGTTGTCAATGAAGTTTCATTATAAAGGTTACGAATAACATTATATTTGAAGGACATTTTTATGACGTTTATGATTAATGTTAGTTAATTAAAATAACTAACAACATAAGAAGCAACATGTTAGCTTGTAGTAGTACTGGTTGGGATAGACCTCGCTCTCATACCGATCGTTAGGATCGATCACCACCACAATAAATCACACAACCTTGTATAAGTCAATAATAAAATGCACAAAACAGATAAAACACGACACACACACTTTTTGCGTGGAAAATCTCTCAAGCGAGAGTAAAAACCACGGGACCAGTAAGTCACTTAACATCCACTATATGAAAGATTTTACAAAATTAGAAACGCTCAACTCTCGAAACTTTTGAATATCGTCACACCACTCTCAACAGTTGATTACAATAACGGAATTCGCGCCGTATTTATTGAATCACCGAGACCACCACACGAGATGGAGAATGACTCTCATATACTCAATCTTTTGCTCAACCTCCTTACAAAAAACCTTATACAAATACTCCTATTTAAATAGGCAAACCTAACTTGTCCACCAAGTAATCTTGTTCCCCAAGATAACTTGATTTCCAAATCTACTAATTTACGAAACTGAATCATATCCCCACAAATCCTCCCTTGATTCGAATTCTCAAAATCTTCATCATCTCTCCGACATGGATCCACTCATCAACAATAATGAGTGTGATCTTCATCTTGTTGCCGACGACTATCTCTCTACTGGACACGCCGCCTAACAACCTCATTGTTAGGAAGACTTTCGACACAAGGAACCCTAGCAATCAATATACTCCATCGAGTCTCATCATCTTTGAATATCACATAATCCACATCACTCATTCATCACCCTCAAATCCGATAATTCCACCCTAAAATAAAAGCTTGTGCAGAAAACCTCCCCAAAACATCAATAAATTCGAAAAATCATATCTCCCTCTATGGACGTCCGATCGACATCAAAATCAGTCACAACGTAAATCATTGTGTTTTGATCCCCTGTCCAACAATCACGATGATCCAATAGTTAACGAACCCTCAACACTTGTTTCTTCACAGTTGCGCCAAACACGGCGAATTTTCTGCAACAAACTTCGACAACACATAACTCTTTATCAGAATCGCCAATCACAAATTGCTCCGATTAGATTGTAGAACCACATGTCTTGAACCTACAGTTCAAATTTCACAACGATCCGACGGTTAATGAATTCACACCGTCAATTCTTCGGATGCTGCACAGAATATGACGAACCACACCCTGTTTTCTTCTCGTATTGACTTCCTCCCAATTATGTGATTTTTCTTCATGAACCTCGCTCTGATACCAGTTATTTGGATCGACCCCGCTCTCATACTGCTCGTTGGGATCGATCACCACTACAATAAATCACACAACCTTGTATAAGCCAATAATAAACACATAAAACAGATAAAACACGACACACACACTTTTTGTCTGGAAAATCTCTCAAGCGAGAGTAAAAATCACGTGACACGTAGGCCACTTAACATCCACTATATGAAAGATATTACAAAATTTGAGATGCTCAACTCTCGACACTTTTGAATATTCTTACACCACTCTCAACAGTTGATTACAATAACGAAATTTGCGTCGTCGTTATTCAATCACCGAGACCACCACACGAGACTGATGGATACTCTCATATACTTTCTCTCTTTTGCTCAACCTCCTCACAAAAAATCATACACAAATACTCCTATTTAAATAGGCAAACTCAACTTCTCCATCAAGTAATCTTGTTCTCCAAGATAACTTGATTTTCAACTCTACTAATTTAAAAAACTGAATCATATCCCTACAATACCAAGGGTATTAATTCATTGAATTTAAACAGGTTTTGTTATAATTGACAGACCGATTGTTTTTAAAAATGAACTTCATGCATCAAATATAGTGTCGTATCAACTAACTAGAGGTGTACATATGGACTTTAGCACGAGCCCGGGTCTACAAAAAGCCCAAAAAAGCAAAGAAGAAAAGCCTGTAAAAGCCCGGCCTGGCTTGAAAATCTCAAAGAGACATTAAATTATTAATAAAAGCCCGATCCAACGAGGATCGGGTCAGGCCAGACTAAGCCCAAATTTTATATTTAAATTTTTACTTATATCATAAGTATATAACATATATATATATATATATATATATATATATATATATATATATATATATATACCTTTTACACAAATTATCTTTTGTTTATTATGTATTATGTATCATATACCTTTTGAATAAGTAAAGTTTTTTTATTTATCACGTACGTATATTGGTATACATTATAAACTATGGTAATATCGTACATATGCTATATTTTTTTGTCCCGGTTTTTTTAACCGAAAAAATCTGTAATTTTTAGATCCTGTCAAAGTCCGGCCCGGTCCTAGCTTTGTACACCTCTACAACTAACTACCATCCATCAAAATATGTAACAACAGTGTACAAACGTTTCATGTATAAAAACCACCGTTAAAGATAGCTTTTAAAATTGTCATTATCATTATTAATAATTTAATATGTGAGTAAGGTTCAAATGAGTACAATAACATTTAGTGAGAATAAAAGAACATATAAGAATGCGTCATGTGTCACAGAACTCACTTTCCCCACGTTTTTAAAAATTAAATATCTCACAAACAGTAAGTCGAAAAATTATAAAAATTACACCATAAAAATCATTTTTTTTCTTCGATTAGACATCACACAAGATATACTTTCAAAGATTTTTTTTTTCATTTTCGATGAGTTTTGTAAACAAGTATCACACGTGATACCTACGAGTATCATATGTGACACTAATATTGTACAATTCGTAAAACCCATAAAAAAAGTCGTTGAAGTATATCATGTGAGATGTCTAATCGAAGAGAATAAAATGCTGATTTTTATGTTGTAATTTTTATAATTTTTCAATTAACCATTCTTGCGATATTTAATTTTTAAAAAGATGGAGAAAAGTGAGTTTTGTGATACGTAACGCATTCTTATTGGTTCCTTCATTCTTACAAAAAATCTCATTTTAATTTGTACTTCATTCTTTAATATGTATGTCTTTCAACCGTTGGTAAAAACATAAATAAAATTTGCCTTATTTTATGATTATGTTTTTTCTGAAAACTGTAGACATACCATTAAAAAGAACTAAGATACGTCTGGGAAAATCAACACCAAACCAAGACAAACTCAATCTCCATCCTGTATTGATCATAGTTTTTTTATTTCTCTCGCCATCTCCACAAGTAAAACTGTGAACATAGTGTCGTAACTCGTAACCAAAGTTCTCATTATTCGCTAAGAATACAAATGGTTCAATGTGATTGAATGACCAGGTTCGGTGGTTGCTAGTCGTCAATAAAAGGTCCGTCATTCAGTGACCAAATGTAACTGTGTACCTGTTTTTCGTTTTGGTCACTAAAGTAACATAAGAAGTCACCTCACTTTTTAGATAAAATGAGTAGGCTAGGGAAAAATTGTCATTGGCCAATTGAGTCATGTTAGTGTCTATTGGTCAGCAATATTTTGGTGTCATAAAATTTACGGTTAAGTCTAAGCAATATATTCTTATATTTTTTTATGTACGTAAATGATATACGCAACGTATGAGAAGTATTATATAGACAAGAAAATATACAAGGTTTTATTCAACACATAATCAAATAAATCAATAAAACATATAGCGTTTGGGGTTAATACACAAATTACTTACTTTATGAAAAAGTTAATTTCGTTATCAAATTTTCATTTTGTTCAATCTTGATAATTATTACTTAAGTTTTTAATCATATTCACGGCATGTAATTTTGATGAATGTTACCTCAACACACAAATAGTTATTGGTTTTTACGAAAATGTCAAATTTTATTACCGAACTTGGTTACACGTACACTCCGTACGCTATAAATTGGTTATGTAGGCGTGTCGTGTGACTCGTGTCTTAATCTTTTAAGCTTCGACATGGGGGCCTGCATCAAGCGTAAGGCAAAGTGCCTCACCAATTATTATTTATATTTATATACTACTATATTTTTTCTACTCCATTTATATATTTAGAAATAATAACACATATCTATTTTTAGATATAAAACATAACAACATTCGCTGGATACCGGGAAGCAACTTATAATATACATTGCTTTAGTTGAATGAAGGCATCGTGTATTAATGTGGTGGCTAATCGATTTTATTGAAATTCATAACTAATCTTGAAAATCAAAATTATTAACTCACATTTTAACAGAAACATAACCGATTTAAATCTTTTGAATATGAATTCAATTTTTGTGGACATTATTTTTCCCTCTATCGAACGACAATTGAACCGACTAATAAAGAGCAAAGAAAAATAGAGAGTTACTCGTACATGATAACATGATGTTCAAAAAATCGACATGATTTTAGGTACGTTGCAAGTCCAATCCAACCATTTTAATTGAACATCGATTATACGACTCGAAACTCAAACAAATGAATTATTGCATGTCCTATAAACCAACGGCATGCAAATTTGTTAGCATTGTATTATTTTCATTAATAAATAATAATAATAATAATAATAATAATAATAATAATAATAATAATAATAATAATAATAATAATAATAATAATAATAATAATAAATCAGCTTGAAAGAGGGTCTTAATCTACAAAAGGATATAGGGCACATAGCATCTAACAATAGAAGCACTGTTGAATCATATAGTTTTGATAAATTATGGTTCATCGGATGTTAGAATCTTTGGTATTTATCTACACTTTGAAATAGTCATTTGTTGCCCAATTTGACTAAAACGTACATCTCGATCGATAGCGATATATAATATTCTAAAAAACATTAAAAAAATAAGGAATGAAAGAGTGAGACTCATCCATCGAACATACGATTAAGGTGATCGATCGAGATGCTTAAATGTCTAACTTAATTAGCTTCACTGTCCGAGTAGTGAAATTTGTTATGGATCTGTCGATGGACAAATAATTGAAGTCAAACTTTAACCGAACGACTAATTAAGCTTGTCTAAAGTCTGAGTCAAGCTTTTATCGAGTTTGAGTTTGAGCTTAAGTTTTAAAATCAACCTCGATCGAATTGTCTAATCAACCGATTATCAAACTTTCAAAGTTATATGTATATGTGTACATGTTGAATTTGCAAGTGATGGTATTATTAAATTGCAATACTCCGTATTACTAGCCTACATTAGAAGGTGTTTGACTAATGATCCCGTCGATCTTGTTCTAATTTACAATGATTATTACTAATAAATTTAATTCCTAGATATATATGTAAAAGTTAAGAATATAAAAATGCATCAAAATTCAAGGTTTCGAATCAAGCTCAAGTCAAACTAAACCATCTTCGAGTCAAGGCTTGTCGAGTTATCATCCGGAGCTCGAACCTAATCTAAATGAGTCGAATCAAACACAAGCCCTATCAAACTCAGGCTCAACTCGACAGTTGCAGCTCTAACACAAACCCGGTATGTAGAGGTTGTATGTACGGAAGGAAACAAGCTCACGCAATTGGTCCCCATCAAGAAGCCACCTTGCCAATAATGGAAGGCAACAATTTAACTACTTGACAGAGAGCTCTTAGCTAATTAGTTCACGACTATGTCCTATGAACACCCCCCTTCCTTTTATTTATTGAATAAAGAAATAAGATTAATATTTTGAAAATTAATAACTAGTCAACTTATATATATAACTGTTCAAAATATAATTATTAAACTTAGGAAATGAAAGGGGTTGACCTAACACAAGTTTAAATTCTTGAAAGTCAATTAATAAATTAATAGTAATAGGTATTAGCGGTTGTCCATTGAAAGGATGGTGCAAACAAACAAGATCGAATATGCACTAAAAAGATACAAAAAATATGATGCAATGTATCTGATAATGTCGAAGATTTCTCTTAGATGTTTCATAATCAAATGATTGGGAACTCAAATCCTACTAGTAGGTATATATAACCGTATATAAGGTGTACAAATTTAATTCCAAATAATAATTTGGATGGAGTGTGTATATATATATATATATATATATATATGTATATATATATATATATATATATATATATATATATATATATATATATATATATATACACTAAAGGAGTATAAAAGAAAACTCCATAACTTGCCACTTGTCATAAAATCTTATGTGGTAATTTCTAATAATTTTCAAATTTTCAAATTAATTATATTTTAAATAGTTTAGGATAATCATAAGTTATTATAACAAGTGTCAAATTATTATTAAATAAGGATATGTTTAGAATAATTAATTTATTAATAATTATCTATTAATTATTATTGTCGTGTGTAGTTCTATTATGTTTAGGATATATTTTAATAATTATATTGGTGCATTTTCTTAATTTTTTATGTTTGTATTATGTATTTACATTATTTAATTGATAATACAGTTGATATCTAAATTTATTTACTTTTCTAAAAAAATTCGACATAGATGATCTTCTTTTCATGTAGCATAAAATTAAATATTATAAATTTGAAATTGCCGTACATCGTATGGGTTTGCATCTAGTATATATATATATATATATATATATATATATTATTTTATTTTCTCTTCTCTAATTGCATGAGATTTTTAAAAGTTAGTTATACATAGTAAAGTTTTGAAAAAGTTTATCATACTTTAATGCACAATACTTATGTTAATCATAGTTCTTAGCGTTATGATAAACATCCATAATTTAGACAAAAACATTGGTTGTGAGGGAAGTAAACTATGAAGTGATCAATAAATTGACGTAATATTAATATTTATAAAAATTAAATAAAATTTTTAAACATTAACTATATGTAAGCTTTAGGTTATTCTCACTCTCTCATGTTAGACTTCTATAATATATTCACTTCGTATTAAAATAAGTGTTCACTTTCTCTGTCAATTTTAATTTACTTTTAATAAAATGTCTACGTTCAAAAATAAATTATCAACTTTACATTTTTACCCTTATAATTTTTTTACAAATTTTATGTTTAAGGCAATGTGTAAATGGGACACTTGATTGTTAAAATGTGAATTCTTTGTAATTTATTCAAAATGATATGCCACTCAACAATGACACACTTATTTTGAAACGAGGTAATATAAAAGAAATGAATTGTTATAAGTGTTTTAAAAATAAAAATAACTTGGTGGTGACAAAATTGACTAAATTAATTTTATAAATTAACACAATTAGAGGAGTTGGTGAAACACCTTGGTGCATTATGGATATAACAGCAACATCAAGTATTTATGTTAGTAACCTAATCCAAAATATATGTCTTTTTGTTTTTTCTAATTGTTATTAAAAAGGATCATTTTATATAATGAGAGGTAGGTTAGGGTGTGGCCCAACGGAAAAATAATTTATTTTAGACTCATTTCTTTTCTTTAAATATAATATAATAAATAAGCTTATGTAATTTTATTCTTTATTTTTGTCCTCACGACTAATTTACACATAAGAGATCCTCTTCTGGCTCAATAAAGACAATAGCTATAGAAAAATAACACAAGCTACCAACCACAATACACACAAATATACATATACATATACATATATATTTACTTTATTATTATTATTATTTATTTTGAAAACTTAGACACATGCTTTTCAAGTATTTTTAACTTTATCTTTTCTTTTTTAGTTAGGCAAAATCAACCACCTTCAAGCAGTTCATATTTGATGTCTTCTCATAGACAAGTCATTGATATTACTGCAAATGATTGATAGGTTTATATTTAGTTCGGTTTAAATGAAAAATAATTGCATTGCATAGACTATAATTATACATAAAATACAAATTACATTATGAACAATCAATAAAATTGATCCTTTTTAAACAAAAATTAAAACAGAGTTTTGTCAAAGGCAATTGAACTCATTCCGAAAACAACAAGAGAAAGCTCGAAAATTTAACGATAAATTTTAGGAGAAACTATTTTCACATTTGAAATGTTGTTTATCTAATTGTCCTAAGTTTTTTATTAATGCATGTTTATAATATTGCAAATTATATTCATCGCGCATGCCTAAACAATTAAATTAAAAAAATGAGAAAATGTTTTGAATTCCTAGCTTATAGGTGCCCATGAAATCCCACTTGAAATAGTTGGTTATTTTTTATTGATTGATGTTGTGACACTTGTAAGGACTTTTGGTTTGACTTAGAACCGTATAAACTAATAAATCACAATAGTAATTAGAATAAAAATTTACTATTTTTGAAAAAAAAATACAAAACGGATATATCTATAATCAATAATCTATAATCTTTAATAAACATATATAAAGTCTTTCCATTGACTTTTAGTATGAAACGGGTTATATTTCAATTTCATAAATGTGAAATATTTAAGTTTTACAAGTACAAGGATGCCTATTGTAAATTATAGAAGTGCAGGGGTCAATAGTGTAATTTAGTCAGTTAAGTTAGTTATAACTTGTAAGCAGGTTTCGACGAGTCATTGTAGTAATTAGTTAATTAGAGTTTATGTTTTGTAATTACTTTTCTCTGAGTTCTTGACTGAAATCGATATGGTTCATCTCTCAATTTTACTCCGATTGATCTCACTTTCTAAATCGTTTCCACCACTTCACAATACATAACGACGACGTTTCTAATGTTTTTTGTGTTGCACTAATTTTTACACGTATAGATTATTGTCAATATGAAAATGATTTATTTTACCTCAGTAACAAGATAAGTTATATTACAATGACCGTTTTGTAAATGCGTAGCAAACGATTATTTGAACCAGACAAAAAAACAAGAAAGAATTACACAAAATTGACAAATCTGAGATAGTATTTTATTGAGTCGTGATCCGTTTTTATGATTTGGTGATAGTAATGTTTTGATGACTTCTTAATTACTTGAATCATGAGTATATATTGTTACTACACTTAAATCAATTAAGATAAAATACATAGCTTTTAACATTCGTTGTCAAAGCTTATTCTATAATTAAATTAATAAAGAATATGTTGAAAAAAAATATATATTGACTTGTTCATCTTATTGCTTATTAGTCGCTCTAGAATATCAGAAAAATTGTATTCACCCTTCTCTACAAATTGGTGTTATTGATAAAATAATCAGTAATTTAAATAAACATAATTTTATTGCATTTAAACATAAATTCACATGATCACGAAGACCTATTGGCTATAAGTAAGAGGTCGAGGTATCATGTAACTCTCGCCGGAGAAGATGGATGCAAATTCTCACCATAGAAGGAGACCGAAGTCATAAACAAATATCTATTTATGTTTGTTACCACAGTAATTTTATTTTCGTTCATTTGGATGAATTGTATGTAGATGTCTCAACTTAAAGTTTTTTGGAACGATTTGACTTGTGACCCAAGTTTATCTATCATCCCCACTATGTAATTCCTTTTTAATCTAGCTATTTGCTAGTTGCTCTGTAAAATGCTGCCGTTAAAAAAAAACAATAATACCATACACACGTAATAATAGTGTTGGACACAATTTTTAGGTAAATTATATTTTTGTCCTTGTAGTTTTTTTTAATGTAATAATAGTGTTGCAAATTCAATATAGCGTGATAAATCCTTAGGGTTTTATGACCTTTATATTTACGTCTGTGTGTTTGAACCAAACTAAAAACAAAATGACTGAACTGCAACAGTCATCTCAGAACCATCAAAGTTTTAGCCTTCCTTTAATCATAATATACTTATTCTAGACCGACTTCATTACTGATGAAATGCACCTATGTCTCTCAATTGAATATTACGACTCTTGCTTCATATGACATCAAATTAATAGTCTCGGATGTGAGCCAATCTTCTTGTTACAGCTGTTCGGAACTTTCCAAATATCTACGATGACATTATTATAAAAAAAATCAACTTGTTTGTGAAATGCTATGTGTTATGATGACGATGTTTACTATGTGTAAAGTGTCGATCCATTTGGTGGATGTGTAATATATATTTATATGGGCATGACAAGCAATCACTCATTGTAACCTAAATATCACCTAAAGGTATTATAACATAGAAGTTCATGAGGACATGTTTTCTCATAAAATCTGACTGATTCTCATTAGCCTCATATATAGATAACATACATAATCGATCAAAGCACTAATGAGTTAACGAAAACATACATAATGGATCAAAGCGCTAACGAGTTAACAATACTAGCCTGCATATACTAAATGAATACAATACTTGTTAATAGTCTTTCTGATAATCAAATAGCACATATTACTTGAGTATTCACGGGCTAAATTTGCTTATATTTGTATAGAATTGGCCTTCTGATCTATGTATGATACATTGTAGTCGTTTCCATTCGTGTACAATATGTCAAGAGCACCGTGAAATGAAATTACAATAGATGAGAGCGTTAAGATACCATGACAAGTCCAGCTCGTTTTCAAGAGATGGATACTATCCTTGAAAAAAGTGAGAAAGATGAGTCTTCTTCCTCAAAAAAATTCTCAATTTCGAAATGTGAAAGGAGGCAAAACGATATCATATTATTAGCAACTACCTCATTCTTATTACTTGTAATTAACGTTAATTTTATCATGTAATTAAAGTTAATTAAAGTGATAAAAAATTATTATTACCTCTGTCATTGCAGAAAGGTGCCCGGGAAAGTTAATTTCTTTGGTGGAAAAATGAATATAAATTATTTTTTTATTTATTATTTTTTTAACGACGACATTGTCATCACAAAAGCTTACCCGATCAAGTTTTTTTTGGGAAAAAAGAAACTAAAAGAAATAACAATTTTGACTTTTGGACGACATTGTCATCGCAAAGGTTGGATATGAAAGTTTTTCCTTTTGGTGGAGAAAAGGAAAATTAAAAAAGTATTTTGACTATTACTGATGGTACAGTCGTCGCAGAAAGTCTCCGCAAAGTCAAAGTAAAAAAGCAATATACTTTTGTTGCGTAGTGACCATTCTGCGACAACATGTATCGTTGCATAGGTCCCCATGGTACTTTTTTTTTTCTTTTCTTGTAGTGTATAATTTTATTATACTACGCATTTTACCAATTAATTATGTTTTCGCATGCCATGAATTGAACAAGCTAGTATCATATAAGTTGAGTATCAATATATATATACTTTTAAATGTCATGTTATGTTTGTAACACTTAAATTTTTTTTGATAATCACCGGGTTGTTTTCTCCCCATGATATCACAATTAATAAATTGCATAAGATCGAGTTCATCGTCATCTTTTCATTGCTTTTTATTTTATTTTATTGTTTTGATTGATTGATGAATGAAGAACGACGTACGTAATCAGTCGGTGAAGGTAATACATGGAGTCAACAAAATTAAATATGTTTGTTGAGTGGTGAAAATTAAGTGAGTAAATGGCTAAATATAGACATCACGTACAATTCAAAAATTACTTATTGCCTCTTGTGTTACATTGGTGGTAGATTGGGGGAAAATTATTATTAAAATTATAAAATTATAAAATTAAAACTTATAATAAAACATGAGTAGCTAGTTAAGAATATGAAAGCAAAAAATTCATATATACCACGAATAAATAATACAAAAATAATTGGGAGGTCTAAACTTATAGATCTAATATATAGGTATAAAAATGTAATTGGTAGATATGAAAAGTTGATTGGATGAGATTAAAAGTAGAAACAAAATCAACTAATAAAAAAATGAGGTCTAGTTTTAGATCTATATAACTAGACCTATTTAGCATTACTCTGAATAATACATTAAAAAATGATCCACAATTTATTTTACGGAGATATTATATATGCTGCTGACAATATATATGACAGGTGCACTAAGCCATTATAGCAAAATAAAATTTACATATTTTATCTTTGAGTTTCTGAAATATAAATTATTGATTTTTATAATATCACGGTGTATGCAATAATCCGTGTAGTTTGCTATCAAAAATAGAGTTATTGTACTATGTGCTATAAAAAATAAATAATTAACTAACATTTATAATCAATACAATTAATTTTTTATATACTAAGTAATACTCAATCCATCTCAAAATAAATATCTCATTTCAAAATGCATACAATTTTAGAAAAGTCATTATCTACCAATAACATCTCATTTTTACCCAGTAAAAACTAGTCTGATTGGCTGTAATAGAATTTTGACACTTATTTTGGGACAACTCAAAATAGTAAGTGAGACATTTAATATAGGATGGATGAAGTAATATTTTTTGTAACCGGGGAATTTTTCGAAAGAGAAAATAACATATTTTAGATTTATGCAAAGCTATAGCTTATTAATAAATAAATAAGTTTCTTAATGACAATTGTTAAGGTTGACGCTAAAAATTTTGAACATAATATAAATAATTGTAATTTAGCCAAATATAGTGGAGCTAGTAGTGAGTTTATTTTTTAGAATGTTAATTATATAATCTATCCCATGGAAATATACAATCCACACATTGTATACATATTGCCTCTCGAGTTTGAACCTATAACCCAGTAGTAAATTTGATATATATTACGGAGTATCTAACTTACAAATATTTATACAACCTTCAATGTTGTCATTTTCATTTTCTTAAATCACATATTTTTCGACAATAATGAAATTAACTAAGGAATTAGCATATAAATTAATATAACTTAAAATTGCTAGCTAGATTGTCAACTTCTTCTTCCTAAATACTCCTACGTTTACTTTCACGAGTTGTTAATTAACTAATGTTATGAAAATGGTTGTTAACTACTTTTATCCTTCTCATATCACCCCTGAAGTTGACCAAACAAAACATGCGTTAATTAACATGAAAAAAGACTAGTTGAATGAGCAAATTAGAACACCAAATAGGGGCATTTCAGTAAATTCACATACACAAGTTTAAGATGGTCGGACAAGCAAGCCATAAAGTGCTTTCCTTCTCTCTCCTCTCTATCTCCAGGTCTTCGTTTGCCGATTGAAGTATTTGTAGAGAGAGAGAGAGCGAATTATAAGGTTTTTTTTGTTGAAGATTGCAACTCAGATTGTAAAAGAAAAGATAAGAAAGAGATGTGAAGTGCTAAAAATAGGTTAAAAAGTTTGTCTTTTGCATCTTTAGCATTGAATTCATGCTCTTATTTTCTTTCTTTCAACCCACCTTTTCTCTCTCTAAAGACTTAACTCTCTACATGTATAGATGAAAGAGAGAGATTTGTGATTAGATACATATGAGCTTTGAGAGAGGTGATCAAAATCATCATCATCAAAACCACCCTTCTTCACCACCACCTCAAGATCATCAAGAAGACACTAAAAATCCACCTTTTTTGACAAATATCATGGCTACAACCAACAAAGGCTATTCTAATACATCAACAAATACTTTTTTAGACCCACAACAGCATCATCATCAGCTACAATTCATTCAACATCAAGAGCATCATCAACATGACAACAACCAAATATCGTTTGCGATGATGAATCATTCGATGCCATCGTCATCTATCCGTCCCTCCACCAATCACAACAACAATAATATCATGTAATTCTTTTAAAACCCTATATATTTCTTCTTTTGATCATTAATTTAGAGGGTTCAAAGTCTAACGAAAACCAGTCAGCCTTGGTGGTTATCAACGTTTTTTAAACAAGTAAAAAAAAGTAAAACAACTAAAGAGTGATTTTTTGTTGGTTTGTATTTGTTGTTGTAGTATTTTTGATTTCATTTTGCATTATGCAGGAGAAATGATGGAGGTGGGCCTTATGATTTGGCTGATTTAGATCAAGCACTTTTTCTTTATGGTGAAGGCCAAACTGCTACTGCTTCTGATCCTTCTGCAGTTTCAAATATTCAAGATCATCAAAGACGTGAGGAACTTTATATAAAATTTAATCAAACAGTTTCATGATCTGCTTCTCTCTCTAGAAAAAGGTTTCATTTGAATCATAAAAAAAGCATGTTCTTCTTCAGGGAATATGATCTGATAGTACTTGCTTTGACCAGATCCTTTCTTTGAACAACAAAAAGATCATAAAAACAACTTCTCTTTACATAATTCCTCACTAATATTCTTTTTTTAAACCTTATTCTGTCTTTCTGTTTACAAGGTTTCTTGTTTCATGTTTTGGACCACAAACATGCAAAAAAACAATCATTCTCATCGTATTATTATTATTCCTTTTTTTCATGTAATTATATTAAATATTAATTCCCTGGAGTAAATGAAAATTAATTCTGAATTTTATCACAGATTTTAAAATAATCATAAGAATTTTCGTAGAAAACAATTTGCATTTTTTAACACCTTTGTCAAATTCAAGATTAATAACTTTTTCGTTCATCATAAAAAAATGTGATGATGAATTTATTTTCATCACTATAAATTTATATCTCACAATATTTATTTATTTATTTATTTATCGGTGATTCGTTCTAACTGACTGAGTTTGGCAGAGGGTTCGGCAACGTCGGGGATGAGACCTCCAACTCTAAACATATTTCCTTCGCAACCGATGCATGTAGACCCTTCAACGTCTACTACTAAGGTATAATTTTCTTAATCCAAGCTCCTAATTATTTAAAACTGTACCCAGTTTAAAAAATTAAGTTCTTTAATAGCTGATTGAGTACTTGACTTAGTTCATTCAAAATAATGAATTTATATATATTTGTGTGTTTGGTAGGCAACTACTGGATTAGTTTCTCCATCAAGCAGTGGTTCAAGGAGACCATCTGAGCTCTCAGACAACATCTCCAACCCCCAAAAGGATCCTCCTCCAACTGCCCCTCAATCTTCTAAAGCTATCAAGGTACATATTGTTTTTTTAATCTTATTTTATATTAAAAATTTAACAACTAGATATTAAATTATTTAACAACTCTTTAAGTCTAAGACTGGGATATGGTTTTTACTCCATTTTTTAGTTATTTTTGTCTACTTATGCTTTTTTTATTCGATTCCGATCCTGATTAATTTTTTTGATTTTCATGATTGGTGTAGCGTGAGGGAAATAATAAGAAAGGGCCGACGACTAGTTCAGATCAAGGTCGCCCCAAAACTCCCGACCCTAAGGTTCGCTATTGCATAATAAATTTTTGCTGTGTTACTATACAAAAAAATTTCAACATGAAAAATGTATGAAATGAATTTGTCTACCATGTTTGATCTATAAAACAGACTTTGAGGAGGCTTGCTCAGAATAGAGAGGCAGCAAGAAAAAGCAGGCTGAGAAAAAAGGTAAGAAATTTATGAAAAAGAGAATAATTTGCCTAAGTTTCACAAATACTTTTATGATCAATTCCATAATTTTCCGTGCATCGTTGTTCGTCTCTTTTACAGGCTTATGTTCAGCAGCTAGAATCAAGCAGAATTAAGCTTACTCAATTGGAACAAGAGTTGCAAAGAGCAAGATCTCAGGTGATCATTTCTTTGTTCAGCTAAAAAAATGCATTATATTATAAGTTTATCTAAAGTTTTATGTGTTAATTAATCATTAATCTTCTTATTGTTTATTTCTTGTCCTCTTAGGGGGTTTATCTTGGTGGCGGTAGTGGTGTTCTTGGAGGTGATCAAGGTGTTCCTCTTGGTATGAATAACATAAGTTCAGGTACGACAACAAGATTCCTAAAAACGATCAAGTGATATACGTACGTACTTAATTTATTTATAAAGATGGTATTAATTCCAAATTGTATTGTTAACTGCTTCTTGGTTTATACAAAAAACTTGTAGATGCTGCAGTTTTTGACATGGAGTATGCAAGGTGGCTCGAGGACTATCACCGTCAAATGTGTGAGCTTCAAGCAGCTGTTCAAGAACATCTGCCAGAAAATGAGCTACGAATATATGTTGACAATTGTATAGCACGTATCGATGATGTGATGAATCTGAAGAGCATTGTTGCTAAATCTGATGTTTTTCACATCATTTCGGGTACTTGGAAGACTCCTGCTGAAAGATGCTTTATGTGGATCGGAGGGTTTCGACCATCTGAGCTGATCAAGGTCTACACTTAATTTTATACAAAATGCATACATATATTTATCTATACATACATACAAATATACACACACACATGAAATTTATATAGAATCAAATAAGAGCCCCTAAATATCATATATATACTAAAATGATATAATAGAAAAATGTGGTACATAATCCTCAAAATGCCACAAGAATAGTCAAAAGTATGAAAGTTTTGCAGGGAACCCTTCTAAAAAAGGACATTTTGGTCCCTAAGAAGTCCAACCACACTATTTGTCGTGTATGTGTTTGAGATCTTCTAACTTGTATTTATTTTTGAATTTATGTTACAAATCTTATATTTAATTTATTAAAATTTTAAAAATTTACCCAAAATATACTAATTAATCATCATTATTTATAAACTCATGTCAATAGTCGTTCCTACTTTTAACCAAGGATGGTAATATGGACTCAACATTATCCCATTATACTTAATTAATTGCTTGTTACTCCCATTATATTTTTTGGGAAAGGGAAGTACCATACATATGAAAAAGACTGCAACTTTTTTTCTTGGATATTTTCTAGTTAAATTGCATGTTTTTCATTAGAATAATGTTATAAATCAGATACTTTTATCTTCACAATCCTTTAAATTTTGATTTCTGAATTAAATAACTTTTAACATTATATTGTTCTTCACAATCCAAGAATATTATTATACTAATAATTAATTAAAAAAATACAACACTTTATGTTTGTATTTCATCACCTTTCACTTTATATTTTTTCAGTAAACATCAAATTAGATATATCATAGGTATTTTGTTGCATGTTCTAGATCTGTGGAACATTATTTATTTCACAAGGCGTGAAGGTGGCCCTGCATAATAATAATAAAAAAAGTACAAAATAATTTATGAAAACTAACTCTAAAAATTAATTATGTGCAATAGGTATACCACAAGTAGAAATATATCAATAAATAATAAAAGGATGAGAAATGATGAGATACTTGAGGAAGTATAGGAAGCAGTTATTTGCATGGGTAGTGCAAGCTGTTGTTTGGTCGTACAAAATACACACACTGTGTGTGTATGTGACACAAAGTGAATAATTACATTGATGACGAAAGGGTTTTTTTTGCCATTGTTGGATGAGTTTGGTATTATTCCAAACTGTGCTAAAAAGCCCTTGTCTGTCACTACAATTTATGTGTTTTTATTTGTGTCTTTATATATATATATATATATTTCCAAACAAAAATATTTAGAAAGACAAAATTATACTGCTTTTTCACTAATTTGTATGTTACTTTTAGTACTTCTGCCTTTCAGTTGGATATGTATCCATCTAAAACAATATATAATAATATTTTTATTTGATCATGTCACTTGATTTCCAGTTGAGGATAAGAACTATTCATGGAAGATTGATGAGTGCAAATGAAGCTAAAAATGTGTTATGCTAATTACATTTACCTCATGTTTATAGCATCATTTGTAGTAATATATTTCGTAAAATGATTTTTGATCGAGCGGTATGTGAGAAACTCTCTAAAATTTGAGGGTTTAAGCCGGGGGAGGCAAATGTGTATGTAGTGTGCGCTTGTATATATTTGTAATGTGTGATATAGGTGTATGTTTGTCTTTTTAATTTTTATTTGCTAATAATTTTCAAATCTTAAAATTAAATAATAAATAAATAAGAAAGGTAAATGATGATTTTGCACCCAGACGACCGGTCATGCAGTCAACAGTATTGAAGTAAATCATGTAACCTCGGTTAAAAAGACATAAAATGAGATTAAATCACGACTTTTACTTGTAAGCTCCATATCCCCCTATGTTAGAAGACAGAACTTTGTCCAGATTAGAGTGTACGTGGTATGGTGTTTTGTGGTTCGAGTTTATGCCCACGAGGCTTATGTAAACCTTTGATACCGACAAGTAATTTTGGTTCGTCTTGTCCCTATTCATCAAATTCATGTACTTTTTGCAATATTCTCATCCACATTGATGCATGTTACATCGTACTGTTTTTCTATCTAACATATATGACGTTACCAAGGTAAGTACAATTTACACAAATGATACTTATTTGGGTTGAAACAATGTTTTGCAGATAGTTCTAGGTCAAATTGAGCCATTAACCGAGCAACAACTTATGGCGATATGTGAAGTGCAACAGGCAACACAAGAAGCGGAAGAAGCACTCACGCAGGGTCTTGATGCATTGAATCAATCTTTATCCGACACTATTGCTTCCGATGCTCTAAGCTCACCTACAAACATGGCTAACTACATGGGTCAGATGGCAGCAGCCATGAACAAGCTCTCAACCCTCGAAAACTTCGTTATACAGGTACCATTGTTTTTCAACTTACAGTAAAATCGTAGATATTGAAAAATAAATCTTCTTAATCTTAATAATAATATAGATATAGATCAAAGTAAAAAATATGTGTGATATTTGTCATATGCACAGTGGGTCCAAATGGAGAGAATATATTGCTAGCAATCTTTGGTTAGGGAACCTACTCCAACAGATTATTAACCTGCTCCTTCCATAGTCCATCAATTATATATGACTTAAAAATGTACATAAATTGAGATGGGAACCCCTAAGTTTTACAGTTGGCACATGTATTGATTCATTTGGTCATATATATATATATATATATATATATATATATATATATATATATATATATATATATATATATATATATATATATATATATATATATATATATCCCACATTGACTTGATTAAAATATCAAATCACTAATCATTGAATAATAATTGTATATCTTAATTTTAAATGTTTCTTAAATGATTTATTCCTTTGTAGCCTTAATTAATCAGAGTATCCAAAAACAAAATTGGAGTGAACTAGTGACAAAATATTAAACTGTAGTATATCTGCATTTTTTTGTTTTTGTTTTTCAAAGAGCGTAATTGTGAAAGACCCAGTAAAAATTTTTGACCGGCCATTGGACCCTACAAAACCAAAAAGATCAAGTTTGATAATTGACCGAGCCATTTTCTTTATTCTCATTTATAACTTTTGCGATTTAACTGATTTTCTACTACATTTGTAGTTGTTGAGTCCTTTAGAGTCACATTGATTTAGTTTCGTTCTCTTTCTATGACAAAAACTAACTAATATAGTACTTATCATCATATTGTCGGTTCTTAATATTACGTGCACAATCTCTAGATTGGATATTGTGCGGATGCAGTCCCGTTTATGTTTCATCGCAAATCCTTTATAATAATGAGCGTTAATTTAATCCGTTATCTTATAGTAAAAAATACCCTCATGTACGACACACGTATAGTGGTATGGGGTAACGGATAAAATTAACACTCGTTAGTATCATGGATTTACAATAAAACAAAAACCTTGATCAAGAGACTGTATCGTATTATACTCGATCCGGAGACTACTAATGTAATATAGGGACAACCACAGTAATGTAATTTACTCTTATTATTATTATTATTAACAACTACGTGTTTCTTTAGTTCTTTTTGTTTTGTAAAATTAAAAAATTTGTGATTTCTTTATTTGAAATAGTAAAGAAACCCACATGTATGTTTAGTGCTAATAAATAAAAACCACACACAAAGAAAACAAAAATTCATAATAACAAATGAAAAATGCATGAATTTAAGATAGATAACAATTTGCTTGACCTAGTTACAGAAATGAAAATGGTAAAGATGTCTTTTAGGAGAGTGGACCCAAGAAAACATCCCCATCGTTGAGATCCTAAAACTCATAATTTCATGATGTCATTTTCAATATCATTTGATTTTAACAAAACAAATTAAACTATCCCCACACTAAACCCTAGAACAATAGTACAACTACTACAATTACATCAAAACTAACTTCCATATATATGTGTTTCTAGTTTATAACTAATTCATAATGTTCTTTTTTTATGTATATTATAGTTAACTGTTGATTATTAATATCACTTAATTAAGATCATATAGATCAAAACGATTTTTTTTCCGTCGTTGTTTCTTCTACACTATTTAATTGGTTGAATAATTCAAAACTTCAATTCCTATAAAATTTTGTCATTGGATCAATAACTTGATTTTGTGATTTCTTTTTATAATAACGTTTTTATACACGAGTACTTAAAAATAAGAGTTAATTGCATGGTTGATCATCGTAGTTTACACACAATAGCATCATACTTCATGTACTTCACTTTTTGCATTGACAGTACAAAAATACAAAATTTGTTGCATATATGGTACCTCTCTCATTAAGATTAACATATCAGTTGGTAAGTACATTAAAATGACTGAAATACACTTATTTATTAATTTTCTTTTGTTTACTTCATCTATCCCCTAATTTCCACCCGCACTTTTATCTCTTCCCAAGTCAAAATCCTAGTAAACGCGGCCACCATTTCTGTCAAAAGATTCCTATGGTTGTGGTTTTTAAAATTCGAGATCCTAGCAATCTTTAAAAATCGAGATTCCGGTTGTCTTGATTTCGGGTATCTTAGATCCGGTATATTGTGTGAGCTTCTTTTCAGATTCAACAAACTTCGTCGTGTGTTTGGTTGTATCTGCATGGGTTACAGTACGTGATGGTGTTGGTGGTGGTTGTACTTACTCTTTGGTATATATGTGCTAATGGTGGAAGATAATCGTAAGAATAGTTAGTTTTGGTCAAGGGATGAAATTTTCATTTTAATGTATTTAACGGCTGAAATATTAAACTTAACGATTGAGAGACCATCGATGCAACAAATTTCGTATTTTGGGACTACCGATGCAAAAAGTGAAGTACGAGGATTAAATGTGTTACTTTGTGTAAATCACGAAGAACAATCATATAAATAACTCAAAAAGTAAATAAAAACCTTTGCTAATCTTTGAGCTACATATACGATTTATAACTAGATACGATGTTTGCATATTTAGTTACATGTCATAGAACATATATCCTCCGTTTCCTTTAGTCCAAATTTTCCTTAGAATTTTGGACGAAAGTTAGTCTATGTGACATAATTGATGGCACGTAGCAATTGGTCAACACATTTTAGTAGATGAAAACTTGAAGCAACTTAGAATTATTAACGTGCCTGGTTGACTTTACGATGGTGACATGTTTAATTTCTCTAAGTTGCATAAATAATTGTAGTTGTTTCCGTATCATATTATTCTATATATTTAGTTAATTATATTCTCAACTTTCATTATATAGAATAGATTTTAAAGGTTAAAATATGGCCAAAATGTGCCATCCATCGATCAAATAGACGAAAAACTTACACCAGCTAGTCGAATTTCGTATATTAAAACTAATTCATCAATTACATGTGATTTTGCATTCGATACTAAGTTGAAATTTCTTGTTACAGGCGGATAATTTGCGACGTCAGACAATTCATCACGTTCTGCAACTCCTAACAACTCGTCAAGCAGCGAGAAGTTTGTTAGCGGTTGCTGAGCACTTTCATCGTCTTCGGTCTCTCAGTTCTCTTTGGGTGGCTCGCCCTCGACAAGATTAGGACATAAAAAGAACCCTTGATCACTGGTTCCTGAATTAAGTTGGTTTTAGTTTTTTTTGTTTTTCTTTAAAGTACTTTTTATGATGTTTTTGTTTTGTTCACATTGCATCCTAAATTTAGAGAGATGTATAGATAGAGATAAAAGTCCCTTAACTAGATTTTAACAGTATCAAGTATATGTTGTAGATCTCTCTCTCTCTCCCCCTCTCTCTCCCTCCTAATATCTCGTGATATTTTGCTTTATTAGTAGGAGTATTTGTGTTTTTATAACTTGTAAAATCTAAGCATTTTTTGCAAAGGTAATTTGTATTAGACTAGCATAAGCTAGAGATATACTAAAACAATGATTTTAGTTTTAATCGACGCTATTAAAGAGCTAATGACACAGGCACACAGCCCACAGCTGGCCCATTCATGTAGCCCAATTTGACAATTTATGAAGGTTATAACTTCTTTAATCAATCGGTTGGGCTTGTTCTAGCCCAATGTATTGACATCTTTTCTAAGCCCACGAAGGATGAAAATTATCAATGGAGCACTGGAGCACTACGCGTGTAAACAAATCAAGTTACTACGAAAAAGTTCGATTTGAATCGAGCTTAAACGAGCTCAAAAACCGTGAAGCTCGTCTAATAAATGAGCTCGACCTTCACATATCTAGCTTCAATCGGCAATGGGAGCTAAATGATTTATAGATTATTACTGATAAAAAACAACTATTCATCTGTGATGTAATTCTAATGTTTTAAAAACCGGTTTTTAAGTTGAACCGGATGGAGGTCCAGTTCCGGTCGGATCGCTTGGACCGTTGGTTCAAGCGGTTCAAATGGTTTGATGAATTATGTTTAAAAAGTTTAGTTTTTAGTTCAATTTTGACCTTTTCGTTACATATGCAATTTAAAGTGTGTATTATTGATAGATACTTATGGATAAATAAATAAATAAAACGTAAAAACGAAAAAAAAAATAAGAAAGAAAAAGGAAAAAAACAAAAAAAACTGTAAACCGGTTCAAAGCCCGGTGTTCCTGGTTCAACCGGTGAACCAGCCGTTCGATCAAATTTCAAAAGTGACTTAAAACCGGTTTATAATGGACCGGCAACTTTGATTTTTCCGGTTTAACCGGTCAGATCAGACCAGTTGAACCGGTTTTCAAAATACTGTGTAATTCAGTTAAGTGGAAAAGAAAAAAAAATTAGATGGATTCTACTATTCTAGATGAAGATATATAGGATAAAGTTATGAGAGAATGTATTTGCCGTATAAGTCGTCAAAATTTGGCATTGTTCAAATATTGTTACTGATTTCATTTAAAATTCAGAAAAAAAGAAGGTAAAAGTAGGCGACATACCAATGAGCCCATCTGTAGCTGATTAGAGGCCCAATCCACTACGTACTTGGTAGTTGGTACAACTGTACAAGGTATTTTTTTCAAAACGTCACCAATGATAAGAGGGTTAATGCACTAAAGGATATTGTAATTTTTTAAAATGTTTATTTCAATTATTGTATTATTTTTATATTTATTCATATCATTGTATTAAAAAGTTATACTCTTGAATTATTATACTATATGAAAATATATATTTATTTAATTATACTATTTTTTTTCATTTAGATAACTAAATTTTTGAAACATGATATTCAAATCATTAAACATTTTCAAAACAGCTATTTGAAAATATTGTTATACGCTTCAGAAATATATGCGTTAATTATGATTGTGTATAAATATTTTTCAACTTTAAATTAAGTATTTAAAGTAATGGTGGTGGCTAATTATTTGAACATGATGCGTGTGTAAAGTAGTAAACGAACCAAAAGAACTTAAATGATGTTTGTTCGTTTACGTTTGTTCATTTAGGTTGTTTGTCGACTTAATAAATGAACATCGACGAATTCATTTTTTTAAGAGCGGACAATGAAAAAAAATTCATTTCTTTTTAATTGTTCATGGAGCTCAGTTATTTGTTTAGAAATATCATTTGAGTTTGTTTACAGCTCTACACACACATAATATTCAGATATTTATCCACCACTATTAATTAAAATACTTGATATAAAGTAGAAAAACATTACACACAATGATATGAATAGATAGAGACAAAAATAGTACAATTATCTAAATAAATTTATTTTAAAAGTACATTGATCCTAGTGACCCTCGTGCATTAACTCGTAATAAGATAATGAATCGATAACAATAGAAAACATCAAATTAGAACAACAATTCAATGTTGAAGAAAGATATGATTCCAATTTTAATAAACAAATAAACTTTGTGTTTTAGACAAAAAGAAAGAAAACCGAAAATGAACAACCGCGTTATAAGTCAACGTTCACATTGCGTCAGTCAACATGTCCGGTGACCGATTAGGGACCCGTGATAGACTGTCGATGATAAGAATTATGGTTAACAAATGAGTTAAAAATAAAAATAAAAAATATGAAATTATGCTTCAATGTGGTAAATAGATAGATACTCCGGATATTCCATTTCCATTTTGTTACAAAAAGAAATCCCAAGTATTATTACACCCATCAAATATATTATTCTATTAACTTTACTTTTCCTCCCACTGTTTTTTTTTTCTCTTCATTTGAACAGAGTTTGTCTTGGTTAACTATTGCTTTAAGTATCTTGTATTGAAGTGCATGATAGTTATTGTACGTCTCTCATCCGATAATGTCAAATATTACATGTATTAGGTGAGAATGAAGCAAAGGGAAAGGATTTCTCGTCAAAGATGACATGTCGAGAAAATATGATTTTCATTCTGTTGAAATCAAGGTACTGATAGCTGTAATGGTTGACAAGATAATCAAGAAAGATGCTTAGAGTGATGCGAGGAGCTAGTTTGTGTGCTGGAAAAGTATAAGAATAGCAAAGACACTCAAAAGTGCGAAGTTGAGTGTATGATATTGGTTTATGAAAGAATATGGTGAAAGGGATTTCATAATTGAATGGAAGTAGAAGGAAGGATATTGAGGAGATGAGTGGCCATGTGTAATGCCTCAACCCAATATTCGGGTGGAAGGTGAGCCTGAAAGAGGAATGTGCGAACCATATAATTAATAGTTCGAATCAATCGTTCAGACTTGCTGTTTTGTTGTGAAGTACTAGGACAAGAGAAGCGAAACTGGATGCCATTGATGGTGAAGAGATCATGCATGGATGCATTATCGAATTCCCCACCATGATCACACTGAAAAGTACGAATTTCACACTTATATTGAGTGTGAACATATGCACAAAAATGTAAGAATTTCGAAAAACATCAGACATTCAATGTAACGGATAAACCCAAAGAAAATGAGAGAAATGATCAAGGAATAAAATATAGTAGCTAATGCCACTAATACTAGGAATATGGGATGCCCATATATCAGAACGAATGATGTCGAAAGGAGAGTTGACTGCAGACTCAAAGTGATAAAACGGAAGTTTTACTTGTTTTCCAAGTTGACACGCACAACATACAATTTGATTTTTGTCCTTAGGGTATGAGATTAAATTGTTAGATACAAGAGATTTCAAGATAGTGTTACCAGGATGACCGAGACGTTTATGTCAGAGGGATTGACTTTGAATGAGGAAGGCGGATGCAAAAGCTTTGTGTACAGACACTGGATAGAGATCATCAGTACTTTCACATCTTATGAGGAGTTGACGAGTTTTTAGATCTTTTATAGACAAACCAGTAGGATCAAATTCAATGGAACATTTGTTATCTTTGGTAAAATAACAGACGGAAATAAAATTTTAATAATATTAGGTGTGACAAGAATATTGTTGAAATGTAATGGACGGTAAGTGTTAAATAAGTGAATGTCACTTATACGGGTAATGGGTATGGCGGCTCTATCACCAACTAAAACAGACTGAGTAGTACTAGTATTAAAAAGAGATTTGAGATTACTTGCATTTGAAGTGAGATGTGTTGTAGAGCAGGTATTCGTACTCTATTGCTATTTGGTACCCTTTGATTGTAAAGTGCCACGTGTTGGGGGTGGTGAATGAGAAACCCAAAAGCTTAACCATAGTTGCCGTGAGTGTTGTTGATACGAAAGAAGAAATTGGTTGGCCATAAAAATAATTTTTTTTTATTATTATTTTTAAATTCAAATTCAATAGACATAGAGATCAAGAAAAAATCAATTTAAAATAATAGAATGATCATGTGATTGCACTTGTCACTTGTGCTTTGAATGGCGGCTGAGCAGATTTATTATTATTTTTTTCTCGATACATGTATTGATTAACGGTACAAACAATAATTAAATAAAGATGAAATATATTTGTAGCATAGAGTTGACATACAGAGATGAACAATTGAATTGAATATAATATTATAGAAAGAAGGAGCGGTGGAGCCAAACAGTTTGCTGGAAAATCACGACGGCAACAACTGAAACTATTTTATTTTGACTATGATACCATGGTAATTATTGTATGTCTTTCACATGTATAAATAGAGACTAGATGTTGCGAACGTTCTATTGGCAATTTTATCAATATACCGTTAAAAAGCACTCTTTGAACATGAAAACACTATAATACAATGTCACCGTTTCTCGTGCTCTAATTAAAAAATAACCGCTTTTCTTTTTCAAAAACAAAATAAAAGATCCTTTTATCATCGTAAATATAGCGATCAATGGATGTCATCATATACGTCATTACCAAGTCAAGTAACGGTATCAAATATACATTAAAGAAACTTGAAAGTCACAAAATTCAATAATCTGTGGAACATGGTTTCTTTCACTCAATAAATGTGCCAAACTTCATCTTATCTAATTTACAGTAAACTACCTTTACCTTTTACCAATTAATTATATAAACCATAATTAAACATAATAATATAATTAACTAACTTAAATATTTTAAAACATTTTTTATTTCGTCGTATAATTCAACTTGTGATTTCACATTCAACCACAAAACAATTATTTTGAAGCAAACAATTACGTATCCATAAACATAATCTTCAAGTGCAAGCTGGCAACGGCGATCCACATAAGCACCGATTATGAAAATACTCATAAGTATCGAAACTTTGCAAATCACCCCCTTGAGGAATCTGTCCACACAACCGATTATAACTAACATTCAAATACTGCAAATCTAATCCAGTCAACATTGTCGGCAAGTTCCCAAAGATCTTGTTATGATTCAAATCTAACGAAGTCAAACTAGCCGGAAACACCACATCCGAAAGATTAAACATAAAACTGTTCCTCGAAAAATCGGCTATTTGAATCGTCTTGTTTGGTCCAAAGAACATGCTTACGTCGCCCGTCAGATTGTTTCTTGAAAAATCGATCACGGTGAAATTTAAGTACCCTAGTGATTTGGGAATAGTTCCCGTAAGCTGATTGTGTGAAAGATATAGATCTGGGACATTTCCCGTAAACGTCCCAAATGAGTCAGGAATGACCCCTGACAATTTGTTTCTGTCTAAATGTATCGCACCAAGGTTTGTTAATTTTGCAAGCTCGGGTGGGATTGATCCGGTGAGATCATTGAACGCCAAATCGAGGAAATTTAAGTTTGTAAGTTGGCTAAGGAACGAAGGGACGGGACCCGATAAATTAGTCCAACTAAGTCGTAACATTTTGAGTTGTGTGAGTTTTGTGATTGCTATTGGGATTTCGCCCGTGAGGTTGGTGAGTTTTCGAAAGACTAGTGTTTGGAGAAATGGGAGATCGCCGACTTGTTTTGGGATTTGGCCCGAAATGTTACCTTGAAAGATTGTGAGCGCGATGATACGGCTAGTGTTTAAGTCGCATTCGACATTGTACCATTGGCAACAATCTAATGTTTTTTGCCAAGAGGCTAAAAGATAAGGGTTTCCTAGGGCTTTTTTGATTTGGAAAAGGACTTTTTCGTCATTTTTGTTGCAAGTTTGGGAGAGAGAGAGGGTGGGGAGGGAGAGAAAGATGAGGAGAGAGATTGTGGTAATGGTGAAGAGTGGTTTTGTCTTCATTTTGCTAGTTTGATTTGTTATGTAGTTTTTTGGTTTTGGATTTGCATGTGTATTTATAGATTTTGGGGAGGCAAAATAGATTTTGACTTGTATCGTCACTTAAAATAAGATTTGTAGATATTGGCCGATTTTTTTAGTTTTTAGTTCCAATTCACTCGTCTTCTAAACTAAGTTGCATTTAATCGATAATCAAGAGTTATAGTCATATTTATGAATACTTAAGGATATTATATATGATTTGTGTAATTTATGTATTTATTGAGACATTAACTATTTAGAAATTAAATAGTTGAAGTAATTTTCGTATTTAATATTAAGCTTACGGAAAGGAAAATTATATAAATACAATTTAAGAGATGGTATTTCCTACGGTTTTTGATTTATGCCTTAAAATTTTTCAGCTTCACCTTCGACTACTTTATCAATAAATTATGTATATAAATAAAAGTTACAACTTAAATCATCATCAATGTGTTGTTTTTCTTTTGGATAAGCAATGACCTCACAAGATGTGTCTCAAATTCAAATATGACTAGGTAATATCTTAGTGGTGACCGTGAAAGAGGTCATATGAGGTTAGCGAATTCCGCAATTAGACTCTGTATATGTATACCCGAGTCAAAACGAGACTCGTCCTCCATAAATAATCTGAATTTTCGCCATCTTTGTAAATAAAATCTTTAGATCGTGTTTAATTTAAAATAAACTTCAAATTTCAGCTACAGTACAACAATTGTTAGATCAGGATAAATGGACGTATCAGTGATCAAGTGGGTATATAAATGACGAATGATTTACACCACGAAACATACAGTCATGTGAGTAATTGACAATGAATTACGTCATGAAACATTACCAAATGACTATCTTGATAATAGATAGAGGGAACCACTTGAAATTTGAAACAATACAGAAGATAAATAGCCATTGGGTGGCTTTTTCTTTTCTGTTTAGAACGAAAAACCTAAAACCGAAATTACATACAATGAGACTTGAACCTATAACGTATTGAATTAATAAGTTTTTCTAAACCGTTGAATCAAATACTCTTTGGTGGGTGGGTCTTGCTTTCTAAAGAGAAAAAAGAAATATTAATATTAATTAAATTGAATTGAAGTACTACAAATTATATAAAAATAGATATTGCTATTTGGTCAATGTTTTGAAACCCCGGTATTTGCTAGACCCGTTAGAAGAGGAGGTCGGTTCATCCGTGATGATCCGGGTTAACCCGGTGTTCTAATGATCATACAGTTTAGTGGCTTAATTAAAAACTGATAATTTAATAATACAAGAACTTTAAACTTGAAATAGGCTAATAGTCTGAATTATATTAAAATAAACTATAAATTGACGAATTAAAGTCAAAATACAATTCGAATTACGTAACGAATTTCAAACTAAGAACAAAATCTTATCCAGGTGTTATTATTTTTGGTCAAATGATGAAAAGTGAGTGCTTGACAGTTGGGAGCTAATTAATTATCTTATACACTACAAAAATATATAAGAAACATTATGCTAACATATTCAATTTAATTAATTAAATTTTGTGTTCATTTTTATCCATGAATTTCTTTTCTTCTAAATAAAAGAGGATATAATTGAGCCCAAATTTATAGGAGGAAACTTTATTTCTTTTTTATTAGCATAATAATAAAAAAAAGGTGTTAGAAAAAAAAAATCTTACTGGTATTACTGAAATAGAGACGCTACTACTTAAATACACGGTACTCATATTAATTAATCTATTATTTAATTAATTATTAATATTATATATATAGATATATAGAAAAAGACAGGAATTAATAGATGTATGTATAATAATGAGAAAATGTCAATGAATTAAAGTGGGTTCAGCTGGTACCTTCACCAATGGATACTCCCCCAGAGTTTATACTAGTATAGTATTACGTACCAAAAATAAACCTAATTCCGAAATAAATATCTATCGGTCAAAGGTTACACAACTTAAGCAATCCATCGTATCTATTATTATTAATTAATTAATTAATTAATGTATCTTTGAGTTGTTAAATGTCTATAGAATTCTTTTAAAATAGACATCCTTAGAAGGATAAAATAACAGTTTTGATAACAAATATCCTAATAATACATGCACACTATGAGCATTAGTAATAATGCTAGTTGTAGATCGGTTGTAAGAAAGAAAAAAGGTATGACATGGCGTTTGGGATTAAAGGGGAAGGTGACTTAAGACTATTTTTAGTAGCGACTGAAAATCGACTATTCGGTATGTGTCACGTTACTGTCACATCAGTTTTTTTTTAAACTGACTCTGATCACTTCATTTTTTTTTAGAGTCACTGATTATTTAATTATATATTTAAAATACAATAATTAAAATAAAACACATTTCTTCATTAAAATAAAAACATTACACTTAAATAAATTAAAAAACATTACAATAACAATAAAAAATATTACATTTATTGAAAAAAAAATACGATTGCACTAACTAACGTTGACAAAAATTTGATGGGAGTTGCGAAATGGGTTCGATTAGAGCATTGCGAAGTTGATGATGCACCTCCCGATCGCGTAATTCCTTGTCTATACGTAATTGAGTTTCAACATTTTCTTCCTATGAACGTCGCGGTTTATTTTCCGGGTCTACCGTATTATCCTCCTCTAGTTGACACATATTTTGTCAATTGTCCTCGTTTATCATGTTGGGTAATATCACACAACAATACAAGATTCATTTTATTATGTTGGTGCTATATGGTCTTCCCGGTTCCTGATGATTTGCCAACGGCTTTGAAGCACACCGAATGCTCGTTCTACATTTTTTTTTTTTTTTTTTGCAGATTCTTGATATCTCTTGAAACACATTTCTTGTTACGTTAGTGGATACTTAAACGTCTTTACAAGAGTGGCCCATTCCGGATAAATTTCGTCGGCAAGATAATAGCCTTTAGTGAATTTAGTGCCGGCAATGGTGAAATACACTTGGGAAGCTCTATCTTGTAGTAAATCGGTGAATAAATCCAATTGATTAAGGACGTTAATGTCGTTGCTCGAACCCGCACGACTAAAGAAAACGTGTCATATCCACAGATCGTAAGAGGCAACCGCTTCGAGCATGATTGTTGGATAATCTTGATCATCTCGGGTGTATTGACCTTGTCATGCTACTGGACAATTTTTCCAAGGCCAGCGCATACAATCTTTGCTTTCGAGCATACCCGGAAACCATGCAACTCGGCATGACACTGATGTAAACATTGCACATCTTGTAGTTTTGATTTTCTTAAGTACTCGGTAAATGTTTTTCATTCATATGTAAGAATTCATCAAACGCATCGGTAGCACAACTGTACCCAATTGGCGTACGGTGAAAGTGTACTTTTGGTAAACGTTGAAACCAAGTCTACCGGTTGTATCTCGACATTGATGAAAATATGCATAATATGGAGGTATCGGAAGTTGGGAATACGATATTATACCTTGACATATACGGATAAATAAAGCCTTGCTCACCAGATAACGTCGTCGAAAGATATCCATCGAAAATGTTGGGTTCTCGGCAAAGTAGTCTAGAAATAAAGGTTCACCCATTGCTTCACGAGGGTAAAGTATTGCCTTGGTGCTCTTGGTATTGGGATCGGAGTTTCATCTTTGTCATCCAAATCGGAGTCTATCGAAATAATAATATCGATCGCAACGATCGGATCAAAAATAGCCGTGAGCCCTTGCGAATCATAAAGATCATAATCGGAATCCATTTAGTATATGATAAAATGTTGGTGGAATTATATAGATAATAATAATAATTGTAT
Organism: Gnaphalium uliginosum; assembly: GCA_963930675.1. NCBI lineage: Eukaryota > Viridiplantae > Streptophyta > Magnoliopsida > Asterales > Asteraceae > Gnaphalium > Gnaphalium uliginosum. Next base: position 23,938,313 of record OZ005681.1, read on the forward strand.
AGAATGTAGGAGAAAGATAGTGAAAAAGTGTGTGAATTTGAGGTTTAGTTGTATGTGTATTTATTATGTGTTTGGGATAGAGAATAAATGTTAAAAAATAAAAAAAAAATATTTTTCAATAAAAAACATATATATATCAATTATTTAACGGATATATATTGAATTTTATTATTCGGTAACGGTCAAAAGCAAAAAAAATATTAAAAAATAAAACGAGGGGGCCCACAAGCACAAATAGACCGAGTGTCGGATGTTCGACAGAATCAAATCGACGGGCTGTGTCATTGGCGTGGGATCCGTCGGTTGAAACGGATGGCCAACCGATTGTGCCGTTAAGAATGGCCTCAGTGTGACACCCGGCGAATTAGGCCGTCGTTAGTAATTAATCATAGATCATTATTACATGTAATTAGTGTGAAATAGGACTAATTACGATAACACCTTGTATATTGTATTATACGCACGTACGTAATTAACTGTAAATTACGCAAATTCGATCGGATGGAATCCGACACAATAAATATGGACGTTGGTGAAAAACATCTGTATTAAATAACATAATTATGACAATTAACTGTTATTTAACTTATATTATTACAATAATATCTAAAAACGTTTCACGTTTCCTACAAAACACATCGTACGCGACGAAAACGCACGAATCGAATCCGACACCGAAAGAAACCCATCAAATGTTTTGAAGAGGGTCCAATAAAAGATTTAGGAATGTTTGATCAATCTAAAATAGCAACTAGGTATTGAAGACAACACGCGAAAAGTAAACGTTAATAATTAAATTTTAAAACATGCGATTAACGTTTAACCGAACGAGTAACGTAACACGAAACCAAGAAGCAAATCATGAGCCCAAGAACCACCATGGGCCCAGGCCCAATGACGACCCGATCCAGCCCAAGAAGCAAGCCCAACCAGCCCCCCCTAACCCTTTTGACCCACCTCTTTACTCCCTTCATTCCTCACACAAATCACTCACTCTCTCTTTCCATCTCTCCCTCCCTCTCCCTCATTCTCTGCCCAAAACACCACCACCACCTCTCTCAGCCCCTTCCAAGTAGTCTAGCCACCATCTCCCTCATTACAACACCACGAAGAAGAAGATCGAGCAGAGGAACAAGGATCGGTTCACAGCAGCCCTCCCCCTCTTCATTTCGACTTTAGAGCGACTTTTTCTTGTAAGAATCTCTCCAAATCTTGTTCATTTTCCTTGGATGATGTTAATAAACATGTTAGGAGTTCGTTTAAGCTAATTATGTCCAAGATCTAAACCGAAAACCAAAAACCAAAAGATAATGCTAAAAACTTTCGGGTAAAGCTATTAACCTTCGGACAAAAACTTAACCCGACTTTGACACATGATATCTAACTCATTTCTTAACCAAATCGAACGATTCTTGAGTCTAAAATCAATTTCAAGGAGTCTACTTTCGAACCCAAGTGGTTTGACGATTTTCTGAGGTCATTTGGTATACGAAAACGATTTTACAAAAAGATGTGTCTGGACTGTCATTTTGGACAGAAAAATCGACCAAATTTGGGAAAGCATATCTCGAGATCTACAAATCCAAATCGACTGAAACCACTTGGAAAAGTTTGCTTTTTCTGTTACCTTTCAAAGTTGTACTTGCACATTTTCTGAAGTTTTGTAAATCGTGAGATATAGACCAAACACTGAGCAAAGGTCCAAAAACCGACCTGCTGGACCCTTGTCTAATCCTTGGACGATTTCGTGAGCTATACTTGACCAAAAGTTATGAAATTTTTACTGAAAGTAGCTAAGATATGTAGGAACAACTGTGATTTTTCTTGGAGCTCATTTCGGAACTTTGGTTAGTCAAAACGAGCCCCAAAAACGACTCAAAAACTAAGAAGCAAACCAAAGGGACTGATTTTGTGACAAAGATGAAACGACACTTTCGGGTTAACTATAAAACGTAACGACAATTTTCCTAAGCATTAATAACATATTTAAGACTTCCTAAAAGTTTCGGGTCAAACCGAGCACATTTGAGCAAGTTCCCGAACAACGAAAATATCACAGCCCGTCTGTGTCGCAGCTGGCCCAAGGCTATTGTGACACAAAGCTTGTGTCGCTAAAACATAAGACAGCAGTACTAATCTGCGACACAAAGCTTGTGTCGCTAAATCATAAAACAGTACTAACCTGCGACACTAAGCTAGTGTCGCAGCAAATTGAACTAACAGTAGTAACCCTTGTGTCGCAGTAATTCAACCAACAGTGTTAACTGGTGTCGCAATTCCCTGCGACACTAACACTTGTGTCGCTAAAACAAAATCGAAATCACAACTTGCGAAACTAACCCTAGTGTCGCATAATGACTTTGTGTCGCATAATACCCTAGTGTCGCACATAGCGACACAAGCCTTTGTGTCGCTAAGAACACAAAAACCGATACGTTTTCCTTAAAGCAATATAAGCATAAATAAAAATTTTCCAAGCTGACCTGGCAGCTCGACCCCAGCCAGGGACTCAACCCCTTGGACCCCGCTACCAGGGGCTCTGCCCCCGGACCCCCGTCATTCAGGGGCTTCGCCCCCTTCCCCTTGTCGCACTAATCAAATAACCAAAACCGGAAAGTAGAAAATGCGTAACATAATTTATCAAATCTGTGTTTCCACAAAATATCACCAACGGGCCATACATATTTATTTTTCTAAACGCAAACGATAAACAAACACTTGGACATAACTAGTTGAGTGGACAACTAGCATGAATGATCTTTTGAGACATTCACTCATACATAACCTTGTGCGTTTAGGGCGCCAGCAGGTTACATTTTGGATAAACGTTTAGTTACTTAAACGCTCGCTTTCAAGACTCAGGTGAGTCTCATAGCCCCACTTTTACTGTTTTATACTATGGGGTGAGATTACATACACTGTTTATTATAATCACAAGTAACTGAAACAACTCTTATACGGATTGCATGAGACCTTTAATCCACTGAAAGTCCTCACCTTATCATAGTTCGTTAATCGTATGAGCGCGAGTATTATTGGATAGATCTATCGGGGATTGACATCCCCGTCCGGGCTAGTCGCTCTAGCCGACCCACGGACGCATTAATATTTGACTGTTACAGGTGTATTGGATTATGCATCTGCCCGAGGCACAAACTAGGTTAAGCGTCGAACTGTGAGACTCATGGCAATAGTATACACTTATTTTGCATTTGTGCAACACTGATTAAATCTTGTGATTATTACCAACTTTTGATAACTGTTTCAAACCTATGAACTCACCAACATTATGTTGACCGTTTTTGTATGTATTCTCAGGTTCACAACAGGAGTAGGGCTACCCCAGGAGACGATAGCTCGAGTCGCATGCTTACAAACATCAGAGATTTTCTTGCATTACTATTTTGTAACACTGGCCATGTATTAGAATCTCTTGAACTATTCGCGAACTCAAATCTTAAATGTAAACCGTTGAATTACTAATGTAATTACTTTGTATTATTTCCAAAACGTCTCATATAGAGTCGTTTGCCTTAACTTTGTGTAATGATCCATGATTAGTCGCGCCCCGACCCGACTTCCGCTGCATCATAATTTGGGGGTGCGACACTCAGAGAGGGAAGGAGATACAACATTCTCAGCAACTCAATCCTATATTTTCAATGCCATGAAGAAGACATTTTTGTGTTGTTTTATTTTTATTTTTATCAAGTTTATTGAATTTTTAAAATTTAAACTATTTAAATATAGAAAGAAGAAGGATTTATTGTTTTAACGTGTATTATACTTATCTGTTTTACTATTGTATGAGCCATAATTTCATAACTTTATTGTATGTATTAAACTTGTCAATTTCGTCCATCGTATATTTTGTCAAACATACAATAGAAGGACAGAAAAGGAACATGTACACACAATAGACGGAATTGACAGGTTCAATTCATACAATACACCAAATGAAAGTACGTCCAATACAATAGTAAAAAAGTCAAAGAATAATACAATATGAAACCATAAACCTAGAGAAGAGAAAATGTAAGATGTAGATGTAATAATAACATGGGACCCAGTTATAATACTCTAGAGAGTTGTATGTATTAGACCGGTGCCAACAACACGTCAATTAGGACGTCGGTTGACGACATCGATTTTTATCGGCGGTTTTTCGACGGGGTGGAGACAGAGGAAGTGGGTCCAAATTCAATAAAAACTTTTTTTAATTTAATTTTCAAGGAAGAAACACAAATAAAAAAAAAGTTTGGTATCATTGTTTTCAATTGCAGAGAGGGAGGAAAGAAAACGATGAAGAAGATGATGATTTTAGAGCTAGAAATGGACTCAACTTGTTTTTTTGATGATTATTAATGGGTTATGTTTTTTTTATTAATGGACTAATTTTTTTGAAGTGAGCTCATATTTTTTTAAAATGGGCTCAATTTAATATTATGTTTTAAAAACATAAACATATTTGTCTAATTTGAGTTAAATATATAAATTAAATATATTAATGTAATGTTTTTTATTTCAATGAAAGTGTTTTATTTAATTTGGTAGTTTAAATAATTAAAGTAAATAATGTGCGGGGTTCAGAAAAAACTGAAGTGATGTTACTGTTTGCAGTGTAGTGTCAGCTTTGTGTCAGTTTTGTAAACTGCTGACGTTGTGCTCATTTTTCAGTTTGTATTTATTGTTGTCAGCGGTCTTTGAAGGGTTACAAGGATAAAAGTTGTATAGGATAGTTAGATACGGTTATATGTATCACTAATGCTCTAACTAACAGATATATATTTTTCATGTTTAAACTGAACTTTCACTTCAAAATAATACTGTCGTGTGTACGAGAAAAGCTTTGGTGGAAGATCACCTCTTAAAAAATATTCGAAAGTTTGATACAATCAAGAGAAACATTCAAAATTTAATACATACAAATACGGCTGTTAAAAAAACTGTAAAACCATAAAATCGAGCCGAGCCGCTTGATCCGAATTAAAAAAAAATTGTAATCGTAAAATCTGAAACTCGAAAAATCCAAAATTCGGAAAACCCGATCTAGTATGGATCGGTTACGGTTTTTAATTTTAAAATATTCGTGGGAACCCGAACCGAACTCATGTATAATTAAAGAATAAATTATATATTAATCATACATACATTATGTTTTTCCTCACATATTGTATGACTATAAAAACACATTATGCTACAATTATTATTTTAGAATGTCAATAGTAATTTAAATATGATTATTGCATAGTGATATTATTCACACAATTGTTATATTTAGGCATTTTTAGCACCATACTATAATTTTTCGAGGAGTCCCACTAACTCTTATAGTATAATGTTTACATGTATATGTTTTTATTTTAATTATTGTAATGAGACAAATTTTGTATAATTTAATCTTTACAAATCATATATATTACGGAGTATATTACGTTAAAAAATACATGTTTGACATCTTTTTATTTCGCTCGACCAAATCGTAAGTTTTATAAAACGGATTATATGCAACTCGAACCGTGGGTAACCACTTAATTACGGGTACCCGCCTAATACATATCTGTTATGAATAGTAAAATGAAGTACCCGACCCGCATACATGGGTCAAAATTTAAGTACTATCCGAACCGTTTCAACCCGTAAATACCCCTACATACAAAATATTTTGAAGTAAAGTTAAATACACTGAAAACACTTCACCCTACCAATTATGGCATGTAAGTTCTATAAAACACTCCACTCTCCCTGTCTATTTTTTAATTTGAGAGGACGTTTTGAAAAAGGAAACACAGACTAGGGAGTATTTCGTTACTTACTTTTGTTTCTTATTTCCACTCAACTTATAATTATTTATGAATATGAATATGAATATGAATATCAAGTCTGTGATACCTTTTGAAAGAACTTGGTTTAAATAGTGTGGTTATGCAATAATACAATATGGGCCGGCCCATATATACACGGTTTGGAACAAAAGAATTGCAAATCTAGGAGGCTGTATGGAACAATAATTTAAGTGAAAATGTCAAGTTAATATGTTTGTAATAATACCTTGTAGGTGTAAAATGCAATATTATTAAAATGTAGTGTTTCGCTGGTAAGATGCAGTGAATCTGAGCGACAATTTGTTCTTAAAATGCAGTGAATTCGACTTCCCCGTAACCTTATCCAAAAATTTGGTTATATTGTTAAAAGAAGGGTAACATAAATATAATTATGGTAAGATTTTCTCGTTCATAGAAAGGATTGTAAAATCCAATACGTTATGGTAATTATGTTGGGCTTCCTTGATGTATATCTATAAAACAACATACAGATTGGGCCGAGTTTAGTCCTTAAACGTGAAACCAGACCAATAGGTTTTGTTTGACAAGTGATGAACATGTAGAATTAGAGATGAACAAAAACCGGGTTGGCCCCAACCCGACCCGACCCGGAAACCCGACCCGGTTTTTAGTCAACAAAGAGAAACCGGGTTTTGACCAAACCCGACCCGAACCCGACCCGATTTTAAACCTAAAAAACCCTACCCGATCCAACCCGGGTTGAAACCGGTTCGGGTTGAAAACCCGGTTCCAACCCGGTTTTTTATAAAAATGTATATTTTTTCGATCGTTGAGCGTTTTAGGGAAAAACAATGTATTTTTTGATTTTTTTCCATTGAATTCATAAAACATTAGTAATGGAAACATAATTGATCAATAACTTAACCAAAAGGCTTCTAAATCTTCTTAAAAATATTATTGAATCCAAAAACTCTATATAATTCAATTTTTTTCGAGCGTTAAGCGTTTTAGGGAAAAACAACGTTTGGGCCAAATTTTTTTCATTGAATTCATAAAACATTAGTAATGGAAACATAATTGATCAATAACTTAACCAAAAGGCTTCTAAATCTTCTTAAAAATATTATTGAATCCAAAAACTCTATATAATTCAATTTTTTTCGAGCGTTAAGCGTTTTAGGGAAAAACAACATTTGAGCCAAATTTTTTTCATTGAATTCATAAAGCATTAGTAATGAAAACATAATTGAACAATAACTTAAACAAAGGTCTTCTAAGTCTTCTTAAAAATATTATTGAATCCAAAAACTCTATATAATTCAATTTTTTTCGAGCGTTAAGCGTTTTAGGGAAAAACAACGTTTGAGCCAAATTTTTTTCATTGAATTCATAAAGCATTAGTAATGAAAACATAATTGAACAATAACTTAAACAAAGGTCTTCTAAGTCTTCTTAAAAATATTATTAAATCCAAAAACTCTATATAATTCAATTTTTTTCGAGCGTTAAGCGTTTTAGGGAAAAACAACGTTTGGGCCAAATTTTTTTCATTGAATTCATAAAACATTAGTAATGAAAACATAATTGAACAATAACTTAAACAAAGGTCTTCTAAGTCTTCTTAAAAATATTATCGAATCCAAAAACTCTTCATAATTCTTCATATTCTTTATAAGTCTTCATAAGTCTTCATAATCTTCAACTTATATTAATCTTCAATTCTTCAAAAGTCGAAATCTTCTTCAGAGGTAGCCTCGCGCGAAGCTTGATCAAGAGCAATTTCTTCGTCGGAAAGTGATATTACCATGCCCTCTTCCACCTCGATATTATGTATATCTCCTTCGTATTCCATTTCACCTTCAAGACTTGAAACATTTTGTATACGTTCAACGGCGTCTAAGTGATCCTTCAAGCAAATACACATCTCTAAGGAGGCCGGCGTGAGTCTTGTTCTTCGTATAGATAATACCCTGCCACTAAGAGAAAATGCGGATTCCGAAGCTACCGTAGAAGCTTGGACGGTTAGTAAATCTCGGGCCATGATGGCTAGAACGGGAAATTGAGATTCCCTCTCTTTCCACCAAGCCAAAATATCAAATTGTTCGAACTCATTAGGTAGAATAGTGGACAAAAAATCCGTTGAGGTATACCTCCCATATTCGCTAGTCGTTTGGTTACCTTCACCCCTTGCCCGTTTATGGTTTTCTTGTCTTAAACTATTATATAAGTTAAGCATTGCATTGTTGGAAGAAGATGAACTAAACTTTGTGGAAATCAAACTAACCGGCACATTTATTGTTGAACTATATTTTTGAAAATATACGCCAAATAAATCTTGTAAAGAACTCTTAAAAAACGCTTTTGTATTATCGGAAAACATTGGGTTCTCTTCATTCAAATCCAAATTGTGACAAATATTATCGATAAGCATTTCCACCCCGGTGGTGTTCAAACACGGGTTCATTGCGGCGGAACAAGTAATTACCGGTGGCATTTCTCGAAAATATTTTTTTAGTTTTTCTTTCATGGGAGCCACCATCTTTTCAAATAAAGCACCTTCATATTCGTATTCGTTTAATTTTGAAGTCAACAACCAAATTTGATTAAGTACCAAATGACTAGTGGGATAATAAACACCCGATAATAAAGTAGTCGCGGTTTTGAAAACTTTGAGCAATTCGGTTAACTTTTTAATAACCTCCCAAAATTCTATGGGAAATGGTGTTGCAAGACCTTTTTGAACAAGGTTATCATGAAAAACTTGTAACGTATCACGTTGGTGTAAACCACATACAAACATATAGTAGGTCGAATTCCATCTAACGGGCATATCCCAATTAGGGGTTAAAAAAATGGAATCCGTTTCCTTACACAATCTCATATAAGCGTTGTATCTAATTTTACCCTTTTGAAATATGTCTTGTAACATAGTTTTATACGCCAATTTTACGGCGTCTATTTCTTCAACCGCTAGTCCCGCTTGCACAATCAAGTTAATGATGTGTGCAACACATCGACTATGATAAAAGATGCCCTTCAAAGGTGGTCCGTATTTTAGTATTAATTTTGAAACGGCGAGTGTATTATTACTCGCGTTATCAAAGGATATTGAAAAAACTTTTTCTTGTAATTTAAACGTTTTAATTACATATCGTAACATGTAAAATAAGTTTTGACCTGTGTGAGGATATTCAAAGTCTTCAAAAGCAATGGTACGTTTCATCATTTGCCAAGTTACGGGATCAACCCAATGTGCGGTAACACAAAGGTACGAACCGGGCAAACCATGAGGAGCCGACCAAACGTCGGTTGTTAATGATACACTTGTATTTAAGTTTTCAAAACCGATTATTAGTTGTTTTTTAGCTTCTTTCCACAATTTAAGGGCATCACGTTTAAGAGTAATACGACTTACATGATTATATCGCGGTTGAAGGGTATTTTGAATCACCCTAGTAAGTCGAGGGTTGTCGAAGTGGTTGAACGGCAAAGCTTCTTGAATCACAAAATCCGCAAAAGCTTCTCGACACCGTTCCGCTTCGTATGAAAATATAGCTCCATCTCGTGACATAGAAGCTTGACCACTTGCTTCCGGATTGGTTTTGAGTCCCACACAATACTTTTCTTTATGATGTTTCAACGTTGTGTTGGAGTCGGCTTTTAAAAATTTCCCACATCGTTTACAATGTGCCTTAGTCGTACCATCCGACAACAACACTTTGTCGTATAAATCCCACACCTCCGGATTTCTTTTGTTAACCAATTTTCGAACAATCGTTGGTGAACTTGAAGAACCAACACCGAAGGAAGAGGAAGAAGATTGATTTGCCATTTGAGAAATGAGAATTTTGTATGCGTTTTGAGAGCGTTTTGAGTTTGTATGAGTGTTTGAATGTTGTGATTGAACCTAAACTCAAGGTTTGTATATATAGTAAACTTGGAATGGCAAAATGGTAAAAAAAACAAAAAAAAACGGTCAAAAAACGGCTAGAAAACGGCTAGGAAAAAAAACCGGGTTGAAAACCGGGTTGAAAACCGGTTTTTGAAACCGGGTTGTAACGGATAAATCGCAAACCGGTTTGTACCCGGCGGGTTCCAGAAAACCCGAACCGGGTTGGGTCAAACCCGGGTTTGACCGGGTCGGGTTTTCGGGTTTTTTTCGGGTTGGGTTTCGAACCCGGTTTTTTTGTGCATCTCTATGTAGAATTCCGAAACAGAACATCAAATGACTGTCTTTAGAGTTAACTGCCGATTGAAATTGCATTAGAGCTAGCGGTAATGTTTAGTTGATTAATTTTCTTTCTTGTTATAAAGTCCAAACATATAAGCTAAAATCAATTGGCGATAGAGGAAGTAATCATGATTTCATATCCAGACGTAATATTTTTTTTTAGTTTAAGATGTGAGATATTGATTTGCACCCAACATAACTATCTAAATATAATATATTTTAGTTTGTCCATTTTCTCACAACATACCTTTTTATGTCTCAACTCTCCGTTCGTAGTTTCAACTCTTGTCCCTATCCCCAATCTATAACATACTTTTTACTTTACTTTTATTTTCAAGTTTTACTTCCCGTTTTTCCTTTTTAATTATTTAGAGTAAGGTTCAAATGAGTACAATAATATTTAGTGAGAATGAAGAAATTAATAAGAATGTGTCATGTGTCACAAAATCCACTCTTCTCCACATTTTTTAAAATTAAATATCTCACAAATGGTAAGTAAAAAAATTATAAAAATTGCACCATAAAATCAACATTTTTTTCTTATCGATTAGACAACCCACATGGTATACTTTCGACGACTTTTTTTCTTCGTTTTCGGTGGTTTTGTAAGCAACTATCACATGTGATACCAACGAATATCACATGTGATACCAACGACTATCACATGTGATACCAACGACTATAACATGTGATACTAATATTGTACAATTTGTAAAATCCATATAAAAAAGTCGTCGAAAGTATATCATGTGAGATTTGTAATCGAATAGAAAAAATGCCGATTTTTATGCTGCAATTTTTATAATTTTCAATGAGTCATTTTTGTGATATTTAATTTTTAAAAATGTAAGGAAAAATAGATTTATGACACGTGACGCATTCTCATTCTAATTTGAACCTCACTCTAATTATTTATTATTAAAAAAATTTTATTTCAATTTTTTTATCATTTAAACTTGAAATAACGCGTATGAAAACATAACCTCTGTTTTGCAAAAGATAGTGTGCAAGTATGTTAAGTTCATTGAATAGTTTGGATGTTCCTGCTTCTGAAAAATATAAATTAACTCATTTTGCAAATATACAAAGGCAATACGATCGAAATCGAAAAACGATGTCATGATCATCAAGAAAAAGTAGCATTTAACTATCGAAAAAATATCGATCTTCTCGATCAATTGGGATTCAGTTTTGTTGATGCTGGTATAACTTACTCGTGTGTTTAGTTGTTAATTAGTAGCTCTTGTGATCCGTTCGTGTTAATTTGAAGTCTGTGATACTTCTTTCATGCCTCCATGGAATAATCAAAGTCCCATTCACAACCGCAATCCACTGGAGCCACTTCATATTTCAATGGAGCATGACCGAACCCCTCACAAGGTCCAACATCGTCGAACAAATCACCTCCATCACATATACCACAACGTTCGAGCCAGAACTTGCGCGGATTAAACTTTAACTTTGTGGGTCATGCGCTTCATTGGTGGGTAGGTACCTTTATGATAAATAATACCCATGACAGGTTTCGAACTCATGAGTCATGAGCTGCCCTTACAGCTAAGCTATTTAGACATCGGTCAACAATTAAATAATGAGTAATGAGAGTTTGAAAATTGAACTCAGAATTCAACGCATGTCGCGCTCATGGGATTCAAATGAATTGACACAGATATTTACAGAAGTCATATAGTGGCTGCTTAAAACTGTCATTTATACAAAGTATTTGTGGATGTAATTTGATGCTTATATGAGGCCCAAGCAGCCATGTTGATCGTGAATACTATTAATAGCGTTGATGTAGATGATTTTTTTCTAAAAATAATGAGATGCACACTTGCAACTCACTTTAGTTACCCAATTACTTACAATACTTATTCAACATTCCTATGTTTAGATGACTAATTATATATATTCATTACGCTTACGACTCTTGCTAAACTAGTTTCATCTCCCGCAAATTATTTTTCAAAAAAAAAAAAATTCATGGCTGATTTTCAAGGCTACTTGATCCTCTTTGTAATAGGAACCATATCCATCATATTCATAAGAGTGCTATTGAAATCGACTCTTGCTAAATCTCACCTTCCTCCGAGCCCATTTGCCTTTCCCATAATCGGACATCTCCATCTCCTTGGTCCAAAACCTCATCAAGTTCTTCACACCCTTTCAAATCATTATGGGCCAGTTTTTCAACTGTTTTTAGGCTCGCTACCTTGTGTTACTTGTACTTCATCAGAAGCAGCAGAAGAATTGTTCAAAACATACGATACTGTGTTTCTAGACCGACCTTATAACTCAGGTGTAGATTGCATTGCATATGGTGGTAATGGCTTCATATCTGCTCGTTATGGATCCTATTGGAAGTTTTAGAAAAAGATTGTAATGTCAGAACTTCTCAATGTTAAAACACTTGACTCTCTCCTTCCAGTTAGGCATGACGAGATCAATCGTTTTATAAAATATTTATCACAAAAGGTGAAAGATGGGAAGTTTGTTGAACTTGAAGCGGAGCTTATGAAGATGACAAATAATGTCATATCAAGGATGCTTATGAGCAAAAGGTGTTCAGACGAAGAGGATGAGGCAGGGACATAAGAAAAATTATTAATGATTTTTCTGAAGTGATGGGTACTTTTAACCTTTCGGATCATATATGGTTCTTGAAGAACATAGACTTACAAGGAGTAAGAAAAAAGTCAAAGAAGATTCGTGAAAGATTTGATATTTTGATTGAAAATAACTTAAAGGAGCATGAAGAGGCGAGAAAGCATAAGGAGATAAAAGACGTCAAGGACTTGCTCGAAATTTTACTCGATTTAGCAGAAGATGAGAGTATGGAGATAAAGTTGACAAGAGAGCACATTAAAGCTTTCATTTTGGTAATAATAATATTAGATCATTTATCAATGTTATTATTGTCTTTTTTTGCATGCACTAATGTATTTGTGTTCCATTTTAGGACATATTTGGTGCAGGAACAGATACTTCGGCGATAACTATAGAATGGGCTTTAGCAGAACTAATCAACCATCCAAATATAATGAAGAAAGCAGTAGAAGAAATAAACCTAGTTGTGGGAAAAAACAGAATTATAAAAGAATCAGACATACCAAATCTTCCATACCTCCAAGCAATAATTAAGGAATCACTAAGGTTGCACCCGACAGCCCCATTGATTATAAGAGAATCAATAGAAGATTGTACTATAGGCGGTTACCATATTCCAGCAAAGACTGCTATTTTGTTCAACGTATGCGGTGTTGGCCGAGATCCAAAGTACTGGGAGAATCCACTTGAATTTAGGCCCGAAAGATTTGAAGAGATGCAACTGGATGTGAGAGGACGACACTTTCATTTGTTACCCTTTGGGAGTGGGAGGAGAATGTGTCCCGGGATATCTTTAGGGTTGATGGTGGTACATGTAACGCTTGGTGCTATGATTCAGTGTTTCGAATGGAAGGCTGGGAAAAATGGGAATTTAACTAGTGTTGATATGGAAGAAGGTATTGGGATCACACTTCCTAGAGCTAACCCTTTGGTTTGTGTTCCTGTTGCAAGGCTTGATCCTATCCCTTAATTGTCTATGTAATTTTTTATGATTTGAATTTTATTCTCATCAAGTTCATGATAAGAGATTGATTTGATTATTTTCCTACACAAACATTCAACAGTGCTATATATGCGATATTTATTTAAGAATGGATAAATATTCTATGAAAGTCATCCTCGATGACGAACATATCTCACAACTTTAAGGTCACCGATGTCAGGATAAACACACACTCGATTTTAAAGGAGTTTTGGTTTAACCTAGATGCTAGTTAACACACGAAATTGGCAAGTGTACCAATCGTATGGTAGTATAGATTAGGCAAGACCGGGTTGTCGATCACAAGGAGCGTGAATTGAGCTTCATTACTTAGAATTTCGTTAATGCTTAGTTAATAGAATTTTGGTTTGTTTTAACTTCTAGACAAATGAAAGTAAATTATATTCTAACAAGAAAATATTTAAACTAACAAACAAGTAAGATAATGTAAACTGAAATGCAATATGATATAAAGGGTATTTGCTTAGACTTGATTCTCACTATGATGATAAAGTCGTGTTACAAAACTTGTGTGAATTGAAAGATTAGTATGAAGTTCTCTAATATTCCCAATTACTCCCAACTACACACTCGAATCAAATACTAATGTTGACTTGGTTGCTTTTAAATAAATTAAACTCCTAAGTCTAGGTGATTTAATCTTACCAATTTAAGAAAACTAGTATAGAATTCTCTAGTGTTCCCAATTACCTTAAATCGACCATTAAGCTACTAGTATAGAATTCTCTAGTGTTTCCAATTACCTTAAATCGACCATTAAGCTCGGTTGTTTACCAATTTCAAATATTACTTAACTTGTGAAATCTTCAAGTTGTTGTAACTCTAGTGTCGCACAAAAATCGACCCCAGCCAGGGGCTCTGCCCCTTGGACCCCGCCAGGGGTTGCCACCCTTTGGACCCCGCTACCAAGGGCGCTGCCCCCGGACCCCCGTCATTAATGGGCTTCGCCCTTGCCACACTGATTAATTACCCATAACTGGAAAGTAGAAATACGCGTAACATAATTAATCAAAAGCTGTGTTTTCACAAAATATCACCAACGGCCTGTACATGTTTTTCTAAGCACAAATGATAACTGAACAATTGGACATTTCTAATCGTGTGAACTAACTTAGGTGGACATTAACCCTCCACCTACATGATTGGCTTAAGTGGACATTAAACCCCACTTATACAATCACTATAGATGGTCTTTTAAGACATCTACTTACACCACTTTACGCGTTTAGGGCGCTAGAAGGTTTCTTTACGGGACACAGACACCCGCTATTTGTTATCTACTTGCTAATTGCTATATTTACTTGCTAAACCCCAGGTGAGTCTTACAGCCCCACTTTTACTTTTACTGTTTTATATACTTTGGGGTGAGATACAAATGCTTAACTGTTTTCAATGAATACAAGTACTCGATTATTTTTACAAGATTGTATGAGTTGTTTTTAATCCATTAAAAGTCCTCAACACACATGGTTCGTTAACTGCGAAGGCGCGAGTGCTAGAGAATAGATCTATTATGGGAATGACACCCCCGTCCGGGTTACTAGCTATAACCAAGTTAAAAACGGGCACTCTAGTATTTGTCATAAAGGTGTTTCGGATTAGACACCTCCGGGAGGCACAAAACGGGTTAGGCTTCGAACCGTGGGCTCATGGCAATTTCGGAAACATTAATTTTGTTTACTTTATTTGCTTGATTGCAAATCACGGATAAATCTTGTGTTTCATAACTATGTTTTAACTGTTAAACCTGTGAGATTCACCAACCTTTGGTTGACCCTTTCAGCTTTGTATTCTCAGGTACTCAGCAACAGTAGGATTGCCCACGGGATTGCTAGCTACATCGAGTCGCATGCATTATACGTATATGAAGATGTTCATATATTATTTTTGAAATATTTCGTTATGTACTAGAATCTTCAGGATATTATTTCGCGAACTCGAGGCTAATGTAAACTTTTAAAGTATTTCAATGTAACTACTTTGTACTATTTTATAAACGTCTCATATAGGTCGTTTGTTGTAATTCTTGTGTTGTGATACTTGATACGTCACGCCCCGACCCGAACCGCTTCCGCTGTACAAAATTCGGGGGTGTGACAGAATCACTCGTTCCCCCGTCACTCTCTTGTTCACAAGCTTTTGCATAGGTTGGAGGATGAAAAAATAGAATATTACAATCTTGTTTGGATGACGAGTTTGGATTCTCAATTTGTTGTCCCAATTTAGATTCCTTAAGGTTCTTTTCCTTAGAGTACTCTTCCTCAAAACCCATAGGAATGATGATCGGTGCATCGGTTAGAAGATGTGTAAACCATTCCATCATTCCTTCTAACTCGTGTTCAACAACCGTATCAATACATGGTTGTGGCTTAAAGAGAGGTTTAGCAAGATCTTCTTCATCTAGCTTTCTTAGAAATCTTTCCATGTCTTCAAAGAATTCTTCATCACTCAACTCATCTTCCACTTTGAATGCACCATGAATCATGGGTGATTCAAATTGCTCATCATTAGAGGTATTCAAACTTTCTATAGCGTAAAGAGAGTTAACGTGAGTGTGTGAAGTGAGTGTCGGATTGGGTATCTCAAAAGTCACCTTATCATCCTCTACCCTAAGTGTTAGTGTTCCAATCTCAAGGTCTATTAGAGCTTTAGCGGTGAAGAGAAAAGGTCGACCCAATATGAGTGGGATATCACTATCCTCCACCATATCCAGTATCACAAAGTCTATCGGAAAGATAAATTGTTCTACTTTCAATAAAAAATTCTCTATCACACCTCTAGGGTGCTTTATGGATCTATCGGCTAGTCGAACGGTCATCCTTGTGGGCTTAAGCTCTCCCAAACCAAGTTTCTTGCACATTGAGTAGGACATTACGTTTATGCTAGCTCCTAGGTCGGCTAAAGCATTTTTTATGAAAAGATCCCCAAGGGAACAAGGAATTGTGAAGCTTCCCGGGTCTTTCATTTTTAACGGTAGCTTGTGTTGGATTATAGCCGAGCATGTCTCGTTCAAAGTGGAGATTGGAGACATTGTCGATTCGCTTTTCCTTGTTATGAAATCTTTTAAGAACTTGGCATAATGAGGTGCTTGTAAGAGCACCTCAACTAATGGAAGGTTGACGTGTAGTTGCCTAAAGATCTCTAGGAACTTACCGTATTGCTCTTTAAAGAGTTCTTTCTTCAACCGACCCAGATATGGAATGGGTGGTTGGTACGGGTTTACTTGTGGTGGACTTGAAGGGTGAATTTTTGCGATACTTTGTGAGCTTTAAGTTTGCACCTTATCCTTTTTCACCTTCTTTTTCTTCTCAATAATAGGTGTGTGTTTACTCACCTCCCCTTCGGATTCATTTGGTATGACATCCTCAACATTGGGGATTGTACGACTCCTACTAGTGACAACCTCCACATATTCATGATGTTCAACCTTTGGCTTTGGTTGGACATCAATGTAAGTGGATATGGCATTGATATTTGCTTGAGGAGGTGTCCGAGTGTAACTTGGGGAAGTGATGGATTGACTCTCGGTGAGAACCTTGATAATTTGACCAACTTTATTTTGCAAGTTTTGAATCCTTGCTTGTTGGTCCTTTTATCGGGTCTCATCCATTTTGTTTTGGTTCATTTGTGCCGAAACAAATTGTTTAATCGTTTCCTCAAAGTTTGATAATTGAGGAGCTTGAGGTTGATGATCAAATATTTGTTGGGAATGGTAATGATTGGGAGGCACGGATTGTTGAGATGGAGGTTGGAATTGTAGTTGGTATGGTAGGTGGTTATGGAATGAATGTTGATTTTCAAAGAAACTTGGTGATTGTAAGTAGTTCGAGGACTCGTAATTCAAAATATTCGGATTGAATTGGGATTGAAAGCTAAAGTTTCCCGAATTGTTTTGATAAGCACTTGATGCGGGATAAGAGTTCTTTTGAGTAACGAAGGAATTAACCATTTGAAACTCATGGTATAGGTCGCATCTTCCGCACCTCCCACAGTCGATTTTCGAGAAATTTACCGTTTGCCTCGATACACCCATTGTCTTTGCAATAGCTTCTAATTGAACACTTGAAGAAGTTAAGACATCTCCAAGGTCACTACCAATTTGCTTTGACATTAGGGTGTCCCATTGGGGATAATGCATGGCCATTTTTGTTAGATAACTCAAAATTGAGGAATGACTACCAAGATAATTGAAAAAGGTTTAAGTCATGCATTACAAGAACTCAAGAAAAAATTATGGATATGGGAAAAGAGGAAAAATGAAGTTACTTGAATTGAACTTTCAAATGGAATAAGAATTCCAAAGAAAGGATCAACATAGTCAATAACTATATTCTTTTCACGAAGTCGAATTAAACACCACTCCCCGGCAGCGGTGCCAAAAACTTGATTTTAGGATAAACACACACTAGGTTTTAAAGGAGTTTTGGTTTAACCTAGATGCTAGCTAACACACGAAATTGGGAAGTGTACCAATCGTATGGTAGTATAGCTTAGGCAAGACCGGGTTGTCGATCACAAGGAGCGTGAATTGAGCTTCGTTACTTAGAATTTCGTTAATGCTTAGTTAATAGAAATTTGGTTTGTTTTAACTTCTAGACAAATGAAAGTAAATTATATTCTAACAAGAAAATATTTAAACTAACAAACAAGTAAGATAATGTAAACTGAAATGCAATATGATATAAAAGGTATTTGCTTAGACTTGATTCCCACTATGATGATGAAGTCGTGTTACAAAACTTGTGTGAATTGGAAGATTAATATGGAGTTCTCCAATATTCCCAATTACTCCCAACTACACACTCGAATCAAACACTAATGTTGACTTGGTTGCTTCTAAATAAATTAAACTCCTAAGTCTAAGTGATTTAATCTTACCAATTTAAGAAAATTAGTATAGAATTCTCTAGTGTTCCCAATTACCTTAAATCGACCATTAAGCTACTAGTATAGAATTCTCTAGTGTTTCCAATTACCTTAAGTCGACCATTAAGCTCGGTTGTTTACCAATTTCAAATATTACTTAACTTGTGAAATCTTCAAGTTGTTGTAACTCTAGTATGGAGTTCTCCAATATTCCTAAAGTTAGCAACTTAATTCGAAAGCATTAACCTTGTAACCACACATGAGAGTTCTCGTTTATGTGTTAATCAATTGTTTAACCTAAATTATCAAGTAACTCTTACAACAATTTCTAGTTCTATATTCTTGCAATAATTACTTGTTACCAAATAATCATTAACAAACTCCCTAACACCTAGTGATTCCACTTTTGATGTTAAAAAAGTTCACTAGTTGATTTTATGTTGACAAAATAAGTCAAACTCTTACAAAGTCAAATATACATGAAATTGATGAACACCCAACAACCAAATCAACATAAACTTCATCAAATTAAAAAGGGAATCATTTGTCTAAGCAAATACAAGAAGATTTAGCCAATGATTTTCATCAACACATAACTAGCAAAAAATTCACACATAGACATGTTAATATTTTGCAAGTAAAATGAAAGATACAACCTAATTTGGGTCTTGATTTGTGAAATAGAGTGTAGATCTACTTCTCCTCCATATGAATCTTCAAGATCTAAGCTAAACTTCCTCCAAAATGTCCCCAAAAACCGTAGTTGTTTAGTGAGAGAAAGTACAGAGAGAATGTTCAAGATAAAAGATAACCCAAATAATGTGAAAAAATGAATTTAAAAGATGCTGATCTGGGGCCGACCATGGCTGTGGTCAGATGGTAACCATATCCATGGTCAGTTAGGGCATGGTTGTGGTCGAAAATTAGGCATGACTGTGGTCGAAAATTAGGCATAGCTGTGGTCTGGAGAGGGCATGGCTGTGGTAAGGAAATGACCACAGCCGTGGTCAAGAACTTATAGGCTGTCCACTTTTTGATGATGACCATGGCTATGGTTGATTGTTGACCATAGCCATGGTGTCTTGTTGGCCGACCACACTTCTAATATTTCTCAAGCTCTTCTTCGTTTAATTCATTTAGGTCCGGTTTAGCTCCAAAATCATCTAAGAGGCTTCCTAAGCAATCAATATCATTTCAAAGGAAAATGAGTACCAATATGGATGATTTGTCATGAATTACTATTTAAATGAGAATATATCGCCATCTAAAATATATATAATTTGGGCGATATCAGTCACATCTTTTGTAAGCCTTGGAAATGCAAGCCTTATGTATTCTGTTTTGAACTTTTGATTGAGTGACATTATTGTGCTTTTACTGCCGATGTAGTAATATCTGTTTTCGCATGTTTGTTTTTCTTTTTATCTTTTTTCAAATAAACATTATTTAATCTATTTCGCTATGTTATAAAACATCAAAAGTTAAACGTTTCAAAATGTATCAGAACATCACTCAAAATCTTATTGTATGTATCCAAAGTTCAAAAGTTTATACTCTATGAATCAAACAACTTTACAATAATTGCTATTGTATGTATTCTTCATTTGGTAACTGGTTTTCCTGATAGTGGCAACTTGAAATGTTTTCACGTCTTAGAAACCATTGGCACGTCACCGGTTTGCAAGTTATAAAAAGTAAGATACATACAATAAAAGTAATTGAAAGTTTGACACATACAATAAAGTCTTGAAAAAAGTCTAACAAATTTCTAAACAGTCGATCCAATACTTAAATGTCTTAAACATTGATAAATAGGGACCATTAGACGAAAACTAGTGTGAAGACAACTAGATCCAAGACGTTACATTGACAATGGCAGCGGGTCAAGTCGGGCCACAGGAATACAAACCAAAGGGTTTGCTCTAGGAAGTGTGATCCCAACTCCCTCATCCATATCAACACTCGTAAGTTTCCCATCTTTCCCAGCCTTCCACTCGAAGCACTGAATCATAGCACCAAGTGTTGTTTGTATCACCTGCAACGCTAGAGATGTCCCAGGACACATCCTCCTCCCACTACCAAATGGTAACATGTGAAAATGTTGTCCCCTGACATCCAAGTTATTTTCCTCGAATCTTTCGGGCTTAAACTCCAATGGGTTATCCCAATGGTTTGGGTCTCGTCCGAGGGCCCACACATTTACAAAAATAGTAGTGTTTGCTGGAATATGGTAACCTGCTACTGTGCAATCTTCTGTTGATTGTCTCAATATCATTGGGCCGGTGGAGTGGATTCGTAACGTTTCCTTGACTATTGCTTGGAGGTAAGGAAGGTTTGATATGTCTGATTCTTCTAGAATTCTGTTTTTTCCAACAACTTGATCGATTTCTTCTACTACTTTTTTCATTATGTTTGGATGGTTGATTAGTTCCGCTAAAGCCCATTCAATAGTTATCGCGGAAGTGTCTGTTCCTGCAGCAAATATATCCTGAAATGACAAATAAAGATGTAAGTATTTCAACATACAGACACTACAAGATACCAAGATACTGTCGGCTATTTGGTACCAGAATAAAGGCTTTAATATTCTCTCTGGTCAGCTTTATCTCCATGTTCTTATCTTCCGCAACGTCAAGTAAAATATGGAGCAAGTCCTTTAGTTTTCCTGAATTTTGCTTTCTTGCCTCTTCATGTTCTTTCATGATCCTCTCTATTAATGCATCAAATTTTCGACGAATCTCCTTCAACCTTTTCCCAAACCCCTGTACATCAAGATTCTTAAATATCCAAATATAGTCCGAGAGGTTAAATTTACCCGTAATTTCAGCTATCTCAGTAACCAATTTCCTCATTTCCCCTGCCTCATTCTCGTCTTCTGAACACCTTTCACCCATAAGCATTCTTGATATCACATTGTTTGACATCCTCACTAGCTCCCCTTCAAGATCCACTGCCTTCCCAGCTTTGGCTTTTTGAGATAATGATTTCAGGAAATGATTAATCTCATTGTGCCTAACTGGAAGGAGCAAGTCAAGTGTTGTACCATTTAAGAGTTGCGACATGACTATTTTCTTCATGAATTTCCAATACGATCCATAAGGAGCAAATGAGAAGTCTTTTGATCCATAAGTTAGATAAGCTACCGCTGAGTTTTGGGGTCGATCTAAATATGCATTTTCATAAGTTTTAAGGAATTCTTTCGCCATTTCTGGTGAACAAGCAACAACACAAGGAACTGAGCCCAAAAAGAGGCGAAAAACTGGCCCATATCGAAGAGAAATCTTGTGAAACGCTTGGTGTGGGATTGGAGCAAGGAGGTGGAGATGTCCAATGATGGGAAGCTTAAAAGGGCTTGGTGGAAGATGATGTTTAGAACGATTAGATTTAAAAAACGCCCTTATTAAGATGGTGGAGATCAACCATATGATAAAAAGGAATAAGTAGGCTTGAAAGTCGGCCATAATTAGGAAAACTTTTTAAGATGATGATGTGCAGAAACAATTTAGATTATGCTATGATTTATATAGAATGAAACCTCTGTTTCCAAGTTATCATGAATAAAAAATGTTGTCCACATTTTGTTTTATTCTTGTTTAACTAGATTCTAGCC
Organism: Gnaphalium uliginosum; assembly: GCA_963930675.1. NCBI lineage: Eukaryota > Viridiplantae > Streptophyta > Magnoliopsida > Asterales > Asteraceae > Gnaphalium > Gnaphalium uliginosum. The sequence goes on from OZ005681.1 coordinate 23,960,416, forward strand.
GGCAATGATAGGTGATGGTTATTTAAATAAAGACCAAGTCTTTGTGTTAATGATTGTTGGCTACTCTATCGGTGTCAAGAGATCGGACCTATATAGTACATGGTATTGTTGTCTGCCGTTTGCGTAATGTACAAGCCATGGGGGTTTGGTTACACTAAACTGGTCATCTAGTTAAGGACAATATATGTTGACTTGGCATATGTTTCATTTGGTTGTTGTTTCTAGTTGTTAAACATATCGAACAAACCATTATACATATAGCTCGTGGATTAGAGTTGTACCATCGATTAATATATAGAGCTTAGTGTTTAAGAATGAATTTTGAAATAAGTGATTTCCATACAATAACATTACATGACAGATTATCTGTGAAACATATTATGAATTTAATAATTACTATACTTATTAGACAGACATTAATTCCTAATTTTAATCTGATATCGTTAATGGGTTTTTTGTCGAAAAATGAATCAATAGTTATCTTTTTCGCATTTTCGGGTATCAACTAATTTTGTTTTTTAAAAATGAACAACTACTTTAAAATTGAACATTTTCGGGTATATTGATTCATTTTTAAGTTAGTGGTTCATTTTTAAAAAACGAAAATGTTCGATTTTAAATTAGTGGTTCATTTAAAAAAAACGAAATTAGTTGATACCCGAAAATGCAAAAAAGGGAACTATTGATTCATTTTTCGGCAAAAAACCCTATCGTTAATTCCTGATATTAATATGCAGAGTTGTGTCATTCTCATTAATTCTACATATGACAAGATTAACTATGTTCGTTAATTTTTATGCCTAGCTTTTGTGTCTCTCGATATTTCAACAAGGTGAGTGGTATATCTGTATCTTATGGTAGGTCTTTTGTTAATCGGCTTTTGTAATATCTGTTACGTATTCTCTTGCAGTCTTCAATTCGTTGAAGCCGCATGTATATCAAACTCCTTTTTGAGAAGAAAAAATAAACCCTCAAAAATTCATGAAAATTGAGTTCTAGTTTGCTTAATAATTTAGGCACACGCTTCATATGTTAGAGCACTGGGAGTGGAACCCAATTCAATCGTGGAAGCTGGCATTGACGGGCCAGTGTGGAACATTCAACTCAGTGTGGAATCAATTTTTATTTATTTATTCAAACTTTTCACTTTAAATTAAGCCCTGACCTTTATTTCTCCTACCAATTGTCAGCCTTTCTTAGCTCTTAAAGTCCTTTATGATGTTGTCTTATGTGTGGTATGCTGACGACTTACTGTCGTGAATCGTAGGTGTCGTAGAACTTCTCATAGAAATATAAAGGATACGTGTTTTGACAAAAGAACAAAAAATGATGTTCATTTTAGATCTACAATCTTCAGCACTTAAGCATAACTGGACACCAACTGCTACGAATTAAGAAGTCGGTAAATTTAAACCCAAACCATCCTTTCCAGTAGCATACCGGGTCTTCTAGTTCTTTATCAAGATTTTTTGTAGTAAAAATTGTGGAGTTTGATGCGAGTATTAATGACCCAGTGCAATGTAATAGGCCTTCTAGGTCTTTATAAAGATCTTTTTTTTTATTCTTGGAAAGTTGTAGTTTGAGATGCGGATACTAATGATACTAAGGCCTTTATCAATTGTTAGCGAGTTAAAAGAGTATTTTCAATTACTTAGTTGAATGAAGACTTTGCAATCGACAAAATTATTTGATCTCAATTTAATATATATAGAGCTTAGTCTCCCATAATGTATCAAACTATGGATGAATCTCTGTATTATGTATCCACTTTTAATTGTCTCTGTTGTATGTACTTCACTTCCAAGAACACACATTTAATGTATTAGGTGACCTATCCAACCATTAGTAGGTAATTTTTATCTCCGATCATCTTCTCCGGCAAACTGAAATTTTTCAGGCAACAACAAAACCTGATTTTCTAATTTCTGAAAGATGAAATCAAAAGTTTCACCACAATCGTCCACACCATCTTCCATCTTCCCTACTTTCCGATCTTTTAGGTCCAAAATTCGGCGACCTTGAATCAACTCGGGTGACCTTAAAATCAATTCCGACGACCTCACAATCGACTCCTACTTAACTTTAGCCAAAACTTTATTGTGTGTATCCAACTTAACTTTAGCCCAACCTCTATTGTTTGTATCGAACTTCATTTTGGTCTATTGTGTAAATCCAACTTTCAAATATCGATATTTTATTTAATTATATTTTTACTGGCGTGTCATATGTGTAAGGTGCCACATAGCATCCATACAAGTGGACACATCATTAAAAGTGTCACTTGATATATACAATAGACCAAAATAAAGTTTGGTACACACTATAAAGTTTGTGATAAAATTAAGTACATTCCCACACACTAATCCCTTTATCCCAATCCATTGGAATTGAACATGATAGTAGTTTTTGCTGGAATATGATAACCTCCAATAGTGCAATCTTGTGTTGATTGTCTTTGAAGTAACGGGGCTGCGAGGTATAGCCTTAGTTCTTTGATGATTGCTTGGAGGTAAGGAAGGTTTAGTATGTCGGATTCTTTTTTTGTCGACAACTTTGTCGATTTCTTCTATTGCTTTTTTCATTACATTTGGATGGTTAATTAGTGCTGATAAATCACATTTTATAGTTAGCGCGGATGTGTCTGTTCCTACACAAAATATTTCGTAAAATGAAACCCAGAAATTAAGGGTGGCAATTCTCGAAACCATCAGAAACCAAAACAAAAGTAAATGGGTTAAGGTTGAAATTCTCAACCCATCAACCCGCTAAAGGCGAAACCCACCAAACCTTTTTTGTTTATTGCATCGGGTTCGGGTCAAGATTCGGGTAAACGGGTTGACCCTAAAAACCAAATCGCTAACCCATAATTAATAGTCCAAATGTGACCAATTTGCCTCGAAATCAACTCGCCAACTCGTTTACCTAAACAGGTTATGCGGGTTGTCTCCAGCTTAATTGGGTACTTTTGACCCACCAACCTTTTTACCTACAAGGTTATGTGGGTTGTATCTCGGTTGGGTACTGTTGACCCGTCAACCCGTTTATCAAATCTGTCAACCTGTCAACCCGATCCAACTCGATTTCAACAAGTCCTTCACTTCTCCTTTATCCTGCTCCTCAACTTTTCAAGCTCATTTACGATTTTTTCTATCAAGGTGTCAAATCTTGCACACACGTACTTCAATCTTTTTTTAACTCCCTGTAACAAGATTCTTACAGAACCATATATGATCTTCTGGTAGGATCCATAAGGAGCAAATGTTTTGTGGTCGGTCTGAAAATATAGTATCAAATGTTTTAAAAAACTCTATTGCAGTTTCTGGTGAACCAGCAATTACACAAGGCGTGGAGCTCAAAAAGTGGCGAAAAACTGGCCAGTATTTGATGGGAAGTTTGTAAAAAGCTCGACGAGGGCTTGGACAAGGAGGTGGAGATGTCCAATGATTGGAACGGCAAATGGGCTAGGCGGAAGGCGATATTTGGAACAATTTAATTTGAATAGCACCCACATCAGTTTGGTGGATATTGCAAAGAAAACGAGTCACGAGAAAGAGGATGAAGTATTCTTGAAAATTAATCATGGACTCATGGTTATTGTCAAGATGAGCAACATGTGATTAATATATAGCAAAGAAAACCATTATTTTTCAAAGTCTTGATTATATATTTAAATATGCTGCAATTTCTAAGTAAGTATATATACTGGACCTTCTAAAATATTTATATATACTGAATTTTGCTACTTGGTAGTTAAAGATGATATAATTTTAATATTTTGATATCTTTTATCAATTTAACAATTTATAAAGGTACCATCTTGGACCCAGGCTCAACGAAAACCTGAACCACCCTTTTTTATTGGATTTTCAGAATATACCACATTATAATAAAAGCTACCAATTTATATCATAATAAAGAGAGTGATATTTACCAGAACGGCAGAACCTAAGCCCAAAGTGGTTCTCAGTGAAAATCGTTGAATTGTTATTAATGTCAACATTAATAAACAATATCTGCAATCTGGCTACTCAAACAATCCTAAAAAGTTTCTATACTCTCTTTGTACAAAATTTCAGCTTTCATGGGGATAATCGGCCTAAATGGATGATAATATCAACTAATAAAAACCAACAAGCCAATTCAGCTGTAGAAGTTAGCACATTTAGACGAATTACTATCAACAGCAGCCACCTTTTCCGCCAGGGTTTGCATCTTGATTAGGAACAATAATGGCAGTTCCTTTCAGAGATGTTGATTTTCCATAATCTCCATCAGCACTCAGAGACTTCTTACTTTGAATCTTATATATATCTGTTAAAGCCGTTAGAAATGCGTTTTCAACATTTGTGGCTTCAAGTGCTGATGTTTCCATGAAACATAAGTTTTCTCTTTCTGCAAACTCTTGAGCATCTTCAACTGGTACTGCTCTTAGACTTGCCAAATCACATTTGTTTCCAATAAGCATGATCACTATGTTTTTATCAGCATGCCCCCTGAGTTCTTCCAGCCACCTGGTCATATGATCGAACGTTTGCCGTTTTGTCATGTCATAAACTAACATTGCGCCAAGTGCTCCTCTGTAATATGCACTTGTCACTGCTCGGTATCTGACAAAAGGAATTATTCGGCAGCATTAAGAACATGAAACAATATCAAATTATACTTATGTAGCCATATAAATGCTTCTTCATCATTCATTCTCACACCGCCTTTGTGAATACAAGCATGTGATCAAAAATAACATTAGAGGTCCAGTAAATACAGAGTCTGGTTAAATTGATAGAGTTTTTTAGGCTTTTTTTATTATTTTTGTTATTGACAATTATATAAATGAAAATTGTTTACAATGTATTTTATTCATTCCTTTTTAAAAGGTTCATTCCATTCTCTAAGACAAAACAAGCATCTTTTTCTCATTCCAATTCCCTCATACCAAACACTGCATACGGGTTGGAATGCGAGTGCTGCAACACTATATTTGATTCACATTAGACGAAAACATGTTGTTCATTCAGGTGGATAACCAGTCAAAATGGGAGGTTTTGTAAGAGTTCAGTTGACCCAAAACACTTTGTTTACTAAATTATGAACTCTTTAATGAATAATTAGTCCGTCAACTACATTTACAATATATATAGTTTCATTGATAATCTAAATTTCTGAATAACTGGGTCTAGGTGGTTTTATTTAGCCAAATACAGTTTGGTCTGTTTTCGACCCATGCATTTGACCCGATTCTTTTAAGATAATTTTTTCTATCGTACCCCTTTCACCCAATACGATCAAACAAACCGAATCAACTCATTCATTAGTAAACAGATCAAAGTTGTGAACCAATGAGTTTGGCCTACAAAGGGGAGTAGTATAAAGGAACATCAAATCATGATCATATCCATTTCAGACGAATGTTGATAGTTACAACGTATGAATTGTGGACCATCCAGTTTAGATATTCCCAAATCAATCAGTAGTAAGGTTGCATGATGAACATATCCCAAAGAACATATAATATTCAAGTATTCAACCAATAGTAGTACAGGAGTATTTGTCTTGTATTAAACAAATTCAATAATACTTCCTCCTTCCAATATATAGAGTCCATAAGTCCATTATTCCCTTTCAAGAAAGTATAGACTGCATTTCAACTTTAGAATCGATTACATGGCTAATTTTCTTGCTACCCTTATAATTACCTCGACTACAGAAAGAAAATTACAACGGTGATGAAATTACACAGAATTCACATAAGTTCACCATTTTTAAATATTTGAATTTAAAGGCTGCCTATGTCAAATCAATCTTCTTAACACATTACAACTTCAACTTCACAGGTGAAACGGTCTGACCATATATGAAGTGGTTTTACAAAAACACAAACTAAGTAGACTTAATTGTTAAAACGTCTACTAAACACATATTTTTCGAAATGGTTCATTCTAGGATTATCAACTTAAAATACACATATGTGCTCTTGATCTATAATGATTAATCAATAATCTATGTTATATAAAAATCATAACAAGTTCCTTGCATGCATATAATATTTTAGTGTACGAATACGATGATAGAGTTTATATCAATTAAGCATCAGAACAAAATAGCCATTAATTATTTTATCAGATCTAATATATGATTAAGTAATAATGTACCAACCGTTCTTGACCAGCAGTATCCCAAATCTGGGCCTTAATCATTTTCTGATCAAGAACCAAAGTTTTTGTTTGAAACTCGACCCCAATCGTAGCTTTCGAATCAACACTAAATTCATTTTTTGCAAATCGTGCAAGAAGCTGAGATTTACCAACAGCCGAGTCACCAATTAATACAATCTTGAATATATAATCCATCTTTGAATTAAAATCTCCTACCTGATTCGACATCCTCAAACCCTAATTATAACCTCTAACGTACCCCTGATATAAATTTTCCAACTTTTTTTTTCAAAAAATCATGCGGAAATCTTCTGGACTGTGATCCAAAAGTTTATTTGTTTCAATTTTTGATGCAGTAAAATGTCAATGTAATGAAATTAATGCAGGGATGGAGAAGAATTGAATTAGTTTTTAAGGAATATGTCATCAGAATTAGGGTTTGTGAATGGGCATGGCGAATTTTAATTAATTGTTTGTTTTTTGATCGAAAAGGTGTTGGCGAGATGGGGATGAATGAGCAACGGCTTGTTCGGGGCATATAAATGGGTTATCCATACCCGAAAATAATAAAACAGATAATAACATCTATGCATACTTTCTCTAGGCGTCAAGAAAATAATGCATCATCCTTTATTTAATAATATATAATAAATAAATAAAAAAAGGGGAATTAAACAAAATGTCTTTTTTTTATAAAGTTATATAAAAATTTGCCCTTTTTCTTAAAAATTGCGTTTTTACCCCACCCGGACGCATAATCGGGACGCAAAATCGCATTTCCGGACGCAAATCCTCGTACCCGAACGCGTGACTGAGAACTACAAGCCGGTGATCGAGAAATGCAACTCGGTCACCCGGACGCCAAACACGGGACGCAAAATGCGAGTCGCCCGGACGCAAAAATCGAGACGCAAATTGCGTCCGCATTTTGCGTCCCGTGTTTTGCGTCCGGGTGACCGAGTTGCATTCCTCGGTCACGGGCTTGCATTCCTCGGTCACGCGTCCGGGTACGAGGATTTGCGTCCGGAAATGCGATTTTGCGTCCCGGTTATGCGTCCGGGTGACCCGGTTGCAACCCGAAAATCCGGAAAATTTAGGTTATGTAAACAAAAAAAAAGGATTTTCAGGTCAATTTTTTTAAAACCCGAAACCCCCTCAAACGGCGTTCATCTTTTTTTTAAAACCCGAAACCCGTAACAAGTTTGCAAGTTCAAATCGAAAAAGAAGGACGCAAATCTCGTACGCAAATATCGAAAGATGTCTATTTATGAGGTACAACCCCATTTAAACTCCGAGTTATCCGTATATTTCCCAAAATTATAGTTGACATTTCATCGAGCAGTTGGCGTGCATGAATTTTTTGTGTTTTATGAATTAAATAGTTGGTTATCGTGGTGTATGTGTTTTTGAGGTTAGTTTGTTGTTGAGATTTGATTTAGAACGATGTAAACCGGTTCGTTAGTTTGTGACCAAGATCGTTTTGCTTGTGACCGGTTGTCACCGAGCTCGTAACCGAGACGCAAAGGTCGCGATCGTTGCCTCTCGGCCATGACCGAGACGCAACAATCGGGACGCAAAGATGGGCACTGTACCAGCGAACATAGTATAAGTTCGCTATAGCGAACTTAGTACCAGTGAACTTAATTAAATTCATTCGAATAATACCTTGCGAACTTTATTAAGGTCGCTCGAACAAAACCAGCGACACTAAGCGACACTTAGCGACAATAGCTTAGTGTCGCTATAGCTTAGTGTCGTATGAATAGTACCCTGCAATGAGTTTCGCAACATGCGAAACTTGAACTAAGTTTCGCACTAAAACTAAGTTTCGCAATTCATAGAGTTTCGCAATTCGCAATCAATCGAAGCTAGGTAATCTATACTTGGATTGTTTTTGTACTAATTGTGTAAGTGTTCGATTTGTATGGTTTTTTCGACGCTTCATTAACAATGTTTTGGTAATCAAGGAGATTAACATGGTGTTGACGGATGAGCAGAAGGTGATATTTAGACGCACATGTTTTGGGCCTTGGTTAGACGTCGAGTGTCTAGACAACGACCCTGGATACGTACATAATTTGCTCCAGAGGCAATGTGAGCGTCCAAACCTATCTAAGCCTCGTGAGGAGCCCGAGGAATTATGGTTTAGACTGACGCCCCGTTATGCTTACGGTTTGGGCGAAGAGAGTTTTGTTTAGTAACCAGATTCCGCTTCGATTCTAAGACAGATATGAAGGATTGTATTCCCAAGAAAATTCGGGGCACGAGACCTGCTTTACGCGATCGGGTCTTTCAGCCCCATGCTTTGTTGAAAGAGATCTCCATTTTGCACATTGAGATGTTATTCAATCAACCCTACTTGTTTAACGGAGTGAGCAAAATGAGCGATGAGGATGCCGTTCGGGTATGTATTATCATGCTCGTTGAGAGGTGTTTCATGGGAAAGCAACCCATGCAGATTGTGCATCCTGATTTCATGCACATGCTTGAGGACCTCAACAACATCAACAAGTACCCTTAGGGTTCTCGGATTTGGGACCATACTTTTCCGCAGTTGAAGAATGCGTTGATTGCTCGGAGCAGTCAACAGATGAGTCAGCGGAGTAGTCAGACCGGGCGTAAATACACTTTGGTCGGTTTCACGTGGGCCTTTAAGGTAACTTTGTATGTAATTAAAATGTAATTATTTGACATTCTGCTTTGTATTAACGTATGTAACATTAATAGAGACGACGTCACTCGGGCATTATACAGGCGTCGACTTAGGAGGGTTAGTGATTGGAAGGAATATGTCGATGTGCTGACTATTTCGGTTAGTGATGTGCATTCCATAATTATCATCATGCATGGTTGTTTCTTCAAATAAAAATCAAGCTTTAAATAAATGGCGAATTATCACTGCAGGATGATATTCACAAAAACGATCGGCCGTTGAGGACGCTGAAGCCGACTGAGTTGGAGGCTTCATGCCAATGGTGGATTGACAGTTGCCGATTTTTTGACGGTCTCGAGGCTGAGGTGCAGCCCACTCCTCAACCCACTGCACCTCGTGTTGAGGTGCAGCCCACTCGCCGTCACACATATCAGCGTGCCTCATCCAAAGAGTTGGAGTACCTGCAAGAGCGCGTCGAGAGTCAGGATGCCATTATTGCTAGGCACGAGGTCTCGATTTCCACTTTACTTCAGCGGGTGGACGTTCAGGACGCGCAAAACGCGCTGATTGCTAGGTTACTAATTGTAATTGACCCTCATCGGGTATTACCATGTTGTTCACAAGATGTTTTGACACTCATCAGGGTTAGTGTTTAACTTTAATTTTATGTTTAATTTTCAGGACGACACTGATGAGGGTTATGTATTAGATACTTTACCAGCCACTGCTGCCAAGATCTCAGCTCCAAGGGTATTGCGTCGTAGTATTCGAGAGCGGCGATTGGGCAGGGCTAGGCTGTCGCCATACTATACCCCGACCCAATTGAAACAGCTGGTGAAGAAACCTTCCATGGAGAATGACCGGTTAATTTGGGAGCTGATGACAAACCGGTGGAGAAAGTTGCGGTTGAGCTGATGGTTCTTGAAGCAGCTGAGCCTGTTGAGCCTGTGGAGAAAGGCCGCAGCTAGGCCGGTTGAGCCGGTGGTAATGAGAGCCGCAGTTGAGCCGGCAGCGGTGGAGGTAGCATCTCCTGTTGCAAATGAGGACAAAGCCGCAGTCGACCTGGTTGCTCCTGCTGCTCTAAAACGGTCTGTGCCCGTGCCAGTTAAACATCAACGTAAGAAATCTGTTAAGAATGCAGTTGAGCTGGAAACTACAGAGGATGGGATGGTGGAAATGGTGTCAACTTTAGTGAACCCGGAAACCGGTCTTCTCACCAATCCTTCCCTAGCGGCATCTGTTGAGACGGGAGTCATTGCCGGACCATCCACTATTCGCGAGTTATATATAAGCGGCGGTGATGTGCGTTGCAAGTTCGTCCAACAGGGCGGGACTTTCATGTTTTTGATTAAGGAGTTTTGGGCGCGCTTGTATGGAGATTTCGAGAGCGGAGACTTAAAAAACACGGTGAGTTCTGAATTGCTGTTTATTTATAGAAAATATTTTTTCAGGTGGACGACCATACTAATCTTAAATTTTGTTTTCCACAGCATATTGACGGTTGGGCATGCCTACTGATGTGGTGGAGATATAGGACTTGGCCTCGATGCTCTCAGCTTAATCGTGGTTTGCGTTGGACCATCATGCCAGTAGGTTTTACTGAGATTTTAAAGACGTTTAAAACCTATAGGGATCCGAAAACGAAGAAGAATCTGAAGAAGGGTGGCGAGGTGATGTACACAGGTGAGGGGGTGCGGATTATAAGTATTTGATGGAATATGCCAATGGCACTCGTGCCCAATACCCAGCGTGGTGAGAGTGCGAAAAAGTAAGTTAACAATCCATTTAGTGGATACCTAAAAATGCATATTTATACTCCTAAGTCTTATCAATAAATTGTCTATATTCGCAGGTAATGTTCTCCGTTGTTGAGCCGGTTCACAGTCACTGGATTCTTCTGGTGTTGGATATTCGAACTTGGGATGTTGTGGGGGTATGACAGCCTTACAAGACTTTGTAAGGATGTTGATCGACTCCGGATAGTGAAAGAGCTGGGTGACCATTTATTGCCCTATTTGGATGCCATTGGCTTTTGGAAGCATTTTGAAGGTGGCAAAAGCCTCTTTATGTTTGATATTGTAGAATTGCCATTTTCGTTGGCATCTGATGTTCCTCAGCAGACCGGCTCACTAGGCGACTGCGGTGTGTGGGTGTGTCACAACATGGAGTGGTTGACTATGAGATCAATATATACGACGGAGTTCGAAGTTGAAGATTAATACAACTCAACTGTTTCGTGTATCGCATGATGGCCAATACTGTTTTCGTGCTGGTCCAGAATAGCTATTTAAATCATCAATATCTGGTTTTGGTCTTTGTAATCTAATCGAGTTATCAACATGTTCTTCTTTCGGTTGTTTCCATTTAAAACTGTCAACAATGTTCAATTCTTTGCAAACTTGTAGTATTTTTTAATGTTGTAATTTAAGACTATCAACATAATAAAATAAATCACTTCAAACGAAACATAGATTACACATTTCTGACAATGTAAATGACAATGCTGGTAATTAGAAAATCAAACAGAGTTAACGCCATTTTCCATACATTACATAAGTTAAGGGTGGCCCAAATGAACACTTGAAAAATTTCACGGCTCATACTTAGATTCTTCCACCTTCGCCTTGCCGTGTGACCTTGAAGTTGATCTTGATTTGGCTCTTGATCCGCTTTGCTCATCTGTTTTATCTTAAGGAGCCATACAACCAAATCGGCTATGACCGATTCCATTGCAACGACTACATCGTTGCTTGGGTTTGGTTTTCTCCTCTCCTTTCGAAGGAATACGAGCACGGCCAGGTGGACGACCACTTTGTCTTTTCACAAGGACCGGTGGTAGGACAGTTTGCAGATTACCTGGATCGACCCATTCCGAAGGATGAGCCATTAGGTATATAGGCTCTGCATAAGCTGCTCGATATGTGTCTGACGTGAAATATCTCTCCGCATAGCAGCTTACATCGTCCTGGTTGAAGAAACGGGCTACCGCCATAACATGTCCGCAAGGTAAACCTGACAACTGCCACTGGAAGCAAGTGCATGTTCTGTTTTCCAAGTTCACTGTCTCATTCTTCTTCCCATCCACCACTTCACAAATCATATTTGTGGATGGGTTTACAATCCAATCTAGTGATCTCCCATTCCTTTTGTCGATCTTGTGCTCGGCATATGGTGTAACAGGTGTTTTAACTTCGGCCGCAGTGTTACGATGTTTGTAATACCACTGTTGCACCGAGGATCGAAAAAATTCCAATAGCAATTTCACAGGGAACCTCCTAGCATTCTTGCTCATGTCTTTAATGGACTCTGCACTGTTACTCGTCATGTAAGCATATTGATTACGGGTAGCATGATGCCTTGACCATCTTTCTATCCCAACATCTGTAAGAACCTTGGTAGAGGCTTGTAAGCGTCTAGAAAACACACCAAAATGGTGATCAAAATCAGACTTATGGTACGCCTTACACATCTTCCAATAATGCCATTCGTAGTGGTTTACTTCGGAAGATCTTCTTTTCAGGTTCATCAACAAATGACGACAGCATATAGCGTGAAAGGCATCTGGAAAGACATTTGAGATGCCAACTGCAATTGAAGAAGCCCTATCAAAAACGATGGTCAAGTTCTCGATCCCACCCACAGATTCGAGGGTGTCACGTAGGTTACCCAAGAACCACGTCCAATCGTCGACGGTCTCTGATGCCCCAATTCCGTATGCCAGTGGCAAGATGCCGTTATTGCCGTCCATCGCCACATCAATTAAATTGGTTCCTAAGTAACCACCCTTCAAATGTGCCACATCTATTATAATTAGTGGGCGCGTATGGGTGACAAATGTCCGTATCTGCAATCATTTATAGAGACATATCAATTTTAGTATAACATAAATTCTAAACATAGGTGAAAAAAAATTATAGATACTTACAGCTACACCAATGGACATGTAACACATTAGAAATTGATCCTTCTCATCGGTGATCACATTCGTTTTGCTCCCCGGATTATGCAACTTTAGGTTGTGTAGGTAGGTAGGAAGCATTTTAAAGGAATCTTCCGGATTACCTCTCAACAACTCTATAGCGTAACATTTGGCTCTCCATGCTTGGTTGTATGATAGACTGATTTTGATGCGTTTTGTCATATCGAGTTGTATTTCTTTGCCTTGATACACACGCCCCTTTAAAGTCATCAACTCTTTCAAGATGTGATCGAGCACCTTCTTGCTCGCATGTCGGTTATTCGACATGATTTAATTCTGAGTGCCTGTGTGAACGTCAACTAACTTTCTAACTTGAAAGTTGTTACTGTTGTTTATACGACGTGCACTTACCTTCCACTCACAATCATGCAAGACACATGATGCTGTATACCTTATCGTGTCCGACTTCTTCGGCTTGATCTGAAAACCCTCTTCAAGACACTTAGTATGAAGCTGAAGAAGCAACTTCTCATTGTTTTTAAATGTTTGTCCAACTTGAACCCGGTTAGAGGGTTTATACATTGTAACTGGACGTTTTGTACTTTCTGGATTGTTATCACTTAATAGTGGCGGCATATTCCAGAATATATTCTTCATGGTTGTGGTTGTGGTTGCTGTAGGAGATGTTGTGTTGTCATTTGGATCTCTTGGATCCAGCTCCTCCTCAACATCCCCATCATCATCATCCCCAACAATATGATTATCAAAGGGATGGTCAAAGTGTTTAGAGGGATTGACATTTTCTTCATCATAATGATCATCATCATGAGGATCGTCAAGAGTATACTGAACATCCTCGTGATGATGTGGTTGTTCAAATACGTTAAACTGGGTGTCTTGGTTGTTTTGTTCTGGTAACGTGGTATATGTTGGGTATTGTGGAGCAGCATGAAAATGAAATTGATATTGTGGTGGATAAGGTGCCGAAAATTGTGGGGGTACTTGATATTGAGGTGGTTGGTTATAATCATGAGTAGTATGTTGCAGAAATTGTTGTTAAAAACCACTACTACTACTGGTAGGTTGGTTGCTACCGGCACCAGAAACATTTGATACAATATCCACAATGTAAATTTCAATAGGAGCATTATTAATTGCATGAGTCAAAAAATCCCCAAAATCTTCAACATCATCAGTTACATCAACAACATACTGATCGACCTTATATTTCATTAAAATTGGTGAATCAAGTGGTAAACCTAATTTCCATAAAACATTTTTCAACAATATTTTTCAAGTCAATGGTTTTTCCGGTGCAACAGGAAGTTTTAAAGGCACTCTACGGCATTCTATTGGTAAATACATAGGGACGTTGTTAATATATTCAAAACGACCTCCAGCACAAATATAGACCTTAAACTTATCAGAGAATTGACTCATTTTGATTGTGAAAACAATATAAGTAACAACTTTACAATTTTTTGAATCGTACCTTTCAATGACAGATCAGATCAGTTAAGGTTGAAATTTGAGAGTGTTGTATGGATTTGTTGTCAAATAAACTGATAAATTTATGAAGTTGAGAGTATTTGAAGTTGAGAGTATTTTATGAAGTTGTTGTGTATAAACTGATGAAATCGGGTTATTTAAAAGGAAAAAAAATGTTATCTGAAAAATATCCAAAATATGCTTTTAGGATGATATATCTTATCCAGAAAAATCTAATCTGAAAATTGTACTGATAAAAATCCCGAAAATCTAGAAATATCTTATCCAACATCTTATCCAAAAATCCACCCGTCTAGCACACCCAGACGCAAATCCGAATACCCGGACGCAAAACCGCATACCCGGACGCGTGACCGAGAAATGCAAGTCGGTGACCGAGAAATGCAACCCGGTGACCGAGAAATGCAACCCGGTGACTGAGACGCAAACGCTACATGGACGCAAATCCTCGTACCCGGACGCGTGACCGAGAACTGCAAGCCGGTGATCGAGAAATGCAACTCGGTCACCCGGACGCAAAAACCGAGACGCAATTTGCGTCCCGTGTTTTGCGTCTGGGTGACTGAGTTGCATTTCTCGGTCACGGACTTGCATTCCTCGGTCACGCGTCCGGGTACCAGAATTTGCGTCCGGGAATGTGATTTTGCGTCCCGGTTATGCGTCCAGGTACATTCTAACATTGTTCAATAAAAACACTAAATCATGATTTTAATATTAAATACCTCATCATCGTACGTTTATAATAGAAGTCTACGTCTTGATTGTAAACAAAAACGCTATATCATATTATAGAAAATGCTAAATGTAAAAATTTTGATATGTGAATATGATGTGTCGTGAGACATATTTATAGTGTTAAGAAAGTAGCTTATTCATCAAAGCTAATTATTACTTTCTTAACACTAGAAATATATGTCGTAACCTTCTATTTCAAATCGACCGTTTAAATACTACAAAAATTAATTCAATTCAACTTAAAAGGATTTATATATATAAAGTATATACTTTAACGAAACAAGTTAATATATTTTCTATTAAGAATTCAAAAGGAAATTATGTCTAAATAATACTAGCTTCTAATATCTAATATTCCGTATATACAAATTAACGTAATTGAACATTGACAATTGAAAACATGTTTTTTCTTTTGGGCGTGGTGGCCTGTAAACTAGAGGTGAACAAAACCGGTTTTTGGGCCAAACCGGTTCGGGTTGGAAAATCGAACCGGTTTTTGGTCAATGGTCAAGAACCGGTTATTCCAAAAACCGGGTTGGAACCGAACCGGTTTGGGGGGAGAAAAAACCCTAACCGGTTTGGACCGGTTTGGAACTGGTTCGGGTTCAAAAATCGGTTTCAAACCGGTTTTCCTATAAAATTCGGTTTTTTTTCGAGCGTTGAGCGTTTTAGGGAAAATCAACGTATTCTTCGAATTTTTTCTGATAGAATGCTAGTACATTAGGTATGGAAACATAACTTAACAATAACTTAAAACAAAGTCTTCTAAATCTTCATAAAAATATTATTGAAACCAATAATTCTATATAATTCTTCAATAATCTTCAACCTTTATTATTATTTAATTCTTCTAACATCTTCAACTTGGGTAGTCTTCAAAAGTCGAAATCTTCTTCGGAGGAAGCCTCGCGAAGCTTGATCGAGAGCAATTTCTTCATCGGAAAGTAATATTGCCAAATGACTTGTGGGATAATAAACACCCCGATAATAAAGTAGTTGCGGTTTTAAAAACTTTGAGCAATTCGGTTATCTTTTGAATAACCTCCCAATAGTCTGAGGAAAATGATGTTGCAAGACCTTTTTGAACAAGTTGATCATGAAAAACGTATAAAGTGTCGCGATGCCGTAAACCACACACAAACATGTTGTAAGTCGAATTCCATCTTACGGGCATGTCCCAATTAGGGGTTAAAAAGATGGAATCCGTTTCCTTACATAATCTCATATAATGTTTGTATCTAGCCTTACCCGAACAAAATATATCTTGTAACATAATTTTATACACGTTTTTTACTACGCTTATTTGTTGAACCGCTAGTCCGTCTTGCACAACCAAGTTAATGATGTATGCAACACATCTACTGTGGTAGAAAATGCCTTTCAAAGGTGGTTCGTATTTTAGTATTAACCTTTAAACGGCGTTTGTATTATTAGTCGCGTTATCAAACGAGATTGAAAAAACCTTTTGTTCTATTTTAAACATTTTAATTACATCTCGTAACATGTAAAATAAGTTTTTACCCGTGTGAGGATAGTCAAAGTTTTCAAAAGCAATGGTACGTTTCATCATTTGCCAAGTTGCGGGATCAACCCAATGAGCGGTAACACAAAGGTACGAACCGGACAAACCATGAGGAGCCGACCAAACATTGGTTGTTAAAGATACATTTGTATTTAAGTTTTCAAAAACGATTATTAGTTGACTTTTAGCATTTTTCCACAATTTAAGAGCATCACGTCTAAGAGTAAGACGACTTACATGATTATATCGCGGTTGAAGAGTATTTTGAATGACCCTAGTAAGTCGAGGGTTGTCGAAGTGGTTGAACGGCAAATGCTTCTCGACACCGCTCCGCTTCGTATGCAAAAATACCCCCATCCCGTGACATTGTTGCTTGACTCGACTCGGGATCACAATACTTTGTAGCATGTGATTTCAAAGTAGAGTTGGAGTCGGCTTTCAAAAATTTCCCGCAACGTTTACAAAATGCCTTAGTGGAACCATCCGCAATAACACTTTGTCGTAATTACACCAAATCTCGGAATTTCGTTTGGTTACCAAAACTTGAACAATAGTTGGTACATTTGAAGAACCAACACCGGCGGAAGTTGAATAAGATTGAGTGGCCATTTTGATAGCGTTTCGAGAGCGTTTTGAGAGGAGTAGAGAATTTTTTGAGAGTTTCGTACGTAAATCGTAAGCGTTTTGAGTGTTTAAAAACTAGAATTAGCAAGATTGAGTGTTGTGACTAAACCAAACCCAAGGTATTTATTTATACTAGTTTTAGGATGGCAAAATGGTAAAAAACACACCAAAAACCCGCTCCAAAACGGCTAGAAACGGCTATATTTCGAAAACCCCAAAAACCGGTTCCAAACCGGTTTTTAAAACCGATTTTCCAAACCGGTTCGGGTAAAACCGGTTACAAACCGGTTCACCAACGGATATATCCCAAACCGGTTCCCAAACCGCCGGTTTTTACAAAAACCGAACCGGTTTTGACCGGTTTCGGTTTTCAGTTTTTTTCCGGTTTCGGGCTCCGATTCGGTTTTTTTGGTCATCTTTACTGTGTAAACACATGGAGCATTTATTTCGTTTGGGCTTGGGTTCGAAGCTATGAGCTAACTTGAAAAATGATAATGATAAGATATCTATTAAAGCATAGTTGTAACTATTGGACCATGGGGGCCTGGGCAACCCCACTTTCTTCGCTACATCCGCCGTTGTCAGATGGTGTTATTGTCATGGCGTTGCAAGTTGTTCATGCTCCATCACAAGACCACTCTTGTAAGTTGTTGTGTGACCACTTCAGCGTCATTTTACCACTTCTCAAACTGACACAAAATTAACATTAAAATATCATCAGTAATTATTAATTATATCACTTGAATTTATAGGACTCACACATTATTTTATTTTTCTTTTTTTCAATTAAACATATTAAAAACTCACACTTAAAAATAAAAATACATTCATTACCAATAATAAAGAAAATAACATTAGATTTAAAAATTAAAACATTACAATTATTGCATAACATTTATTGAAAAAAAATACGATATCAGTTATGAATCCTCGACTTGCGTCGGAAATTTGGTGGGAGGTTCCTAATGTGTTCAATTAGAGCATTGCGAAGTTGATGATGAACCCACGATTCGCGTAATTCATTGTCCATACGCATTTGAACTTCAACCCTCTCCTCCCACGAACGTCGCGGAATATTTGCCGGGTTTGCCATATAGTCTTCCTCAAGTTGACATATATTGCGTCCGTTGTTCTCGGTACATCATGTTGTGTAAATAACACAAGTGAACATGATTCTTCATATTTGTTAATGCATGGTCGTGCCGGACTATTAGTACTTGCCCAACGCCCTTGTAGAACATCGAATGCTCGTTCTACATACTTTTTTGCAAATTCTTGATAAGCCTTGAACTTCATATTCTTTTCCTCAATCGGACATTTAAATGACTTCACAAGAGTCGCTCATTCCGGATAAATTCCGTCAACGAGATAATATCCTTTTGTAAATTAAGTCCCCGCAATATTATAAACTACTTTGGGAGCTCTATCTTGGAGTAGATCTTTGAACAAATCTGATTCATTAAGGACGCTGATGTTGATATCGTTGTTCGAACCTGCAGGACCAAAGTAAGCCTGCCAAATTCATAAATCGTAAGAGGCAACCACTTTGAGCATGTTCGTTAGACATCCTTGATCACCTCGTGTGTATTGACCTTTTCATCCTACTAGACAATTTTTTCAAGGCCAATGCATACAATCGATGCTTCCAAGCATACCCGAAAAATCATGCAACTCTTGATGTTTAGCATGTAAAGGTTAAACATCTTGGAGTGTTGATTTTCTAAGATACTCGGTCGAGAATAGATAAAATACACACTTTTAAAGTTGTCCAAACAAAGGTATGATGTTTGTTGACCATGTGTAAGTATTCATCAAATGCATCGGGAATTGGCGTACGGCAGAAGTGCACTTTTGGCAAATGTTGAAACCAAGTTTACCGGTAGCGTCGCGGCCTTGATGAAAACAAGCAAAATACGGAGGTAGCGGTAATTGAGCGTAAGATGAAAATAAGAAAAATATGTAGGTAGCAGTAATTGGCGACACCATTTACTCGTAGCGTCGCGGCCTTGATGAAAACAATGCCTTGCTCATCCGGAATCGTCTTCGAAAGTAATCCGGCGAGAAAGTTGAGTTCTCGGTAAAGTAGTCTTGCCACAAACAATCGCCGGCACCGAGACGATCTCTAGGTAAATATCTTCTTGGTGCTCTTGGACGGCTTGAACTTTCGGCTTCGCTTTCATCTTGGTCCAACATATCAACAATATCGAGTATCACTTCTGGATTGAAACATGTCGTGACCGATATATAATCATCATAATCCGAATCGGAGCTCGAAGACGAGTTTGAATCCATTTACGATTTGATAATTGTTGGGTTGAATTATATAGATAATAGTTTGGTGGAATATTAAATATTTGAATGTAAAATAGATAAGTTGATGAAAAGTGTGTGAATTGAACTTAAATTGTATGTATACTTATAGGGTGTTTGGGGTGGTTAAATTTGGTTAAAAATTTAAAAATATATATTGTTTTTAAAACGGATATATATCCGTTATATAACGTTTAAAAAAAATTCTTACAAACAGTCAAAAAATCATCAATCTTTTATTGCCCAAAGGGGCTACTCCCTCGTCCCTCACCTTGACGCTTTGCCGACGCATTCCCACTGAAGCACCCAATTGACCCAAAATTCATTATGGTGAAAAGAACAACTCCTACTAATTATTCCACATTAACGCCACTTAAGTATTTTTTTCAACATCTTTTTACCACTTTTACCTAACTATCATACTTAACTACCACTTTAATCATTTTTGTTTTTAAAATTTTAGTTGTTTAATTAAAAACTAATTATTAAGCTAAACAAAATTCCATTTCATTTAAACTTAAACAAAATACAAAAAAATAATTGTTATTTGTTTCATTAAACTAAATTAATTTTTATATCATAAAACTAAATAATATAATTTTTATAGGACAAAGACTTTGTGATTGTGTTTTCAAACGACTGAATATTTTTATAATTGTGTTTACTGGAAAAAACTGATTTAACAGCTCGGGTGTTTGAGCACCAAAACTCCGACGCTGACCACAAAATCGGTTGGACCGCACTGTTGACGTCAGGGACGTACACCGACCACTTTGCCTTCCACACCGAGCAACTATGCCATATTGTATGCTCTGGCAATTTGATCTAATGAGTAAAAAAATTTGGTGGTGGTTATGATTTTTTTATGAGATATAATTTCAAATGATGAAATGAATATAAAAACTAGAGAAATGAAATTAAACTATTACCCCAAGAGAACTTGTAAAAGCGCTCATGGTGGCGCTCAGTGCGAGCGTCACCACTCGGCTTGACTATGGTGCACAACAGTGGGGATGCGTCGTCATGGGAGGATGAGTTGAACGTGTAATCTTTTTTTATTTTTCTGATTTGCTGCAGGAGAAAATGTGATTGAAGGTTAAGTGTGTGTATATAGAATAATGCAAATGCTAGACATATGTGGCAGCCCACCACTGAGGGAGGTGTGTTTTAGCCGTTCCCACCCAGGTAGAGATTCTCACGGGTACCAAGCTATCGGGATTGAATCACACATTTGGCTATCCACAGCATGGAAACAGAAATTTGCTTAGTCATAACATATCAAGTATAACGAACTAGTTCAAATTGCATAATCATATTCAAAACATGTAATCATGCACAAACTCGAAAGTTAATTCTGATTCATCATCAAATGGTTACAAAAATATACAAGGACTCTTACATCGTTGACACTAAATCTATGGGTCCATGGTAAAGAGCATATCCAACTTTTCAACTAGCCTATCTAAATAGTGAGATTGGGTCATTTTCAAAGCCTCCCCTGCTTCCCTAGCATCGGTAACGGTATAAGTATCTAACTTTTGCACCAAGACCTCGGGCAAACCCTCCACCACCCCTGTGCAATCACCGCTATCTCATGGCCACGGGCCACCTAAGGTCGGCAAGCTTTTCGCATAATTAGCAAACTTTTAATTCAGTACAACAAATACTTTTAAACCAATGGAGCGCAACCCTGCCTACAGATCCTTCTATGATCGGTAGCAATATATGTAGTAAAAGAAAAAGGATTATATTGACACATCTTCCTCCACTCTATGTAACATTGATTGTTGTTAGATCGTTGATAATTACTAGGGACCAATAAATTATATTTTGATAATAATTATATGCGAGCACTGACAGCAATTGTCGGGTTGGTTAACATGTCAAAATAGGTTCGGACTAAAATGGATCACTGGTCGAGCAGAGTTTAGATATCAAGATTCAAAATAGGATTAGGGTATGTTTAACAACTTGCTTACGAGAGTTTATTATGCTTTCAAAAAGTTCAAGCTAAAAGTCTTATTTGATACACAAATATGAAAAGAGCTTATTGGAAGCCTATTGAAATTATAAGCTCTAGATTACTAAGCTACTTGAAATAGCTTAAAAAAATTATAAAGCTTATAAAAATTTGATTTTGGTTAAAAAAATTATAAAGCTTATAAAAATTTGTTTAGTGTATGTTTGGCAAAACTAACCGATAGTTATAGCTGTAATCTTATAGCTGGAGCTTATTTTTAAAGTTGTAAGCTTGAGCTTATTATTTCTTATAAGTGTTTCGGAAAGTAGCTGAAATTGGAAACTTATAGTTAGAAATTTGATTTAAAAGGACAGAAAAATACATGATAAATAATCATATAAAGGGTATTTATATAATTTATCATTTCATCACATAACCTTTAAAATTTTTATTATCAAACAATTCTACAGGCTTGAGTTTTTGAAAAAAATAAATTTAAGCTCCGATAAGTTAGAATAAGCGTGTGCGTCAAATATACCCTTACATACATAATATATTATTTAAATATCTTAATTTTTCTTTTATGTCATTTTATATTTTCAAACTTTAGTTTCTACTAGTTCGGAAAATATTTATAAAAAGGGAAGTGATAAATACAACATTAAATTTTTTTCATATACTATAATTGTTATAGTTTATTGTACAAGTATACAAAAGCATAAATTTGGTGTGTGAAATAATTTTGATGTTGTATTCATCATTTCCATTATAAAAAATATAAGCTAGAACCTCCAACTCTAAACATAAGCTCTTAGTTTTAGTTACAAACTTTGAGCTCTAGCTAGCAGCTAATTTGACAAACACCCTAATAGAGTATTATGTACTTCAAATTTAGTTTTCAAAATAAAAGTAACAATTGAGTTTTCAAAATGGATCTTTAGGAATATATTGAAAAAAGTGTGCTTGTGCTATCATACCGGCCCATGGTAGCTATGTCCAACGACGGTGGTGCACTGGTACGTTAGCGCTGGAAGTCACCGTATAATGACAAATGTTAATCAGATATGATGTTTTGGTGGTGGTGGCAGCAACGACTTGTCAATAATGATGGATTTGCGACGGTTCTGATTTGACATGTTCTTAGTAATCGAAGAACCACCGGTGACCCGTGGACCCGTTCATGCTCCACCTCAACGATCTAAATCAACATGTTGTACCCAGAGGTAGAGTTACATAATAATCCACATTTTCTTTTAACATGCCTTGATTTTACTGTCTACTTCAAAATAGGTGAGTATAAATAAATAAAATTCATTTATTGTCTCTCATGTATACATATAGCATAAAAAGTTGTGCATTATGGGTAACGGTGTCATTTTATTAAAAACTAAAGTGTAATTATTATATTTCTTTTAACTACATATCTTTTATCTGTGGACAATAAATTTAGAACGGAGAGAGTACAAGTTAGAGGTAACCTTAGCTACGAGTTCCTTTAGCATGCAAAGTGTAAATTTTTACTAAAAGAACTGATTTTTATTATTAGTGCTACAAGTCCAAATACATTATGCTATTAGTTTAATAAATGATTAGTCCGTTTATGTTATTGATTGAAAAACTATTAATTATATCTTTTTTATGAAATTGTACATGTTTATAAAAAAAAAATTTATTTATCTAATACCACGAAAAAAATCGTGCTACGAGTCACTGTAACATGTGCATTCACCACTCGTTTGACCCCTTGTGAATTTTCAGGCTCTCTATTCAACCCGCTAAAGATTGTTATCTTACCTAATTAATCTGTTTTTGATCATCTGGGTTGTGATTGTTGGGCCTAATTGTATGATATTGATCTATTTATTTGAAAACGTGAAATCTTTTGTCTAATTTTTCTTTGAACTAATATATTGGATAAATATAGTGGTAATTTGGTATACTGTTGAAGTCATATATTTTATGAGAAAAGAAATGGGAGAAAATGTACGTAGCAGGGTTTCAAACTCGAGTACTAGAAAATGTTCGACTCGATCTCTTGATCAATTGCTTGTTCATATCAGTCATCGACTATATAAGTTTTAGCCTCCGATGAGTGGAAAAAATGATTCAATATATAGATTTATAGATGCCTTAGCAAACCCAGATGCTTATTATTATACATTCATTCTTATACGTATTTATCAGTTAGTTTTACATGTAGCAATCACCTATTTTAACGGATTAGGATTAAGTTGTATATCTTCTTAGAAATATGTATCTTTTTCTTCTTTAAATATATATAAAAGGGCTGATTTTCAAAATCAATTACTACATATTATTGAATAAAAGTTTTTGAAAAATGCATGATTGATTTTGATATGATATTGTAATATGGAGTTTTATTGCCTAAAAGAAAATTCGAAAAGACATTTCCTAATAACATGTTTTTTTTTAAAAGAAAATTACAGAAAAATGTATTAAATGATTTATCTATTTTAATTTAAGGTAAAGAACTTTAAATTTTTCAATTTAAGGTATTAAACTTTCACTTTGCAATCAAGTAAAGACTTATTTTATTTGAAATTTTAAAAATGACGAGTTATCATCGAATTTCTTTTGTATAAATAAATATCTACTTAATCGATTAGTATTTACTCGATCAATTTTAAAAAATATTGGGTTTAGTAGAGAAAAATTAAAATTGAAGTGGTGATAATTTTTTTACAATTTCTAATTAAAAAGTATACGATAAATAAAATAAAATGATAAAATATAATAAAAAAGATATCGATACCACACTTTAAGGAATTGAATGAAAAGCATAAACTAGTCTCATTAATATCTTATCTTCTTGGATATCTTCTAATTATTATTGTTCAACGACCTTTTTCATGATATCTATGTTGTCAGTTGTGACTTGTGTTAGATTTATAACTTCTATGATTTACGATTTAACGAGATATTACCTATGCTTTCACTCAACACTAGTAGTGAATCTATTCAATAAATATATATTTTCATAAAATGTATCTTTTAAAGTGTTAAAATATCTTATAAGTTTAACAAAAGTTACTCCCTACTTTGACAGTATCTTTTTTAATATGGTTTATTTTTAATATCGGTCGAGATTAACACTCCGAGTTTAATTTGAATCTTTCAATGTACATAAATAATAAATGTTAATGTTAGCTTTAAATAGTGATTTTTTTTTATTACGTTTGTCAGATATTTGGAGTTGGAAGATATGGTATAGATTACAAATTAGTTAATTTATAAGGTGATAAATTGTACGAAGTAATGGAAAAATGGTTGAACATTTAATATAGTGTATATTGAAAATGTGATTTGAAAGTTAATAAGTTAGTCAATGAAGCTAGAAAAATAATGTTTTTTTTACTGTAAGCTTTAAGGAGTATTAATGTTTTAAGATATCGTTAAAGAAAATTACATATTGTACAAGTATGTATATAACAAATTTTACATAAAAGGTTATGGATTTACTTCCACAATATGATATAAAGTTTATTAAAATATAAATATTCATATAACAAATTCAGAAAGAATTTCAACATAATAGAAGAGTTTGACATACTACATAAAAAGAGATGTGCTACGGTCATTAAGAAAAATTTAGTCAAACTTATGTCACTTTGAACTTGAAAATAAACCATCTTTCCTTATTTTAACAAAACGTATATTTTATGTAATTTTGCATGCGGTTGTTGATATAAATCATAAATGACATGTATTTGTTATCGTAAATAAAGAGTAATTTATTTCAATATAAGATTGATGCTAATGTTATCGTAATCAAGTGTAAGATCCACGTATGATAATTGGTATATTTAAGTATATATATTTTGATATGTTATTTTTTATATTCAACACGCGCGTATAATATATTCACCTAAAATTATTATTTTTTTCCGCTCCGCCGCAACGCAAGGGAAAACAGCTTGGTACTCTCAAAATAAAAATGTCTCTTTTATCCTCTCATAAATTTTGTGTCGATTATTTTATACTTATGACAGAAATTAGGCAGATAGATATGTGGCATGAAATATGAAATGAGTAATGACATTTTTACACGAGTGCCAGCTGAGATACTTAGAATACCACATCGAAAAAATACAGAAATCAAAGTTTGTATAGAATTGTATGGACTACTCACTCTATCACTAATTAGTTTTAGAGTAGAACCCCATATGTTCTAGTATATAATGAATTTTGAATGAGTTGAATTGAAAAATGTACTAACAAAATCAAACACAGCGAACATTACAAATGTTATTTAGATCCACTGTACAACTAATTAAAAACTTTATTGTTTCTAATAATATCTTGTAATCTATATCTTGTTTGATGATCATATAAGTAATGATACTCTAACCAGAATTATAGAAGTAAAATAGATCACAAACAAAAAATTCTTTCTCCAATAACGAAACAAGACGTTTTTCTATCAGTTTAGCTCTGACCCGACTTTGCTGAACATTTGCAGTTCGCATGACAATCTTTCAACGCCTACAAAGCAAATAAGTGTGAAATTGGATTATAACGAGAAGGACAGAGCCCGGAGGTGGCAAAATACTGAAATAAGTTGGACGGAAGGTTGACTAGCAAGTCAGAATGGCTACTATAAAAAAACAGGCCAAAACTAGCCGGGTTGGTCGCTGACCCAGAAACACTTTTTTTATTCTTGTCATGAACTTCAAAAAAATTCAATGCTTAAGAAGTGATTGAAAATTATTACTCCCCCTTCCCAAAATTATTGTCACCAGACAAGAAACACAGTTTAAGAAAAGTACATTTATTACTGTTGACCACCAATAGAATTTCATCTTTACCATTTTCAAGCATTTTTATTGGTTGATTTTGAAAGATGACAATTATTTTGAACATACCAAAATAGAAAGATGACAAATAAATTAGGACGGAGGGAGTAATAAAATTTCAACTAATATTTGAAGTAAAATGATATGGAAGATGTTATGCATTTTGAGTGCACTTTTCACTTTTGGTGACGGTCGAGTGTCAGACCCATCTGACCCGTTCAATCTTTTCCATTTTAGGTAAATTTTTAAACTTTACCCCTTTGACCAAGTAAGCCAAATCGGCCAGATCACTCAGTTGAAATTTATACCTTGTACTGTTCTTGAAGATCTTTGATGTAATCAACAGCCAAATCCAACATATCTGATGTGTTTGTTTGCTACTCAAGACAAAAGAAAAAAGCATTCAGATTCGAGTTCCCGAAAGTTTGGTCAACTTTTGCAGCGAGTAACATATATGCATTGAATAGTTTGGTCAACTTTTATACCTTGTCCATGTGTGGGACTAGTTCTTGTAGTTTTCTCATTCTTTCACTTATTCGTGTTCTTCGGACCTAAAGAATTCATAACAATCATGATCTATTAGAGAAGTTAAAACCCAAGATTTTGAGCCGAAAGCCATATCAAAATTAAGTAACATTACCCTCTCAGCAATGCTTCTTGGATGCGTAGCACAGCCTCGTTTTGCGCGAATTTTGCAAGGGACAGAATCTTGAAAATGCAGCAGTTTTTCTACAGCAGCCATTTCTCCAGAGGTTTTGGGTAAACTCAAGTGGTGTGCCAACATAGGGGGATGATTTCTCATATTATCGACATTCTAAAAAAAAGAGTATAAGCAAAACCCATTTCAGCAATACTATCATATAATCAGGGATTAAGAATTCAAGCTTTGTTTTTTATAAGTTCTTATGAATGATACCTGAAGGTCTGGCTCCCTTTTGAGCCCCGTAAAGTTGTCGATGAACTGTGAAGGCTCGTGTTCCCATGAACCAAAAGGGTAGTCAGATGATTCACTAAGGACTCCCGGGTCAATGGTGTCAGCTTCGATTTCTGAGATCCTCGGTAAGGTTGGAACCCCTGATGATTGTCTCTTTAATCTGGTTGAAGATGGACTCATATCGCCATTGTTGCCCACGTTTCCCAGTCGGTAATTTCCAACCATACCCGTCATTCCACTAAAACCTGCAAATATTATTTTGCCGAACAACATTCAGTTATTCTATTCACAAGATTGGAATTTAAAGTATTACACTATCTAAAGTCTTTTGCTTTTATGTTCTTGATTCTTTGAAGAATCCCAAAACTCAAATCGAAGGTTGTTTTGTAGTTAATATAATCTGAAAATACGAAACATAATGTAAGATTATCATACATTAAAAGTACAGGTTTTTCAAGACAAAGATCTACAACTTCATCCTTTTTTGACTTTTCGAAGTCAAAACTAATATAAAACTTCAAGTTGACTGAAGTTTCTAAAATCAGGAGTATATTTTAGTCGTGGGTTGAAAAAATGCTAACTTACAGTCTTATAATCCAAAAAATGAAGTATAACTTTAAATAACAATACATTAAGTACAAATTTCCAAGACAAGAAATCAACAAGTTCTGAGTATACATTTGACTTTTAGAAGTCAAAATCAATTACTAAAACTTCAATATGAATAGAAAACATTGTAATCAATGGAAGGAAGAAACAAAATTTGTAAAAGGTAAAACATTCATGATTAGATACTCAGATCATATCATTCATAAGACAAACCCCTTAAAATAGAAAGTTTTTGACCGCAACAGCTATTACCATATATGGTAATAAAATCTTAAACATCAGATCCATCTTAAACACAAACTTAACACCTAGAAATAGATAAAAGTAAAAAACATTAATCCATTCACACGAACAAGAACAATTTCAGACCATACCCACACAAAAATAAATGAATAGAACCAAAAGATCAAAGAAAAAAATAGTAATAAAATTTTTAACAGTACCAATTGGATGATTGAGATGAGAGAATAAACCAGCAGGAGAGCTATTTTGTCTCAAAAGACTTGAAGAACCCATTTTAGATTGTTGCCACAAATTATCAATACCCATAACCATAGATGACGATGAGCTCAACTGACCTCCCATGCTTACTTGACTTGTACTATCCATGCTTGCTTGACTTGTACTTTGTCTTGGATAATGAGATGGTACTTGAGAATTCAATGAAAACCCAGTCATCAAGTTAGGTTTAAGATCCACCTCCTCTTGTAGATCTTGAAAAGTTTGAGAAATAAAATTATAATTTAACCCATCATTTATATCTCTGTTTTTGTCAATATCATTAACATAACTTTGAAGTATAGAGCTAGGTGCAGACCTAAATCTAAGCAACCCATTACTGTTCTGATTACTCGTATCAAAATTCATCAAAATCCCACTTCACAAATCTATAAAAATGTGAGCTTTATGTAATTGGTGGGATAAAGTTTGAATCTTGATGAAAGATATAGAGATAGAATCAATCGATAATGCTATGCTTGAGAATAATCATTATCATGAGTAGTACCATGAGTTACTTTCAACTTTTGGTTTCTTGAATAATTATTATGATATAATTAAAATAACTAAAAGAACTGCTTTGTTTGTAAGCTTTGTTGGAATTTGAAACTTGTGGATGAAGGTAAGTATGGATAATAAATGGTTAAACTTTTTTTGTGTGGATAAATTTTGAACAGATCTGATGAGGTTGATTTTCTTGTGTTCTGGATGCTATGAAAGTAAGCTAAGCAGAAAGTATTAATGATAACGATGACTATAGAGATGGACTATCATGTAATTTTATCCGTGTTCAAGGGTATTCATGGAGATCATTGATAAAAAAGAATAAAAAATAAAAAGGTTGAAATGTACTTTATTGAAATCATTATACTTTTATATTCATAAAAATTGTCTACGTATTTAACGGTTTGAATGGTACACATGTTAATTTTATGAATTGCTACAATCATGTCACTTAGATTTATAAGTGACAATTTGGATCGGTTTGGCTTGTTAAATTTGAATTGGTAGGTTAACATTATCTAATTAAAAATTGATCTGGTTTAATAGATGAGTTGTCAGGTTCATATTGTCGAGTCAAAAGTGCCAATGACGAACACAACCCACATTACTTGTTCAGATAAATGATTCAAACGAATACGAGGTTCGCAAGTTGGTTTTGGGTTGAAGGAATGGTTTTTGGTAGACGGGTTAATTTTGATACAAAACGATAAAATTTGATGGGTTAGTTTAAATATGTTAGGTCATCTCCAATATATACACGAAAACACATTTTGGTGTAAAATTCATCTCAAACCAATTCATCAAATTTGGTGCAAATTTTTGTATACATCAAATTTTTAAACATTTTGCACCAAATTGGTGTTTCACCTGATTTGGTGTAACACCAAACCGTGCACTAAAATTTTTAATTTTCACTCAACTCATTTGATTGAAATAATTCTATTATATGAGTTAAACTTTTACAAAAATAAATGGCATTACATGTATCATTCGCTTGAATACGTTACTTTACCTACAAAGAGACTCGTCTCGAACTCATATTTAAACTGTGTTTGTATACATTATACCGCCTTTTCAATGAAATTTGAACAACATATACAATGTATCATTTTTTGAATACGTTATATATTATTCTATACTAAAATTTCCACTTACTCTCCAATTATACTCGAACTCACTACCTCTTGGTCGATTACTTACTCTCATATCACTTGGTCAAATGCTCTTAAATGAAATAACTAAAGTCTAAAGATATAATATTCATCATTAGTTTTTAATAAATTTATCGTTGTGATGATATTAGTTATTAGACTAATAATAAACATGTTATATTCATCGTCGATTTTTAATATACTTTATCATTATAACGATATCACTTATATACGTTTAATATTAATAACTTAATTTTATTTACAAACTTATAGATAAAATAATTAATTGAACCAAATTATAATATAAAAATAGTTTAAAGGTTTCATATGTAAATATTGTTCTCAATTTGGTGTAGAAATTTAGTGCATACGTTAAAGATAAATCACACTTGGTGAAAGCATATTCTTAAAGATTCTTTATTTGCACCAAATTTGGTGCATATATCAGAGATGCCCTTACGTAAGTTTCGGGTTTGTTGATCAACTCATTAACCTAAATCTTGGGCTGAATCATAAACAAAATTAAACACGTTAACATGTTTCAGATTGGCGGATTGACATGTTGAGAATCTCAACACTATCCCAGTTATATTTGTGTCGGTTTCGAATCGTGTTTAAAATCGATACTCCTACTGAAATTTCCAATTATCGATTTTAATTATTTTATAAATGATTTTACTTTAAAAGTATAATGACATATATAAGACAACTTTTATAACGTAAATGACCTAAATGACTTTGTGTTATAGGTTACATTAATACATACGACTTTCATATTTTTATTGAGTTTCACGAAATTGTTGAGAGATTTGTAAGTAGTTGGAGTTGAGGAAGAGTTGAAACTAGTGGAGCTTGACGTTGAGTGAGAGCCTTGGGGTTTTTACGGATTCGGTTTGTCATCTCGATGCCACAAGCGTTTTCAAGTCTTAGGTTAGATCATCTCCAATGCCATGTTTTACCGAGTGATCTTCTCTTTGTTAGAAAGAAAAATCGTGTGGACAAAATGTTGTATGAATGAGTTGCTTGTGCAACGGGAGTGTTGGAGTCAGGTTGGGCGTCAACTGGTCTTCTCATGAACTAATGAGAGGATGCTTAACTGTAGAGAGGTTTTGATCTCAGTTTAGTAGCGGAGTTCAGTTAGTTTTGTATATCGAAAAATTGAAGATTGTTGGGATGTGAAGATTAAACAACGGAAGAAGAAAACGCCATGCATGGCAAGTACCCCTCTGGTACTTGTCGTACCCGGGGGGTAAAAATGGTGGTTTCTCGGACATAAAATTGTTGAAAACAGGTACCCGGCTGGTAGCCTAGTGTACCCGACGAATATTATGGTCGGTCGTGGTTTTTGGTGATTTTTTGTTGCCTAAGTTTGTATATCCAATATATTGTAACACACACTCTTCTAATCCTAACCTACGAATTTAATAAGATTTTCTATCTAGATGGTCGTGAATTAAACCAATCGAGTAATTTGGATATAACTACAATATATTCGCGTGTTTGTTTACATTCTCATACAATTTTAATTGCGTATTTACTTATTTTTTATTCATTTATTGTTTGTGCGGTATAATCTAGTGATTATACGTTAGATTCTTTTAACTCCTAAGAAGGTTACCTAAGAAGGCATAATGATTGGGATTTGTTACCACATCGCCGTTGTGGAATCAACATGAAGCTACGTCTATGATGGTTGACCAACACAATGCCACTGATTTTAGTAGCATTTATAATGCCAAACTGAAAATGAATTACAACATTACAATAAAACATGACGTTGACTTCCTGATTCTGATTAATAACTTACGTTTGCATAATTTTGTCAAAAATTGATTACAAATGATGTTGTTTCTTTGACTATAACAAAACTATTTATAGGTCTATAAAGTTATGAGAAAGAATTACACAGATCGTTCTTGTTTTTTGCATTAAATTACACAGGTTATTCTTAAGCATTTATGTAAATCATCACTACTAGACAAATAATCTAGTTTAAGTGGTGAAAAAAAACTCATTTAAAACATTGAAGAGCCCGCCATTTATAGCATTTATAGCAGAGTGCTGTTTAAAATGGAAATATCTTTAGAGATGGTGGAAAAAAATGCCTTACATAAACATATAGTAAGGCGGTTGTAAGCATTTAAAGGTTGTTTAGCTTTGTCAACAACGAATTTTGGGTGTCATTTAAAGGTTGGGCTTTTTAAGAAGGTTCTTTTTGTAAGTTTGGAACCAAATTTAAATGTACAGAATTTGGTTGTGTCTGTTACTTTACGGCGATTATACTTTTTATTCATATATAAATATTTATTGTTTTATTTAAATGGTAAGGAGGTCAATGAGAACTGCTATTTTTGCTATGTATGGCGCGTAAAAAATGATTATTAGAAACAAAATATTTTTTCAATTTAGTTAGGCGGGTTGGCTTTAACTCTATATATATATATATATATATATCTTAAATATAAAATACGATTCACCTTTATGATGTCATCATTCAAAATTGAGATCCAATTAAGCAATTAGGTCCTTCTATTTACTTATCTTTTTCGTTATTGAAGGTTTATAAAAATTGTGTTGTATTTGTAACTAATACAAAAATATATAAAAAATACAATAATAAAATATTCTGAACAATCTATAACTTCTATGTATTTGTAATATAGTATGTATTATTAATTTTTTTTTATTTAGAATACATTATTATTAATTAATTAGAAATTGTATCAACATGCCATTTGTTATAGTAAAATACAGTATAACATAAAATAATTATCTAAAACAAAAATATATTGGCAGAATAATAATACTCATCTAGAAAGTTTTCAAAAATATCAAACATTTATTACAAAACTATTAATCTAACAATTATCTAAAATCAACCGCATTAATACTTCTAAATAAAATTTTAAGGTAATAAATTTATTAACAATTATTAATCTACAATAAAAAAATATAAGGTATGAAAAAGAACTTAAGACGGTACAATCATTCTTATGGATAAACAGGTAAATTTGAAGTACTTTAAATTTATTAATGTAGATGTATAAATATCAATAATAATGATAATAATAATAATAATAACAATAATAATAATAATAATAACATATGGGTTTATTATTCAAAATGTATTAAAATTACACTTATACTATTGCATGGGACGAGTTTTGAAAATATCAATCGTATGTATTTAAATTCTAAAAACATCTATTTGTATATACTTAACTTCCTATTGTATGTATAAAGCTTACTAAAAACATGTCTATTTATGTAGCAAAATATGCTTAAAAAGCATTTAATATACGTTTTTTAGAACTTAAATAAACACAATATAACATTTTAAAGTTCGCCACAATTAACTGTAAAATGTGTAACACTTAATATATTTCGAAACCAAAAATGTTTTTAAACTTGGTGAAAGTAATGAAACGATATTCAAGTCTTTAATATAATATCTTTAATATATATATTTTTCATAATCAAAATGATAATTACTAATTAAATTTTTTAATTTTTATTATATATAGTGAATTTATCCATCAAAAGTAGGCATACAAATATCCCAAAGACTAGAGGTGTTTAATCGATCGTATTTCGGGTTAATAGAGTTCTTTGGTTTGGTTTATTCAGCTTTTGGTCAACTCGTAATCCACTTGAGACCCAATTAAAACTATTTGTCACCCAATCCAAACAAACCAGATAAGAGTTTGGGCTATTCGGCTGGGTTTCGATTTAGCCAGATAAAACATCTAAATTTTGATTTAGATAATTAAGATAATTGAATTGCCCAAATACTACGTAAAAGCATTTTAAATGTTTATACGGGCCATTTGGGTAAATGGATTTGTATTTGAGTTATTAAGTTATATGAGTAATTAAAGTTGTATGTCGGCTATCGGAATTGAATTATCAAAGATAAGTATTAACAACTTATGCTTATTCAGTTTTTCGAGTGGTCCCTAATTGAAAATATTCAAACCAAAAGCGAACCATTAAATCGATTCATTATCTGATATCACCTAAAAAGCAAATAATTATTCGTATATCATGATAACAAATAAAATATCTCTTTACAAAACACTTTAAAACTCTTTTACAAATATAATACTAATAATAATATAGTTATGCTTGATAAAGTAATATAAAAGTTACATTATGAATAAGATATTACGTGATAAAAGATTTACCGAGTATTGTTTTATATTCAAATTACAAATCAATGGTATATGCATCCTAAAAGATCTATAAGTTAGTAATTAGTATTATATTATAATTTATTATTATTAGTTTAATCGATACTGTATTCACTCTTTACGTTGATATTTCACTTTCAAAGTTTATTGTGTGTTTAAATTCATATGTGTTTACCTTAATAACTTACTTTTATGTCCACTTTGTCTGTGAGTGTGAACTCTAATACTAAGTTCAATACTTTAAATTATTTTTATATATAGTAATTTAGTGTTGAACAAATTGTGAAAAGTAACTCGCGAATAAATATTTAACCAATAAAAAGATACTAAAAATAAAAGATCGGGTCCACATTCTCTTCATCCACTATTGTTTCATCAACATTGATCGCTTCTCTTTGTAAACTACATCAAGGCATAAACGTTTGCCATATATTTTAGTTCTTAATATTTTAAAAAAAGTAAATACAAATTCAATGGTCTGTGTATATACACGAGTTTGAGATATAGTATATATAGTTTGGTAGCAAACGAGGATTACAAAGAGAATTATCAAATCATGGGTATAAAAATGTGAGTCATAACAACTTTACATCTGCACATTGTATCATAATTCATAAATGTAAGTTGATGAATCATAATCAAATCATTATAACTTTTATGAATCATGTACTACAAAAATATTGAATCCTATTTTTGAAATCATTGAATCATATTATGAATACTATGAATCAAAGTATAAATATATTGAATCGTATGTATGATGATAAAATGTTGAATCTTAGTATGGGAATGATAAGTACGTTAAAATTCAAAACTCACTTCAATAATTGATGATTTAAAACCCATATCAAAACTTTCATAAAGCATAACCATCATAATATATGTGATTCACCATAATCGTGGTGCTTCAAATCAAGACATTGGGTTTATCTATGACATCGAAATCGAAATCAAACCCGAGTGAATACTTACAATCGAACCCCAAATGAAATCAAAATCGAAATCGAAACTGAATTTAATGTTTATCTATTGAAAGAACAAAATAAATTATTATGCAAGATGTATTCAACAAATCTGTTATACTAATCAAAATATATTTTTATGACTGTAGATCAAAAATCTATTTTTGGATAAAACCCGAAAATAAATCGAATCAGAGTGATCGAATGATGATAAAACAGTTAAATCAAATAATATTTCAAATTTGAAATTGTAAAGGTACTTGGTATTAGTTTCTATTGCATATAGCACCTTGATTATTGAAAGAATATTGCGTTAGAAAACTAGAAAGGAAACAACGAGAGGATTGAAGAAGACGACTTTTGTATAACTGGTCTCCACATATCACGCATATTTTAATTTTTTAATAGTGATTTAATTAACTAATTAAAAGTAAATTACCTTTAATACCCTTTTGATTGATTTTGAAATGATTGGTCAATATTGTTTCTCCCTCTTCTCTCATTAAACTTCCTTCTTTTTGATCGCCTTACTATATATATATATATATATATATATATATATATATATATATATATATATATATATATATAGGGTTAGGTTCAAACGAGAACCACAAAAATATACAAAACTGCGAGAACTTTTAAATTACGTTATTTTTATACATGTAAACGTATCAAATTACATATAAATGTTATTTAATATTCATATTATTGACAATATAAAATTAAAAATCACTAAAAATATGTTAAATTATTGAATATATGAAATGTTCACATGTGCACATTTGACCTGTGCACATGTGAACGAAAAATATAAATTTGATTTTAAAGGTTATTTTGAGGTTTTGTCAAACTATTTTGCTTTTAACATTAATCTACATCAATAATCACATGTGATTGAATTATTAAACATGTGTAATTTCATATAATTTAAAAGTTCTTGCTGTTCTGTACCTTTTTATGGTTCTCATTTGAACCTTTAACTATATATATATATATATATATATATATATATATATATATATATATATATATATATTTTATTCCCTGCAAAACTGCCATTAGCCGATTTATCATACCCAGCTTTATTTGGTACTAAAAAATCGTTTTATGGTCGATTAAAACCTTGTAGCAGTTTTCCTTCTTGGACCGCCTTTTAGTAGTGTCTTAAAAGCCTATTTGTGTAGTAGTGCATCCATGTGGTTGGAAATTATTTCACATGTCGTTCTTTACACTAACCACCGTTAGGTTTTTTCATATCATAAATCACAAGGACTATTTGTGTAATTTTTATTTTTCTAATTTAGTTATTTAATACTTATCTAATTGATTTAATTAATATTTTTTAGTATACTTCTATTCAGTTTAATTACTTTAATCTTTGTGTTCTTTTTCAGTATCAACATATATTTATATGGTTAAATTCATGTACTTGTTAAGTTTTCAAGTTCAATTTTTTATATCGATTTTGTGTATTTATTGTTACTTCAAAGTTTCAGTTACTTTTTTTATTTTTTATTTTTTAGATCCAAACAATTTAGGTAGTGGTTAGTACATGCGTGTTTTTTGACAGTAAATGGTGATCAAATATGACGATTATTGATAGTGATTGTTTGAAGATTATTATGATATTCTTAGTGAGTTAGTGTAGATGGAAATATTTACACAAACTAGAATAAACAAGTTAATCATAACAATTTTCATACAAAAGATAACTTTAAAATAAAATTAACTTGATTGAAGTTTACTAAAAAGATAAACTAATTAACTTAATGAATTTAAATTTGAAAAATAAAAAATTACAAAAATAGTCTATGTGATTTATGATATTACACTCTTAATCCTTTAACGATGTCAGTGCAAATGTTGGTCTGTGAAATAATTTGCAATTAGGGGAATGGTTTATGGTTTACGTAAACAAGAAAGTTCAGAGACAACCTGTATCATTTAGTGCAGTGTAATTTTTTCTAAGTTATGATCAATAAGACAATAGAGTCATAGAACATAAAAATTGGCCATGGAATATTTAAAACTAGTGAAAACAAATCAGGGTAGAAAGTCAACGTGAGTTTTAGTTTTAGAGGGATAAGAAATAATTTACAACTGTAGCATTGGATTCAGGGACAGCAAAATATAAAGGGATAAGGAGGTGATGTCACGGAGCCGTTTTGTTATCGAATAGGAACGGAGTGTGGAAAGAATCGGATTCACGTCACTCGTCTCGTACGTCGTCCCAACTTTCAAACTCAATTTCTCGTCAATTCTCACGTGATTCTACATAATTTTATTTCGCCTTGTCACGAGCGGCTTAAGATGTTACGCGCCTTCTCAAGCCTGTCGGTTGAGATTTGAGAATTGATTACGCGTAATATTTGGTTCAAGGTATAGACTTTGGAGCAAATTGTATAGATCGTCTCTCTATTTTGTTTAAAATGTACGAAAATATCCCTTAAGAAATTAAATAGTATTAGTCATCCTTGTATTTAGTATTTTCAATTAACTGTCGTCTTGTAGATATTAATGGACAAATTATACCCCTGTTCCTATATTAATTAATTAAAAACCTAATTTTTCAATTAATTTATTATTATTACTTTATAATTTTCATTATTCCTCTTTAATTTAATGATAGCCAGTTAGTCACAATCATATTGCCCACGTCATCTTCTTGTCTTCAAGGATCCACCCAACAATATCATCATCAAGAGATTATCTTCCTAATATTTAACCATTTTTCACACATTTAACCACCATGAATGTCACACTAACGACATCCCTTTTGTTTTTTTTTCCATACAATATGAAACTCATGAAAATATAATCAAAATCCTAAAAAAAAACACGGAACGGTAATGTTCTCCTCTAGCGCCATTACGCCCCTTTCAATTCTCCAGCGAAAGCCATCGTTGAGGCAATGAACGGTACAGAACCATCATTACCGATTTCGTGTATCGGAACAGTTAGACATAGCGGTTTTTCTAATCGCTGGTTGTCTTCTACTCCGACGTCGTCGTCGTTAGCGGCGCGATCTACGGGTTTCGCCGGATCTCCGTGAACATCCTTCAGATTTGCTTTTTGCCGAGGATGACAGTTGATTCGAGATCAACCTTTTTTTTTACCATGATACTCGATTTTCTAGATTTCTAATTAAGTTTTTGATTTTGATGTTTTGGGTCTTTAGGTGTTTGTGTTTGATATGGAATTTGATTGAAGAAGATTAATAGGTAGATTCGATTTTGTTAATTCTTAGGGTTTGAAGAAGATGATGATTTACTAGTGCTGCCATAGTAAATTCTAGGATGAAATTAGATGGTGAATTGGTGATGATATAACATGATGGATTAATGGTTGTTTGGATGTGGTAAAAATGGACCAAAATACCGTATTAAATATGAAAAATTAAATAATAGGATAATTAGCTTTTTAAATTAATAAATACAAGTATAAGGGTATATTCGTGCATTCATACTTAAAAGGATGACAAATGATCAAAAATACTAAACACGAGGACGTCTAGTGCTATTTAATTTTTTGAGGGATGCATTTTTGACAAAACACAAGGATGATTCGTGAAATTCAAATTTCCAAAATATATTGTATTTTTGAAAAGAAAAAAAAAAGATTAATTTATTATTTAGAGTTGAGTTTAAATGTGTTATTTATTATTGGTTGATGATCCGAGGAGAATGTCTTTTAGAGGGGAAGTAGAAGAAAATATTTTTTACTGCATTTTAAAATAAATTTTTTGTGATTTACAACAACTACTGCGATTTGACAACAATGAATTTTAATAACACTGCATTTTATACCTATAAATTTCGCTGTGTTTTAACATCACTGCATTTTAATGCTTACAATTTTTTCACAAAACTGAGAGAAACTGATAGACCCCTGCCATCAGTGTTCCGTCACTTTTTTTTTCAGGGAACCACTTACTAATTAATTAACTATTTAAAACCCAATTACTAAAATAAAACACATTTCAGTAAAATAAAAACAACACAATTAAATAAAAAAAACATTACAATATTTAAATAAAAAAACGAACATTACAATAATTAAATAAAAATACTATAATTTAAATAAAGTAGTCTAATCCGAGCTCGATTCGTCATCTTCGTTCTCCTCTTCGGCCTTGTCTTCGTCTGAGTCTCCATACTTGTCTTGATATTGTTTAATCACTTCTTGCCGAGCGGTTTTGATCATTTTGAGTTACTTTTTAGAGGCAAACTTTGAAATTTTTTACAAAGAAAGTTCAACGCTTTGTAAGCCGTTTTTTTCATATTGTTCTTGGTAATTGTTGTTATTACTATTTGTGATAATAGGGCGGTATTCTTAACCGTGGAAAGGGTTTTGAGCTTTTCGGATTGTACACTTCTTGAAGAGGAAGCGGCATCCGATGAAGTTGAACTTTTGGCTGACTTTCGACCCGGTGGACGGCGTATTGGGTCGTATTGGAACAACCTTTTCATATTTGCTTCAACATTTGAAGGCATCTGGACGTCGTCCGCTTGAAGATCGGTGGATTCGGGTTCAGGTGCAAATGTCCGGCTCGGCAAAGAATTTTGGGTAATGTTTTAGTACATCCCAACATGACTTGTAAATGAATTTACGTTTTTCGGAAACTTTCTTAATATATTTGCGGGCCGCATTTAAAATGTCTTCGTCTCCGATAACGCTTTGAGGGAAAATCTCGGCATTCTTTCCTTGGAATACTTTGACGTCGTGCAAGATTTTATTCCACTTGCCCGTAATTGAATTAAGGTTACGTTTAAAGGGCGCAACGGAATTGTAACCTTTATGGACTTTATTTCTAAAACTCTCGTTTGATTGAGAGTATCTTGCCTCCTCGTCACTCCACCTAATTTGCTTCCTTTTTCCCTTTTTATCTTCGCGTTGGGTCTCGGGTTCGAGTTTGTCCGAAATTTCCACCAAATTTTAGGTTTCGAGTACGGAGAAATTAGCGTGTTGATAATTCGGGTTTGGTGTGTTTGGAGAATAATGGGAAAATCCATAACTCGGGTTGGATGTGTTTGGTGACCATTGTGTGGTTGGTGACCATTGTTGATTTGTGGTTTTGCGAAAATTGTTGGCTTTGTGAAAATTGTGGGCTTTGTGAAAACTGTGGGCTTTGGTACTAACCTTGATGTTGGTAGTTGTTTCGAGAGTCATCGGGTGCAAGTTGGAAAGGATTTGTAATGGGCGCGAAACTTGAAAATCCAGTAGGTTGAGAGGGGGAGGCGTAGTTTGATTGAGCGGAAAACGAACCCGTTGGTGAAGTTGGGTTTGTTATCGAATTGTTCAACATATTTTGCCACATATCTTTAGCTATATCTTTTTTATCTTTCTTTGTGTTTGGATTTAGATTTTTATTTTTAGACATTGTATAGTGTTTTTATGTTTGAAATGGATGTGTATGGATTGTGTAAAAGTTGTGTGAATTGTAGTGTATTAAATGGTTAAAACTAGTGAGAAGTGTAGTATGTGAAATGTGTAAAAGAAATAAGAATTGTAGTGAATTGTAGTGTGAATAATGGGTAAAATATATTGTGTATTTATAGTGAAAAAATAGTATTTTAAAAAAACGGTTAGAAATCAAACCGTTGGGTTTGAATTTCCTTTTTTTTACAAACGACTCAAACTCGCCGGATCCATACACAAACCAAACCGACGGACCGTCGGTTATCCGACGGAAGAAACTGAGAACCATTGGAAGAGCTCCGTGCCATCGATGTCTGTTATGTCAGTTTCAACCGATGAAAGCCGACTAATACCACTGGAAGAGCTCTAATAATGTGTGATTGTTTTAGTAAAATACCAACAATAAACAATCTAAAAATAACTCAAATTATTTTTCTTCAAAAATAGTCTGTAAATTATTTGAATAGCGAAAATCACCAAATTACCCTTTATTAACAGAATATTTCAACAATATGTATTTAAAAAAACCGTCCGCGTGTTCGCAGCGGATTGGTTGCCAGCTCAATGGTCAAGTTTACGACTTCGGTTGCAGTCCGATTTCCGTTGACTTTTCTTGACTACTCTTATTTATTTATTTTATTTTGTTTTCTATTTTATTTGTTTGAATTTTGTATTTTTATATTAAGTATAATGAAAATGGTATAATTTGTTCAAATATAATATCAATTTATAAAATTGTAATGCTAAAGTCCGATAAAAATATTGACATTGACAACATAAAAACGAAATTAAATATGCAAATAGAGGGATAGTAATTTTGAAGACTTTATTCGCATAATCTGACATCGAAAAGTGGACAAACTACCTATGACTATTTGGCACGTCCATAATTTTTAAAAGTCAAAAGTTATTTCCATTTTATGGATAATCACACCACGACCCGCTACCTGAACCACGCAGCCTAGTGGTCTGAACCACGCAATCAGAGTGCAGTTCGCAACCTGACCATCGAGTTTGCAACCAACCTATTGTTAACATGGGGACATTTTTTTAATACATATTATTTTTGGGTATTTTTTTTACAAAATTACTTGGGAAAAAATAAAAACAGAAAGTTGATTTTCCCATTTACATAAGAAGGTTTCATGAATATTTTGAGAAAATGTATTTTTAATGTGTAAAAAGTCTTTTCCACTGTATTCATTCTTTGAGCTGCATATGCATAAGATGATCTTATCATTGCGATGTCTTCGTCTTTTATCTTCAACTTCATTTTTCATTTTTGCCTCTTTAAATTATAACAGTGTATAACTAACAGACTTGTGTAACGGTCGTTAGAAAAAATGAATATATGAGAGACAACTAATGTAAATAAAATGATGCAAGAACAACAGATGAATTTTGAGACAACTCACGGGACGACCTGCACATGTAATATTTTCTTATAATTAACCTATGTTATTGTCAGTTACGACTTATATCGATTATTATATGTAATCATGATTCGGTTGGTAAGAGAATAAAATCTATGAAAAGGAAAGCATTGAATAAAAATGTTGGTTACTTTCATTGTCACATGGGCCCTGCAACATATATTTTTAACATAACCTTGTTAGACATTAGTGGAGTTACGTACAACGCAATTATTTCTTTATCCTTAAGTTAAGAAGAGTGTTTATTTATCCTTTTGTAATAATAATTTACTAACCCCTTCTATCTCATTCATTTATCCGTTTGTAATTTAAATTTACTAACCCCTTCTACTACTATGTGAGGTAATAAATTCACCAAAATTATTGAGGCATACACTAAACTTTCAACACCTTAATGCATGTAATACAATTCGCTAATGCATAACTTTTGGTGGAAATTTTGTTAAGACTAGTGTGTATTTTAATCATAGTTGTAGTAATGGTGTATTTTTTGTTGGTGTCGTAAAAATGGGTCTTACGCAATTAGGAAATGCGACCCATAAGCTGTTGTAAGTATGGTCCCAAAGTGTAAAATGCTAACCATCAATTCATTCACATCTTGATCAACGTTTCAGATACAGGAATCAACATTTCAGAGGTCCCAAAGTACAAAATGTGTTCCATGCATGGTCCCAAATTGGGAAATGTGTTCCATATGTGGTCCCAAAGTGTCAAATGCAAACCACTGTGACAGTTCGTTTGCGTCGGATCTTTTGATTCGAATCAAATTAACAAATCGTGCGGAATTCGAATTTCTTAATTTCGTACGTGAATTGAAAAATACGCGAGCAAAGTAAATAAGTTTCTATTTTATTGATGTTAATCAATTACATAAAGCACAAATAAGCTCAATCACTCAAACTCTCTCAAACTCGTAGTCAAGCTCGCTGCAAACTCAAACTTCCTGCTTAACGACACTATCACTGCTATATATATACATTTGTCATGCAGCAGACGACACTAATCAGTGTCGCTTTAGGCGACGCTGTCAAATGTCGCTATAGGTGACACTGACAAGTGTCGCTGAAACATAAAAGTGTTGCTAATATTTACACAATCAAGCTAAGTGTTCTAAACAAGCTTTTGTCACATAATAATGTATCAACAAATTCCCCCGTGACAACAACTTGTATAAATCTTCAATTTTCAACTTTAGCTTGATGAGAGAGTAGAGTTATCTTCAAGCACGTATCCATTTCTTTACATGACCCTTTTGAAAGTTCATTGATTTTTGCATTCTCGTAAGCTTATGGTCATAAAACAATATCACCTCCCCCATGACAACAACTTCACAGAAACCTTCAAGAATCTGACTGTTCATTTTGCATTCTTATTTCTTCTTTAACCCTTGAAGGATCTTCAGATTTAAGCGTTTCGCTGTTGATCATCAATCATCATACACACAAATTGATAGGGAAGTGATATTAAGAAATGTCGTTGGTTTTCTTTCTTTTTCTTTCTTCTTTCTACTTCCTTTTCTCCCTTTGGTCTTCTAATAAATGTTACTGGAACCGTGCTCAATCACATCTTTTTTATTTTATTTTAACAAATTAAACAACAATTTTAGAAACCAATTTGAGCAAGGTTCCCATAGGCTTTGAAAGTTTCGAATACCATTTATAAGTTGTGTCAATATAATCCAATAGACATTGAAACGCGGTGTTTCATTTCTAAAAAGTGTTAGTGGGATCAATGGTTAAGGAGTTATCCTCCGGAAGAAAGGAACAAAATATTTTGGTCTCTGCACCATATGGATATGAGATGGTAGTGCAAGAGCATACATTT
The DNA here is from genome assembly GCA_963930675.1 of Gnaphalium uliginosum. Classification (NCBI taxonomy): domain Eukaryota; kingdom Viridiplantae; phylum Streptophyta; class Magnoliopsida; order Asterales; family Asteraceae; genus Gnaphalium; species Gnaphalium uliginosum. The sequence goes on from OZ005681.1 coordinate 24,004,140, forward strand.
GTCGTCTCGAGTATGCGAAAGATTTTGTTTGACCAGATTATGATAATTGTATCGGTTTTGAAGCTCTTTTTGGCCTTTGACATTTGAAACCGATCTTTTGGCGTGTTCAAAGTCTCCGGAATCATAACAATCAACCTTTTGATGATCGAATATTTTGGTTGATTGTGATTTCTTAGAATACCTCTTATTCATGTGCAGAGAACAATTGGTAAACTGTGAAGATTTAGCCGGGTAAATTTTCTTCACAACCTTGACTGGTTGTTTGGTTGAGTGAGAAACTTGAGTAATTTGCTCGCGAAGATCTTGAATAGTTTTTAATGTAAGAGCATGATCTTCTTGAAGTTTGGTTACCACCGTTTGTTGACCCCCGAGTTTTGAAATCCTTTCTTCTAGTTGAACAATCTTTGACCTCATCTCTTCACGTTCAGTCTCCATATTCAGTATTTTGTATTGAAGAGTCTTAATCTCATCTTCCTTCTTTACTAACATCCCATTAGTCCCTTCGTATGAACTTTTCGATCTCAACTGAGCGTTTCCCCCAAACCTCGTTGATAAAGCTTCCCATAAATCGTAAGAAGTTACAGCCTTGTTGAAACATTTCTGCACATCTTTTAGTACGCAAATTATAATTGTCTCATAGGCTTTATTTTCTCTGTCAAATTCCTTACATTCTTCTGTAGTCATTCGTTTCATCGGCTTTTAAGGAACGTCACCTGGGAAATTTCCCTCTGCTCTTGGTCTCTCATGACGCTTGGTTATGGAGATCCATAAGTCTGTGTTAGTGAACGTAATAAACGATTCAAATCTAGTCTTCCAACTAGCGTAATCATTATTGCATAGGAATCTAGGAGGTTTATTCGGGGTATTAATCTCGTTGTCAAACTCAAGCTTTAGCCTTTCGGAACTTTCCCAAAAAAAATTTATGCACAAACACTACGGTCGCCTGTTTTTACCAAAAGTATCGACACTTAGGTAGTGTCGCCTGTTTGCTGAAAGTAGCGCCACTTAGGTAGCGTTGCCTGAGAATCAATATGTCGCTAGGTCAAAGTGTCGCCTGATAGGTCAAAGTGCCGCCGCCAAATAACCGTCTTCAACGAGTGTCGCATGATGAACTGAAGTGTCGCTAAAAACGCAAAAATTTTGAAAATCCAATTTCACTGCTGAATTCTCACAAATTTAAGTTCGTTCGATGCGCAATCACTGGCTGAAACAAATGCCGGTCTCAATTTACTGTTAATTGCAACTTTTAACGTCAAATTCAGTCCGCGAGGTTCGGCGAATACCGTAGCTTCAATTTAACGTCAACTTAATGTCAATTTCACGTATATTCGATTCAAATCTCCTCTATTTCAAAAATAGAAGGCTCTGATACCACTTGACAGTCCGTTTGCGTCGGATCTTTTGATTCGAATCAAATTAAAAAATCGTGTGGAATCCGAATTTGTTAATTTCTTATGTGAATTGAAAAATACTCAAGCAAAAGTAAATAAGTTTATGTTAATCAATTACAGAAAATACAATTAAGCTCAATCACTCAAACTCACGGTCAAGCTTTCCTGCTTAACGACACTATCACTGCTATATATATATATATATATATATATATATATATATATACATTAATGAGTGTCGCTGAAACATAAAAGTGTCGCTAATATTTACACAATCAAGTTAAGTGTTCTAAACAAGCTTTTGTCACACAATAATGTATCAACACACTAAATGAAAACCACTTAATGAAAACCATTGAATGAAAAGAGGAATTGTCTCATCCGAGAGAAACCTGGTGAATGCATATATGCTACACTTTCACAAGCATGCAAGTGTTTTTGCACGTTAGTCTTCACAAGAATACAAGTTTTCGTAAGATAGTGATAATAATAGATGCTTGTGCTATTAATAAGTTGTAAAATCAAAGAGTTTTCCTATCATTGTCTCAGATTACATTCACCTCGAACTTTATCAATTTCTCCAACCATTTAGGTTAGTTTCCAACATGAATTCACAAAATCATCTCTAACCAGGTCCACTTAATTCTGAATTATTGTTTTTGCATGAAGAACATAGAGCACTTCATCTATTTCACGGAACACTCGAAGAAGATCAACAACTAGTTGCAAGACGGTGTGATGGCTATTTTTGGAAGCTTGTTCCTCATATCCCTGATAGGCTTGTTACATATAAAAAATGCAGGATTCGGTGATTTCATTCGTATTGGTCATAAAAAATCTGTTTTTTTAACCCCAACATAAGCATATATTAAATCAACAAATTCTACATATCTCATTTTATGCCTAATCACAATTGAAGTAGTCATCGTTGATTGATCAAGCTTGATAAAACCATTTTAATATTCAATATTACCTCCCCGATATAAGTTTACCATAAATGGACATTCTATAGTCATGATGTATAAAAGTAGATGGAGAAACATACCTTTAAAATATTACATGACTTTATTTCTTCAAAACTCTGATAGGCGAAGAAGTTTTAGTAATAGATAGAATAGAGTGATAAATAAAAATGAATTTGGACACACAGATTTATAGATCTAAAACAAAAAGTAGTTCAAAACAATAAAAAAGATTATTGTAAATTTCGTCGGGACTCTACTTTACTTACTTTTTTTATCCACCGTTCGAGTTAACCCAAATGGAAACAAACTAGACACTGTTTTACTTTCCTCTTTTGTCTACCATTTACTTTTTTTTTTTCACCGGTAGCCCTAATGGAAACAAACCCGAGCGGTTGTTTTGGTGAGTTGACATCACATGATGGGTCTGCAATTAAATTTGGGACCATACATGGTTAGCATTTTACAAATTAGGACCATATATGGTTCGCATTCAACAATTTGAGACCATTGACTTTCTCTGGGACAAGGACACTTTTTCTGTCACAAGCACAGAAGTCATAGGTTCGCATTCGAGACTTTGAGACCATAGCTTATGGGTCGCATTTCTTAATTGTGCAAGACCCATTTCTACAACACCAACAAAAAGCACACCATTACTACAACTATCATTAAAATACACACTAGTCTTAAAAAAATTCCTTTTGGTGCCATCCACCACGGTCATATTTTGGGAGTAGCAAAATAAAGTGGTAACATATAAATAAAGATAGTTGTTTACAACTTCTAAAACGTATCGATCATACAATATACTGTAACAAAAACAGTACATACCCTCTCTGTATCAAATAAATTAAATTGGAAAGTAAAAGAAAGGTAACGTAAAATAAAATCCAGTATAATTGTCACATACATATTCTATATTGTTAAAACACGAAAGCTAATTTCCAGAATAAAAACTTAATTACCGATTTGTTCACGTGACAGTGATCGCATGAAAAGCCTATGAAAAAATGATAACTAAAATTAGCAAGCTTTCATAACCACGACTCCACGAGTGAAATTGCGAAGTACGTAGCCAGATAATGAAAGGTATTGACGGGCCAACAAAGGCCCAAATCAGTTATTGGATTTAAAATACATTATCTGGTCCAAATTTGAAGTTCGTTGATATGTTTGAAAAAAATAAAATAAAATAAATACTAAAATGGCTTAGAAACGTTGTGTTTTTCATAACTATCTTATTATTAAGAATTGAGTATTGTTAATGACAACACTAAAACTGTAAATAATGTGCATCTTATTATTAAAAATTGGGTATTGTTAATGACAACACTAAAGACTGTTAAATAATAACGTGCATATACTTCATTTTTGAAATACATCTCACACGTTGACAAATTTAGAATTTTATATTTACATTTTTGACAATTTAGTGATATAGTGATTTACCTTTAAAATGAATCCATATAATCCATATTACTATTTGGCCCATTTTCCATGATGTTTGACCTTCAGATGTCAATTAACTAAAACTCCACTTCCCTCTCTCAAAGGAATTGCAATCCCCCTATTTTTGTTAAATACAACTTCGAATACACAGGTTTCTTCTATTATCCATATTGTTCAAAAGACTAATCATTTGATTACTTGATTTCTTAAGCTCATATGCTAAGTCATCAATGCGACAATAATAAGAGGACGAGAAACAAAAAAATCGAATCTTGCTCCTTTATCAGCATCACCTATTAGGCTGTTACACTGTCGGTATTACTGTTCTGCACAAATCATGTACCCATCAGCAACTTCTATCCCACGAGAGTATGATTTGTCAGGTTTCAACACACTCTTTTTAAGAATCAAGAATCAAGTTAAGTATACTCAAGTTAGGTACACATTCTATCAAGCTACAAATCTTTCATAGCGTTCAAGTTCATCGTTTACTAGGGAGAACCTAAGGTAACAGTATCTAGAACTCCAGAACGTGAGAAAGGATGTCAAGATCTTCATTGGCAGGATGGAATGGTTCTAGAATGTTGGAGAATTTTCCAGCGGCCACAGATCTATTTTCAAACAGAATTTGTAAATATTTATCAGGATACTGCTAAAATCTGGGGCATGATCTACAAGAAAGGAAGTCAACTCGTTCTTTGATATAAATTGTGGAGATACTTTTTTTAGTATTTATAAACTGAACTTGTATTTTAAAAGATAATTTAAAATCATAATATATTTTGAACATTAAAATCTGTCAATGATAGTAGTCTTTCTGTGATTTGAATTATATCTTTGTTTTCCTGTAAATCTAAATAAGTTATAGAATTTGACCACAATATCTCTATTTGAAATGGGCTACAGTATAAGCAATGGGAATAAACAACTAACCTGATGATAATTAGAATAAAGAGAAATGAGTACACAGCCAGCTTAGCAAACCGATACTTTTTTTCAGCATCAACGTATCTGAAGACTTCCGTTACATCTATAAGATGTTTTCTTTTCATGTATCTGAAACACATGAAAGAAGAATGTATAAACAGCGGTTATAAGATGTAAAAGCAAAACGGGTGGGTCGGGCGGATTGAGTGGTGGATCAAAACAGGTCACATTTGGGAACGTGTCGTGTCAAGTTTATCCGAAACACTTTTTGTGCATTCTATAGATCATTAGTGCGTCAAATATGATTACAGTAATTATACTATTACAGTTAAGAGTTCAAACTATTTTGAGTAAAATAAGTTAGAAGGTTTTATGTGATAAAAATTCACTTTGGCCAACTTTTGACCCATTTCCATTTAGGATTTTATCATAATTTCACCTAGTTGACCTGTTATGGATAAAACCAACCAAGAATGGTCCCATTAATACGTAAATACATGTTGGAAGATTTGATATTAGATGTATTTCATTTTAAGGCCACCTAGATAAATGTTGGTAGATCAGAAAAAATGGAACTTACAACATGAGATTGTAGACAGTGATCGGAAGTGTAAGAAGGAACGTGAACCAATAGCCCATCAGAAGAAGAAAAGCAGAACACAGACCATGGAGTGCCATTTCAGGGATGACCACAGCATTAATGCGAGATGATGATTCATATGGGTTCATATAGTCAGACTCCAAATCCGTTAGGCACACAATCTGTGAGTTCAGTCGATAACATTAGATACTACTTGAAAATAAAATATTTAAAATTCTGCCAAGTACTGACCACCAGCCATGACAAGTTGGACAGTGAGAAACATAACGTAAAAACAAGAACTAGCTGCAACAGCTAGAGGTGGCAATTTCGACCCAATTAGTTATGGATCAGTTAACAGGGTCCATAGTTTCACCCTACCGGGTCAAGTGGGTCAAATAAAACAAAATTAGCTGAAGGGAATGGGTCCAGTGGGTCAAACAGGTTAAAATTCACCCAAAGTGTATTTTTAATACTAATAGCTTGATAATCATTTCATCTAAGAAAATTAGACTATCACTGTAATAAAAATGTGCATGTAATAATTATACTTAACACAGTTTACATTTATAGAAAATGAACAAACATTGTTTGCAAGTCAATCGAATCCACTCCATTTCAACCCGAACCCGTTACCCAATCCGTCCCACATTTCCACTTTTCCACCTCAACAAAAAAAATAATGAATAAAACACATACACAAATAAGCCCTCATCATTTAAGTGATGTCCTTCGTGCATCAGTTATATAATAAAATTAGGAGCCCCCTTATAAGTCCTATGTTATTGCCTCTTAAAACTCTCCACCAAGGTTTTAGTTGGTTTAAACGTTACTCGGTTAGTTTGTTACATTAGCCTCGTGGACGTGTCGTCTAGAGTGCATTTACAAAAGGTTAATTTATAATGTGAAAAAACTTCAAAAAAGAAAATTAACCAACAGGCGTAGCCCGTAGATGCAAACAGAACCTGCAGATCTTTTCATCACAAAAACTCGATAACACTAGGTTTTCTATAATTTCTTTAAGGTCTCTCAAGTGCATAATAACCTTAAATCACATTAAAGATTGTAGCTTTAAAACAATATGCATCTGATCTCACATGAATATAAACTAAATAAGTAAGTTTGGTCATAGGCAACATATAATAAACATGAACAGTTACTAAACAATGTACAGAGTTCATTAGCTGAGGGAATAAAGAGTAAAATTGGCATTTAGGAATAACACAAATCTTGATCAAACCCTAAACCCTAAACCTAATTTCAACTCAGATAAATACGAACAGCTGTAATAGAGAATTGGAATGAGGGGATACCTGATAGAGATTAGAGGCGATTAAGGCCATGTTGATGATGAAAAACAAGAACCATGAAATTACTTGCCACAACATCGTTAATGATAGTAATTGTTAAATAAAGTTTGTAAACAAACACTGAATTTAGGGAAATCAAGAACTTGCGGATGGCTGGGAGCTTATTATTATTATGCAGCTGGTTGTAATCAAGAACTCACAGGTTCACCGTTCACAGCCAACCAAAGATGCAAATAAAAGGTGGGAACGAAGGTTGTAAATGAAAAAGGTGTTACGCAAATTCGGTTAAGGTAATGAACTTCTAACTTCTTTACATTTACATTTATGTAATTTGCGGTAGTTTTTCGCGTGTTGATCACGCGTTAATAAAAATATATATAATTTTTTTGTATACTATATTTTAATACATTTTTACACACTAAACTTTAATCAAGAATACATGTGTGTTTTGTTTTGGTACGGTTCGATTCCTTTCGATTTAGAAAAAGTACCCCAATTATAAAGTTTGGTTTTTGAAACGGGCTTGGTTTTTGTAACTTAAATCTATCTTGACTCAAAATTATGTTCAGTTTGACTCCCTCATGTCTAATAATAAGGAGTACCTTAGTGAAGAGAAAAATGATAGTTCTTAGTTCTTACCTTTATTTTTTTAAAATAAAGACTCAGTTTTGTAAAAGAGTATGTTATGGGTAAATTGTAAAATTAATATGTTACTTTTAGAAGTTAATAATTATTTTATGACAAATTAAAATAAAAAGATAGACACTTATTTTAAGACGAGAGTAATTAATTCAGTTATTGATTAAAACTTGAATTTGGTTCTACCGAGAAAGATAATTTTTCGTTTTTTTATTCACTCATTTTTGAGTTTATATCCAAACACATAAATAAAAATTAAAGTCACGTTTTGCATATAATGCTAAACTCATAGAAGTACATTACATATATTACAACCAGATCTTTAACTCGTGTGTACACACGACCCGTTAAATTTTTATTTAAATTCATTAATTAGTTATGCAAAAATATGTATATGATTAAATTTTAACATTTTATTTCAGTTAAAAAAAACAATATAGTTTGAAACTAAGTTATTCAAAATACAGTAGTATGTGTATTAAAATCTATTTAGTATCATATTAATGTTACCTTTTGTATATTAGTTTGAGTGTGTATAGTAGAATATAAGTTTGTAATCGCAAGCGTATAACACAAGTGAAACTATATTGAATTAAAAAAATACAGTACAATTATGCATCACCAAATAAAAAGTATTATGGAAAAAATTGTATAAATAATTTGAAAAACGTACATCTTTACATGTCTAAAGTGAAGATGAATGATTGATACTAGTGAGTGCCCATGGGATCAACAAACATAATTGCAAAAAATCATAAATTATTCGTATATTATGTATGTATACCATATTTAGGAGTGTTAATCGGGTTAGCCCGACCTTAATTCGGGTTAGTTGATTTTTTATACAATGAAAGTTTACCTCGCAATCTAACCCTATTAAGCAATCGGGTTCTTGGGTTCTGGGTTTAACGGGTTGATCGGGTCGGTTAAAGTTGGATTTCGAGTTGACCCGTATAAGTTGCTCTACTTAGTTTTAATCTAGATGTATCATAATGTATAAACTCCAAATGTTGAAGAACAATATAAGCTCAAGATATACACACTATATAGTGGATGATGCCTTTATTTACAAGCATAAAAAAAGGAAGCGTCTAGGTGTTTTTTTTAATGGTACGTATGTGTTTTTTATTTTATTTTACGTAGTTAATTTTATTAGCGATTTTGTGTGCGCTAAGTTAATTGTAATTGTAAAAATTAATAAAAAAAAAAAACAGTACTCGGTTAAATCGGGATAATCGGGTCCACCCGTACCTGATTAAGTTTCTCTATTTAACCTGTAACCCGACCAAAATAAGTATTCGGGTTAGGTTAACTTGAATAACCCGATTAAAACTTTTATCTTATGACCCTAAAAGTCCTAATAGGGTTAGGATCGGGTCGGGTCGGGTTTTTTTGACACCCCTAACCATAATACCTATGTGCCTAGTAAACCTGGACCAACAACAGTGTAATATCAGTGATCAGTAATTTAACTAACTTATGATTTATAATAGAATATTAAAACGAGGTGTAACAGCTAAGGGATTCACAACACAAAGATGTAGTAACAATACCATAAATTTAACAGTCTCCCTAAATAAAAAAAAAAAATACATAAGTTCGTTCAAGGAGACAAAGGTTCTGTTACAAATAAAATCACAAAAATTTGTTCCAAAGTTCACAATTTATAGCTTGTTTGATAAAATCCCATGCGCTTGCCCACACATGATCTAAACCAAGTAATTTGTCCAATCGGGGACTAAAGTTTTGTCCAATCGGGGACATAAATACTGTCCAATCGGGGACATAAGTAAATCAATGCGAAAAGAATTGGAGAATTAAGGGAGTGAATGTTCATGCCTTAAGACTTGTGGATATTAAAGTCTTTATTAAAAACTATTGTCGATGTACGTAGCAAAGAGGTTTTTTAGGGGAATTATATTTTTAAAACTACATTCGATAACTTATAATGGAAATCAAAGATTGCATTATACATTTTCTTCCATCTGACTACTTGTTCTATTCTATCTAATCTATCTAAACCACTAATAAAAAAGAGACAAATCGAAATATACGGCTACCTTGTTACGACTTCACTCCAGTCACTAGCCCTGCCTTCGGCATCCCCCTCCTTGCGGTTAAGGTAACGACATCTCTTTCCTTTATCAGGGGTTCTACCAATTTATAAATTTTTATTCCACTCATAGATTCCAGTCAAAGATTCATAGAATCGAAATTCCATAATTAGATTTTAATTTTGAATGATATAAAATAGAAGATTTAATACAATTATGAAATTAATTGTTTTTTAAAACTATTATTTATGATGTAATTATCTCCTTAGTTTTAGCTAATTTGATAAAATTAAACAATTTTATTGGCTAATTGGATTTTTGATAACATCATCAAGGGTTTCTTATATTATTTTTACTAGGTTATAAACTCGTGATTACACGGGCTTTCTAAGAGGCTTTTGTACTTTAAATATAGGTAAGTTAATATGTAGCCATTAGTTACTTAAGCATTAATAATGTTAAGTATTAAACTTTGTATTTCAATGGTTCTCGGGATAAATATATAAACATACAATTATGATAATTAAATTAAAATGTGCATTTCACATAAAATTATCTTTCATATTTGAATGTTAAACCCGTGAATACATATTCATTTCGCATAAAACTATCTTTCGTTTATTTGAATGTTAAGCATGTGAATATATACGAATATCGAATAAAAGTATTTTTCATAAACCCCTATGAATACACATGCATTTCGCATAACACTATATTTCATTTATTTGAATGTTAAACCTGTAAATACATACGCATATCGAATAAAAGTATTTTTCATAAACTCGCATATACCCACAGATTGTTAAATGCGACTTTTCGTTGTATTAGTGTGAATATATTCTATCTAATGAGGGATTATTATTACGATGGTATTATGTTAATTGATTAATTAATTTAATAAATAAAAGTTATTTAATAGGAATCTTCGAAACAATGACGTTATCTCCTCAATGTTTGGTAATTCAACTTCTCGAAAAACATATTTATTTATTTATTTTATTTAGATAGATATGAAAGGTATAACTCGTTTATTTATATTATATATAAAGTATTTATTTGTTTAAAAAGAGAAATTTTAGGTGAATAAATGCATTTGATTGGTTAATTGAAAGTGTGATGAAATTAAAGCATTTGATTGGTCAATAGACCTTGATTTTAAGCAAAATTGAAGATAACAAAGTTTTCTTTTATTAATATTTAGAAGATTAAGATTAAGATAAGATAAGATAAGATATATACTAAAATTGATGGATTCCTGTTTTTCAATTCGATTTTTAAGGTATATCCAATCGAATTGAAAGTTTGTCCTAATCTTAAAACCAAAAATTGATGCATCGGCTTTTACTTTGATTCGCTTTAGTATATGGGTTAGTTCTATTAGATGATAGTTTAGAACTTAGCCCGATTATGTAAATGAGTAAAGATCTATTAGGTTTATAATTAGAGTTTTAGGGTTATAATTTAATCAATTACTATCATATCTTAATAAAATTATTATTAAGGATTTTCATCATTCAACATAATATCATAATGTCAGAGCAGATTTTATACCCTTTAACCGAACTCTTCCGCCGTCTTTCTTTTTGCGTTCCGAATCTACTACCTTCATTAACCTTTATTACAATTTCTACTTCACCTCCCATTATCCCATATATCTTCTTTAAATTCTTATTTCATTGTCTGTCTACAACCTTTGTTTAAGGTTCTAAGTTTTTGCTTTATATTATTAAAAAATATATATGTGAAAAATATATGTTGTTGTTAATCAATTGGAGACACAACTAAGCGTTCTCTTAATTTCCTTCTCTTGTTCTCACGGCATGCAAGAGGTTAAGTTTATCACTGTAATTGCTATTGCGTAGCCAGAAATTTGCCTTACCGGTGGCACAACTGAAATATACGATACACTAAAACTTAATTATAAAAAATACAATTTAATAGAAAAGTGTTTCTCAACTGATTTCAATGGAAAACCTAAAGGTTTAAAAAAACATGTAATTGCTATAAACTTGAATAACGATCCAGAGATTTTTCATCCATACAAATTGCAATTGCAATTCATTCATTATATAATTGAAACGCCCCAAAACTTCTTTAAAAAAAAAAAAAAAAACATGACGTACGCGATCCTGGTATAGGTACGCGATCGCGTACTTATCACATACCGAGAGTACACAATCCTACCAAAGGATACGCGATCGCGTACTCAATACGTGGAAAGTTTCTGTATGAGTTTTAGTACAAGGTACGCGATCCCGGTAAGGGTACGCGATCGCGTACCTACAACATAAAGGCTTCTGATTCATTTTCTTCACTAGGTACGCAGTCCTGAACAACACATCCTACACAATTCAAGTTTTTGACCCAATTTGAAACGCGCATAACTTTTGACTCGTTTATAATCCCGGCCTGAAATTTTGCAGATATGCTTAATATTACATAATAAAAGTTTTCCATTTGGCACTTTTTCAATAATTGCATTTTCAATGGTTTTGAACTATCAATCGAAATCTAACCATTCTAGCCACTCATGCGACCAAGTGGACATCATACTAACATACTACTATGTACCATACTTCCAGAAATTTGAAACATTCATTTGGACATATATCAAGTAACTCAATTCATCAAGACCATCATACGACTAGTTTCAACAAAACGACCCGTTTGAGGGAACCATTTCGACCCATTTGAAAGCCTTCAATAGTTTAACATAACCTACACCAATTTAACATTTACCAAGAGTAATTTCAACCAAAAACAACTTTTAACATAGTGCTTTACAAGGGTTTCATACACAACCACTTCTTCACAAAAGATGATCATTTTCAAGGATCAACAACCTTACTAAATTGGGCGTTTTACATATCGAAATCAAGATTAAAAGGATTACTTACTACTACCTTGTAGCAAGTCCACCGCTATTCTCGTTTGAGCTTTTTACCCAAATCACCCCGCGTCCCACTTTGCTCACCTACATATATCAATAACAATACGGTAGCAAGCATACTTAGTAAGTAAAGGAAAATATAACATCAACATTAACATTAACATAGCAACATAACTCGAATTAAGGATCTTCGACTCCATACATTTTAACTCAAAGAGTCCATACGATGGTGTCAAGAACATGGTTGATTGAATACTCTTGTATCTCAATCACCACCCTTAAATTTCACCATTTAGTGTGATCATTGAATACTCGTGTATCTCAATGATCCCACTTCATCCATACATACAAAAGGGCAATTACTTGACTACTCGATGTAATCAAAGTATTGTAATTTAAGTACATACTCATCCATTACTTACCTTAAATTTGTGATCAATTAGTTCAAGCAACTATTTCTCCACTCTTGTATCAGCTAAACATATCAATACACATACATGAATTATTTACAATTTAATGAACTCAAAGTTAACTTTTTAACATCCAACTAGCTAGAATTCAAGTGTTTCACTTCTAACACTCATTTCTCAATTAGCCATCATACACTTATATCATAATGTTACACATACTTATAGGTGATTAAGTTGTCATTTAACAACAATAACAACCTATAATCACCTTCATCTCATTCCTTTACTTATTCATTTACATGAAACATTAAGTAGAACTCCAATAATCATACTTAATTTACTTACTAAACTCTTAACAATGAAAATCATTATTTTAAACTCATAACATCTGTACAATAATTATTATACACCCATAAACCCATAAATTCCCAATCTCTCAATTTATGGTTCTTCACCCAAAATCATCTAACAATCAAATTAAGGGTTTAGAGAGGGTGTTCTTACCTTAGGAATGTAGAATCAAGATATTAAAACCTTCAATTCCAAGAACCTAGCTCAAATTTGATTTCTCTCTTTGGCTTCCTTCTTCCTTTCCCGTACACACTCCCACACACAACACTTAGAACTAAATTTCCAGATTCTTCATGAAGGAGAGTGATTTAATTGAGCATTTTCATTTCCCCCCCTCAAGTTACACTAATTGGCACTTTCGGCCCCTCAAGTTATAATTCTTTTATATTTCTAACCCAAAAACTATATTTGTATTTAACACCAAATACAAATATAAGTATTTAAATAACATACATTTTTAACAATATAAAACTTACAAATTTTGAAGTGTTACAATAATATACATAAATTTTACATAATTCTTGGGTTTCTACTTAAATTTGAAATGGGACACTCATAAATTTGGAATTTGATTGTTAAAAGTGTAATATATATTGGTCTTAGTGGTACCACAATGAAATTTGAAAAGTGTCATTAGTTAAGGCCCAAAAGGATTAATACTACCATGGCCCAATGCACTGATTTCCTTTGCCACCATTCCTTACAACGTGGCTCTGCCACTGCATAGCTACTAACGGTATGAAGTTGTAAGTCCGATTCTAATTTTCGAATTTCTGATTTCTATCATCTATATTGCTTTTTTCTTTTCTTTTCTTTTTTTATTAGAAAGTTAAGCGCTACAACTACTTCACACGTATATACAATCACAAATATTTACTTAATGTCTCTCACGAGACTTGAAACCATAACCACTAGGTTGAGAGACAACTCACATACCACTAGGCCAAAGACCCTTTGGTATCATCTATATTGCTTTTACCAATAATTTTTCTCTTAGTTCCAATATCTCTTAATATGTAAAAGAAAAGCAAAATTAGGTTTTCCTACTAAAAATAGATCAATATAAAGTAATATTGACCATTAAATGTCCAAGGGAAAATAATTAGAACAATAAATATCATCTTCTAACCTTGACTACCTAAATAGAAAATTGGATTCAAGACAAAAGACGGTAATGCCCTTGAATTTTAAGTATAATTACCCATGCTTAACATTAGTATTTACATTTAATTAATTTAATAATTTTAATTACACATTTTTCTTTTAGACGATTAAGGCTACTTTAATGGCCATCCAATTTATTTAAATTAAATTCGTAATTATTTTCTTATAACGTATTTTTCAAATTAGCATATTTACAATTATATCATTTTTCAATTGTAATACATTTCTGGAATGATATGATGTTAACATTTAGTTAAAGGTGTATTTAGGTTGGGTTAAATTACCATAATCAATGTGTATAATAATAATAATAAATAAATAATATTTATATTTACATGTGTAACTATTAATTTCATCCAATTTCGATTACAATACTGAATATAATATTTACTTAGGTAAATAAGTTACATAATCAAATTGAAGTGAATACAAAATACATGTATTATATTTAGACTTTAATAGATAAGACGTATATATGTGTATTAGTATATACATACAATTTTACTTCAATTTTAATTGCATGACTGAAATAACGTCAATATGAAAAATAACGTCGTATGATAGTTTAAGTACACAAAAAATATCTCTTATGGTACATTGATTTAACATAAATTATTTATTTTTAATTTGTCGTCATAAAGTGAATAAGTGATTTTTCATTATTTAATTGATTGATAAGTGAATAAGTGAATTCAAGTGAATAATCAAATTTTCATTGTTCTGATACGATTTCAAAATATAAATACGTCTGCTCCTGCATGACTAATATATATTGTATATTGACTAATTTCTATATTCTTAAATTATTATATACAACTTTTGAAGTAATCTATAGTAACTGTTTTATGTGATAAATGTTTGTATTCACAATAGAGAGAGTCTCTCACTTTGTTCTGATCTTATTTGTTGAGAAGATTATGAAAATAATGTGGTTGATTTTTCACGAAATCACATAATTACTATTAATTGATTTTAATTTCAAATTTTAAAATTTGAAATCAACTTCACATTACCAGCAAATAAAACAATGACCGTCGATGAGGGTTTTACTCCGCTCAATCTTATCCATGGTGACATGGACGACTGGAAGATTTGTGTTAAAGTATTAATAACGTGAAAACAAAGCTACATGAAAAATCTTACACAAATCGTTTCCATAAAAATCATCATGTTGGATCAACAGGTAACTAATGTATTATCCATTTGATTTATTTCGAAAAATATGAATAATAGTTATCATGGTTAAAAGTATCTCGAAGATTATTAAATAGTAACATTGGAGTTTAAGTTTAATATATATGAATCCATAGTTATTATGGACCCAAGATTATTAAAACTATGTTTGAATCCAGTTTGACTCTTTATTGAATGTAGGTGTTATGGTTGGTGCACCGAAAAAGAAAAATGCGTTTGAATAATGCATTTTTTATCGATAAATATGATTGTCCATATCTATTAGCTATAGATTAGATGAGTTAGAGTCCTACTAGTTTACTATTGCTTGGAGAGCACTCCGATGTACTCTATATATATACTATGGTTTCATATGAATAATATATCTCTTCCTTATTCTCTTTAATTTACAACACGTTATCAGCACGAGTCTCTCCTTTGAATTTAGGGTATAGCTTCGGCAGTTCTTTTTCTTTGCGGTACGGCACTAATTTTTTTTTTTCCGTTCACTCAATATGCTTTCTTTTATATTTTGTTTTGAATAGCATGTTATATTATATAAGATATGTGAGTTATGATCTGCATGCATATTATATGTCTTGATACATATTCAATGAAAACAAAAGAATCTGAGATCATATGTAGGCCATATATTTAACGATGCATTGCTTATTTTATTTGATAATTTCATGGTATTAAAACCATCTATGATTAAAATAAAAAAAATAAAAAAAAAGTAAAAACCATGTGATTAATTTGTCGGTAATATACTTTTATGGTACCTGAGATTAATTAATACGATTATTAGACTTGTATTATGTAATCAATAGTTATCGATATTGAACTTGTATGATTTTGATCAAACCTATATATGTTTTATTGTTTATTTAGTTAATATAGTTAATATATATAATGATACATGTGTACCACGAATCGTATAAGTGTCCCATACGTGTCACTTATTAGAAACATAAAATTCACATGGAATTGACACATACATATGAAGAATTAAACATCTTTAATTGTGTATGATTTATTTGATCCTTGTACAATATTAATATTAAGGCCTATATTTGACTGTTATTAATAGATAGATTATCATTGTTCTATGATTATGTGATAGCAATATAAATTATAATAGTTTTATATTTTATTTATATCCTCTATGCTTTCACGTCTGAATGATAATTAATATAAAATCTTGGCAGTTGTTTTCTGTATATTTGATTAATTTTATACTAAATAGAGTAATTTAAATTTATCATTCTATACATATAAACAATTAATTAAGAATCATTATGATTTGTGAATTACGTTCAAATATTGTTATTAGTTGAGAGTTTGACAACAATATTAACAATATAAATGGCAGTAGGAAATTAAAATATATATATATATATATATATATATATATAAATAATATTAATAATAAAATAATAATAATAATAATAATTATAATAATAATAAAATAAGAAAAATAAATAAATAAATAAATAAATTGACTTAGCTCCCAAGTTCAACACATCATCTTGATAAATTATAAATTTTGACCTACTTATGTGATCATAATTTACCATAACACTTTGTCTATGTGATTATCTGATATCTGATAAATTATTTATATAATATGCTATTTGCCTATGTGTCACTTTACGTTATAATATAATATCATAAATAATCATATATTATATCATTCTTTATAGTAATTCGTACTTTAATGATAGTATTAAATTTATGTTTTGGTAGTTTCATTGATTTAAACTGAACACAAAGATTTTTTTTTGTTCCTGTTAGTTGTTACACCATTGTGCTTTTGAGTAGTTTTAGGGATAAAAATAAATAAATAAAATAAAATAATTAATGACAGAGTAGCACTGATTATTTGATTCTTAGTTTATCTCAACATGTAAGTCTTACTATTATAGTTTCTTAATACGTTACTATAGCTCTTAATATTTACTCCGTTCTTAGGCGTACTTGAATCTGAAACTAATTGCATTTGTTATTGTTAATTCGTGAGTGTTTCAAAACTTATTTGTCAACATAAACTTTAATCTTTGTATGATTGATTTATAATATAGTTCATCACGACAAGCCTTTCAAAACTTGAGTTCTTGGCATTGGACATTTCGGGAAAAAACTATTTGTCTTGGATACTGGATGCTGAAATGCACTTGTATGCTAATGGTTTGGGTAATACGATTAAAGTTGGAAACCAAACTACTCCTCAAGAAAAGGCAAAAACAATGATCTTCTTACGACACCACCTACATGAAACTCCGAAAACTAAATACCTCACTGTCAAAGATCCACTTATTCTGTGGACAAATTTGAAAGACCGGTATGACCACCAAAGGACTGTGATTTTGCCACGCGCTCGTTATGATTGACATCACTTGAGGTTGCAAGATTTCAAGTCCGTGAATGATTACAACTCGGCTATGTTTCGAATCACCTCACAGTTGACATTATGTGGGGAGAAAATTACTGATGCGGATATGTTCGAGAAAATATTTTCCACTTTTCATGCATCCAACATTCTGTTGCAATAACAATATCGTGAAAGAAGTTTTAAGAGGTATTGTGATTTGATTTCAGTTTTGCTAGTAGCTGAGCAAAATAACGAGCTCCTCATGAAAAATCATGAGACACGTCCAACTGGTACCGCTTCCATCTCGAAAGCGAATGTGGCAACATACAATGACCAAAGTAACACTCGCGGTCATGGCGGTGACCATGGTCGTGATCGTGGACGTGGCCGTGGACGTGGTTGTGGTCGTGGCCGCGGAGGAGGCCGTGGTCAAGGACGTAATCAGAGAGTTTATCATGGTGTTCAATTTAAGAACACATATAACCAAAGGGGGAAATAACAATAAGTATGAAAGAGGTGGAAAAGCTAAAGGTGGTGTGTCTAATGCATGTCATCGTTGTGGAAGTGAAGATCATTGGGTACGTGCTTGTCGTACCGCCAAGCATCTAGTTGAGCTCTACCAGTAATCCCAAAAGAACAAAGGGAAAAGGGTAGAAGCAAATTACACTATTGAGGATGATAAAAATAATAGTTCCCGTGGAAGTCAAGAACATATGGAAGCAACTCATTTGGAGGCTGGGGACTTCCTTACGAATGACTGATCATTAAAATTATTTTAATTATTTTTATGTGCCATGCATTTATTTGTTAGCTTTACCTTATTTTTAGATTATTTTGAACTTTGTTGCATGTCATGCCTTTTGATTTTAGTTTACTTTGATTGGTTCTGAACTTATTTTTGAATGAAGTATTTTTTAGTTTTAATTATTTAGTTATTTATACTTTTAATTTGTAGCAATATACTTTTCTTTTGAAGCAATATGAATCATAGTGTTGAATTGGCTAATGAGGATGAAGATATGTGTTTATTGGATAGTGCTACTACACATACAATTCTAAAGAAGAGAAAATATTTCTCTAATTTCATTATTCAAGAAGCAAATGTTAGCACAATATCTGGTAGTGCAAAATTAATAGAAGGCTCGAGAAGGGCCGATATAGTATTACCGGGAGGAACACAATTTAAAATTGATAATGCATTATTTTCCCCCAAGTCTAAACGAAATTTATTAAGTTTCAAAGATATTCGTAAAAATGGATATCATATTGAGACTACAAATGAAAACCATGCTGAACTTCTTCTTATTACAAATACCATTTCGGGTAAAAAGCATGTGTTTGAGATATTATCCACATTTTCCTCCGGTTTATATTACACTATTATTAATGCAATTGAATCAAATGCGGTCATTAATCATAAGTTTATGGACCGAGATAACTTGATCCTATGGCATGACCGGTTAGGCCATCCCGGTCCTACGATGATGCGGAGAATTATTGAACAATTATGTGGGCATAATTTAAAGAGTCAAAGAGTTCTTGAATCTAAAAATATAACATGTGTTGCTTGCTCGCAAGGAAAGTTAATTACTCGCCCATCACCTGCAAAGATAAGGAATGAATCCCTTAATTTTCTGGAAAGGATACAAGGAGATATATGTGGACCTATACATCCTTCTTGTGGACCATTTAGGTATTTTATGGTTTTAATTGATGCATCTACTAGATGGTCACATGTGTGCTTATTGTCAAGTCGCAATCTGGCGTTTGCGCGATTACTTGCCCAACTAATATGATTAAGAGCACATTTTCCAGATTATCCTATTAAGACAATTCGTCTAGACAATGCTAGTGAGTTTACGTCCCTAACATTCAATGACTATTGTATGTCGATTGGGATAAGTGTTGAACATCCGATCGCCCATGTTCATACACAAAATGGGCTTGCTGAATCTTTTATCAAGCGACTTCAAATGATTGCAAGACCAATGATAATGAAAACAAAACTACCAGTTTCTGCTTGGGGCCATGCAATTCTACATGCAGCAACACTAATACGCATCAGGCCAACAAGTTATCACACTTCATCCCCGATACAATTGGTTTTTGGTCAGGAACCAAATATTTCTCATCTACGAATCTTTGGTTGTGCGGTATATGTCCCAATTGCTCCACCACAACGAACAAAGATGAGACCTCAGAGAAGGTTGGGAATATATGTTGGGTATGAATCATCATCTATTATCAAATACTTAGAACCATTAACGGGGAATTTATTTACAGCTAGGTTTGCTGATTGCCATTTTGATGAGACAGTATTCGCGACATTAGGGGGAGAGGATAAACAGCTGGTAAGTGAAATAAGTTGGAAAGAATTATCATTATCTCATCTTGATCCTCGAACTAAACAATGTGACTTAGAAGTTCAAAAGATAATTCATTTACAAGGATTAGCAAATCAGTTACCAGACGCATTCACTGACCCAAAGAAAGTGACTAAGTCACATATACCAGCTGTTAATGCTCCGATTAGAATTAATGTCTTGGATGGAGATCACATGGGTAAGGAGTATAATGCACGTATGAAGCGTGGTAGATCGATCGGTTCCAAAGATAAAGTTCCTCGAAAGAAAAAAGAAGCAACTAATCAAGATAGTCAAATCGAGGCAAAAGATACGCTAGAAGGCCCTCTTGAAGAGGCTTTAGACACGATGGTTCAAGAAGAACCTCAGACACCTGAAAATGAAGAGATCTCAATAAATTATACTATGTCTAGAAAAATATGGAATCGAAATGCAATCGACGTCGATGATACATTTTCATATAATGTATCGCTAGAAGTAATGGAAAATGATGAGGCTCAAGAACCAAGATCTGTTAAGGAATGCAGACAAAGAAGTGATTGGCCAAAATGGAAAGACGCAATTGAGGCAGAATTGAATTCTCTTGCAAAACGAGAAGTTTTTGGACCGGTAGTTCATATACCTAAAGGTGTAAAACCTGTGGGGTATAGGTGGGTCTTTGTGCGAAAGAGAAATGAGAAAAATGAAATTGTAAGATATAAAGCTCGATTGGTTGCACAAGGATTCTCACAAAGACCTGGAATGGATTATGAGGAGACATATTCTCCAGTGGTGGATGCAATAACTTTTCGATATCTTATTAGTCTGGTAGTACAAGAAGGAATTGATTTGCGTCTAATGGATGTCGTGACTGCCTATTTTTATGGCTCACTTGATACAGAAATTTACATGAAACTACCTGAAGGGTTTAATCTGCCTGAGTCATGTAAAGGAAGTTCTCGAGAACATTATTCGATCAAATTAAACAAATCTTTACATGGACTAAAGCAATCCGGACGTATGTGGTACAATCGTCTTAGTGAGTATGTTATAATCGTTGTTTATGTGGATGATTTGAATATCATAGGAACTCCTAGAGAGCTTCCTAAAGCAATTGAGTACTTAAAAAGTGGATTTGAGATGAAAGACCTTGGAAAAATAAAATTTTGTCTTGGGTTACAAATTGAACATCTTAAGGATGGAATCCTTGTGCATCAAGAAACTTACATAGGAAAAGTGTTGAAAAGATTTTATATGGACAAATCACATCCACTAAGCACTCCAATGGTGGTAAGGTCACTAGATGTTGAAAAGGACCCCTTCGACCTCCGAAGGATGATGAAGAAATTCTTGATCCAGAGATACCTTACTTAAGTGCAATTGGAGCATTAATGTTTCTCGCTGATCATACACGACCTGATATATCATTTTCTTTAAATCTATTAGCGAGATACAGCTCGTGTCCTACAAGGAGACATTGGAGTGGAATAAAGCAGATATTTCGCTACCTTCAAGGTACAAAAAATATGGGTTTATATTTTACTAACCAATACAAAACTAGTTTAGTTGGTTTTGCAGATGCAGGATACATGTCCGACCCCCATACTGGTTGATCTCAAACTGGTTATGTTTTCACAAGTGGATGTACTGCAATTTCTTGGCGTTCAGTGAAGCAAACAATCACAGCCACTTCATCAAATCATGCAGAGATTCTAGCAATTCATGAAGCAAGTCGAGAGTGCGTTTGGTTACGAAATGTGATACATCAAATCCGTGATTCATGTGGTATATCTTCTGGAAATGAGGCACCCACAATATTATATGAAGACAATACAGCATGCATTGCTCAACTTAAAGAAGGATACATCAAGGGTGATCGAACCAGGCATATTGCGCCAAAGTTCTTCTTCACTCATGACTTACAGAAATGTGGAGATATCAAGATACAGCAAGTTCGTTTAAGCGAGAATCTAGCAGATCTGTTTACCAAGGCACTTCCTAATTCAACATTTCAGAAGCTTGTTCGTGACATTGGGTTGCGTCGACTCGATGACCTCACCTGATGCACTCATCAGGGGAAGGAAATACGCGCTGCACTCTTTTTCCCTTAGTTATGGTTTTATCCCACAGGGTTTTCCTAACAAGGATTTTAACGAGGCAACATCCCCACGCATATTAAAAGATTATGTACTCTTTTTCCTTCACTAGGATTTTGTCCCATTGGGTTTTACCTAGTAACGTTTTAACGAGGCATAACTCTTAATGTAATGGACATTCAAGGGGGAGTGTTGTGGATAAATATGGTTGTCCATATCTATTAGCTATAGATTAGATGAGTTAGAGTCCTACTAGTTTACTATTGCTTGGAGAGCACTCTGATGTACTCTATATGTATGCTATGATTTCATATGAATAATATATCTCTTCCTTATTCTCTTTAATTTACAACAGCATTTGAATTTTAGATAATCAAAACATAATTTCAAGGTGCACCGAAAAAGAAAAATGTTAAAATTAAAAATAATAGATAAAAATAATATTTATTATCACAATGGTATTATTTATCGATAACATCATGTAACTAATTACGTGATTATATGTACAATTGTAAATAAGTACGTGATTATATGTGCAATTGTAAATACATACAGAAGATAATTTAATAAAATTTAATTTATCAAGATGCTATAAAGTTGTATTTAATTCTTGATATAGCCCGTGACTTTCGCAGGTTACGATCTAATCTAATATATAATGATAAAAAGGTGAAAAAGGAGGATAAGTGTGTTAATTAAAATTTTATGTGTAATTAAAATCACGAAAGTTAAAAATGGAAATGTTAAAATTTTAGGGCTTTATTTACGGAAAAATATCTTCATTTTTTCTTTTTTAATTTTTCTAGGGTTTTTTGTCCCTTAAAAATTATAAGGAATTTAGTAAACACGTTCAAATGTAAGGGATGGAGTTTTTATTTTTCAAAATATGAAAGGTAGAAAACCTTAAATCATAGATTTCCATTTTTTCGAAAAACTTCTCCGAAAAACTCCAACTTGAACATATTTTCAAATTTTTCAGTTTTCTAAATTTTTTTTTTTTTAAAAATAGAGGAGTTTTCTGTAACTAAATGTGCTTTTAAGGTCGCTAAAAATAGAAGTGTTAAATACTTTATATTATAGTATAAGTAGAGATAACTATTTCAAGGCTTATTATAAATGAACCCCCCTTCTCTAGTTTAATGTCTGTCACCTAGTTACCTAATTGCCACCTAGATCCCGATTTTGCAAAGATGAAAACGATCCTACGTAGGATCCCGATTCTGACAATCTTAGTTTGGATTGACTTATTTTTAAAGTTTATTAGCTTATTTGCTAATTTAAACATAACAAGTTTATTTTTAGTTTTTGGATGAGCTTATTTGTTTGAACTTATTTGCTTATTTAAAGGAAACTTTTAAAGGATCAAAATTAGCTACAAATTTTGAGCTTACTTGCTTAATCAAATCATACAAAATAAACCCACTCAAACACCCCCTAAAAACTCCTAGTACGCAACGAGGGTGTACGGTTTGGTTTGGTTCGGTTTCAGAAACGAACTCGAATTATAAACCTTGATTTTAAGTAACTTGAAACCGTTTGATTTTTGTTAATTTGGTTTTAGTTGAGTTGATCTCGTCTCAAAACTTGGGTCAGTTTTGAATAATTTGATTTTCGACCGAAACTTGAGTTTGGCTCCTCGACAAACTTCAATTTTCCGTTTCATGTTAATATTTTGAGGTTATATCCGATATTTATGTTAAACATTAGACAATATACAATTTTCGGTTCGGTTTTTAGGGGAAAGCCTAAATCAAAGCTGAGAGTTTATTTTATATATATATATATATATATATACAAAAGTTGTTTTAGCCCGATTGATTTATGATTCCGTTTCTATACAAAGTTTTAATTTAAGGTTTTAAACATTAACCATACTTTATTAAGAACACGATCTTAACCTGAATCGTTTTTATTCTTGCAGAATCGGATACTTTATTAAGAACACGATCTTAACCTGAATCGGTTTTATTCTTGCAGAATCGGCATCGTATGATTATATTGAGATCGAAAGATCATATTTTAATCTTTTAGTCTCGTGCATATGTGTTATAATACATATAATTGTCACAGTATATAGACATTATAATAATATTATAAAATTTTCAAATGTTAAAATATAGAAGTTGAACAATCATTTAAATATATAGTTATATATAAATATATAAATATAAATCCCTTAAAGAGTTACCTATTAACAATTTATCAAACAAAGTTACACATTACACATTTATACTTTTAACTGAACCACTAAACGAAGTAATAAAATACAAAACCAACTAAACCGACAAAAGTCCAAGGCCCAATAAGACCCGTTTTCCAAATGCTAAACCCGGGTCCAACTAGAAATGAACATAAAAAAGATGGGCTTCCACTAAAATGCCTAGTCTCGTAGTATAAGAGTCCATTGATTTATTGGTTAGTTTACATTTACATTAAAAAAATAAAACTGTTGACGTAACATTTTTTTTATTAATTGTCATTCAATGATTGTTTTCATTTTTCTTTTATCAAATTGTTGCGAGTCACTTCAAATTTTGATTGATACATTGAACGATTGAACTTTAAGTGTAAGTTTATGTTTTTTCTTTTTTTTTTTTTTTTTTTTTTTTTTTTTTTTTTTTTTAAATTCAAGTTAGAATGACAATGATTTAAAGCTTATTAAAAAAATAAGTTTTATACAAAAAAGGTACTTGAAATAGTCTTTGCAAAAATCTAGAGCCGATGAAAATTTTATTTTATTGTTTATCCCATGTTAAGTTTGTACATGGTTGTCTTTCTGAATCAATAAAAAGTTACATTCATAGTTTGTTTAAAATAGTACGTACTCCGTAATAATTATCAGATATAGGACTCTCTCCATTCCATTTATATTGTCCCATATGTAGATAAATGTTAATTTTCTTTATATTCAAAGAAAATTTGACTAGAAATGTTTATAAATTAAATAATTGAGTAATAAATTAGGGTAAATGCGAGAGTTTAATAATTTTTAATAGTTATTTTTTGCAAGTAGACAATCATTTTAAACAAATAAAAATAGTAACGTGAACAACAAATATGGAACGGATAGAGTAGTATTTACTGAGGGATAAAGACCTTTCCCTACCTTTTTATATATTTACACTACCACCTTTTATTTATCCATATGCATGTATATATGTCTAGCATAATCAAGCTATGGTTTCAACACCCCATATATACTTTTTACACCATGTATAGTACCTTTGTGTGTTAATGTGTGCGTACTTATATATTAATTTATATATAAATAAAAATAAATTATAAAAGATGTGGAGTAATACTTTGAGGCACAATATATGGTAACCCTGACCCAGGTAGAAGTGGTGCTTGGATTGAGATAGATGGAAGCAGTTACAGGAAAGGGATGTTCACTGCCTTTTTCCATCACTACTTGGAGTTGGACTCTAACTAAAGCCTTTTTTTATGTTGTTCTTTCCTTTTCAATGAAAGTGATGTAACATAATATGGTAAAACAAATTCACAATTTACTGTGTTTTAACCAAAGTAACTGCTGAAAATATTCCATTTAACTGGGAAAAAGGGAATATTTAAAGGGGAAGTCGAAAAACATAATGGGCCAAACATAAAAGCCCAAAACAAAAGCTCAAAATAAAAATAAAAATATAAAATAGTCCATAACTTCTTCTAGGAGCAGTTTTTGAGCCTGAACCAAGAGATGGGTCTCGTCCCAAGCTTCGATTCGCCAGCTCATGGGTCTGAAACGGAGCCCCGTAACCCAAGTTACACCTGTTTTTGTGAAGCCCTTTTTCTAACCCGATCATGAGCCTCCATAAACACCAATGCCCGATCATCAACATTTGGACCCGCATCACATTCTTTTATCAATGGTAAACACTTAATTCATACTTTAAAATCGTGAGTTCAGTAGGCTTTTTGGCAGTCCTTGTTAGCTTCTAATGAAGATGTTTACAATTATTTGACCATGCGAATTGAAATGTAATTGTTGTTTGAATTTGATCATATCATAATCCATTATGTGTATTTTTAAAAATTGATCAGTAAACTTATACTACTTATACTTATTAAGAGCATGTTGAGCATCCTTGAGCACACATATGGTAATTTAAAATCTCAATTATGAGACTTCTTATATGCATTTAGTTCCTTATTGTCTTCCAACCAGCAACTTTTCAGCTACTAATGAATGTATTTTCGTATGCTGCATTTGCATTTTATTCATTCTAAGTATACAATTTTCAGCTACGGACTAAACTTACTTAGTCCGTTCGTTGCAACTAACCGATATTACGTAATTGTTCCTTATGATTTATATATTAATTGTCTTGTATTGTATTCTACTTTTATACATCTACTCTTCCATGCATCGCCCGGGTATTTTTCTTCCTTCCCGCGTCCGCAACCTAATCCGAATATATTTTTTTTGCTTCACACTTAATATTTAAATGTGAAGTTTATTGTTTTGGCTTCACATAAAATTTATGAATCGTGAAAGTTGAAAATTAAGCTTCAAACATTCATAAATTTATATGAAGTCAAAAAAATTCAGTTTTCACAGTCAAATTTTTTTTTAAATTTTTAAAAAAAAAAATTCACAATGAAAACCTTTTGAAAAACAAAAAAATGTAAGGGATCACAATAAAAAAATGTATGTGAAACGAAGAAAATATAAGTTTATAATAAAAAAAAATTGTGAATACAAATTGAGATCGTTTTTACCGTATTTATTTTAGCTATTTGTTTTCACCATAACTCATCCCTGAATTACCTTAGCTGTCTTGTTTTGATTAAACATTGAGTAAAAATTATTGTTGTTAATGATTTAGTTACACCAGTAAACACATTTTATTAGTTAATTGCTTTCATATACATATGGTATTTCATATTTTGTATGGCATCCATGCGATTTCATACTCACTTTACATTTTAAAATAAAATTGATTTTTAATATATGATTTAAAAGAAAATATTACAAGAGTTGCTAATTAACCCATTGTTTAGAACATTACTTATCATGATTTAAATACGAAATCTAATGAAAACTTAGTTTTCTATTTATAAATATTAATTAATATATATAATATCTGTAACTCGCTACGATCATCACTAATAATGAATTAACGTATTTGTTTTAAAAGAAAAAGTTTAACGTAGAATGCTAAAAAAATGTAGAACGGGGGAATCAATAGGATTGCTCCATTTCAATTACTCATTTTCATATTTTGTTTTTCTAAATCTAAATATTTCACAAATCGTATATCTGTAAATTATAAAAATTACACCGTTAAAATCAACGTCTTTTTATCTTTAATTAGAGATCTCACATGACTTACTTCTGGCGATTTTTTTTAAATCACATGTAAATATATTTACAATCAAATTATAAGTTTTAAATCACTAGCTACAATCACATGTGAATAATCAAAGTTACAAATTATAAGTTTAAAATCACATAAAAATAATTTATTTGATAATTTAATAAACCTCAGAAAATGTTTTAGTTATAATCACATGTGATTAAACCTCAAATCAATAATCACATAAGATTTTGACTGTAAACGAATTCAATTCTTAAAATCTTATTTAAAGTTATTTATGTGAATGAATATTAAGTCGTAATCATGTGTAAGTTAACATCCACCATTGATAAATAATTATGTACCAATATTATATTTTTATCATAAATCATATGTAATTATATAAAAAATCACATGTGATTATATAAATCGCATTTTTTAAGACCCGACAAATATGAAGAAACTTTTTTTTTTTTTTGTCGAAACTATAGCTCGTCGGATATCTAATCGAAAAGGAAAAACGCTGATTTCAAATATGTAATTTTTATAATTTTTTAGTAATGCCGTTTGTGATATATTTAATTTTAAAAATTCGAGTGGAAATTAGGTTTTAAAGAAAATTGTGCATTACTATTGATTCTCACATTCTACATTTTTTTAGCATTTTACATTGAACTCACCTCTTTGTTTTAAATGTATACAAAGAGTATTAACAAGTAGATTAAATAGAGTGTTTTTAGTTAGTTATGGTATGCTTTAATATTATTAAAATAAGTGGCGGATCTAGAAAATTTGTTTAGGGGTAGCGCACTATTTTTGCGACTGACATCGCTTCGCGATATGTTTTTTCCAGAGTTGATTCTAAGCTTATTCAACTATCTCATAATAGATTGGGGAGGCCTAATATTTAATTGTCGTTTAAGAAAAACAAATCAGTGCTAGCACTATCGAGAATATTTATTTCTTCCTCAGCTTACCACGTTATCCATTTCTACCATAGATTCTGATTCAAGCTTTCTAAACTTAAACATTTGTGAAAATAGATCAACAAGGTGATCGGCACAGATGCAGAACATAATTGATGAGTTGCATAACTAAAATATCAATTGTTTTACAAAATTTTACACTTGACCGGTAAAATTCATGTGTAGCAGAGGATACCGGCCCCTTGCATCCATGTAGGTCGGCCCTTGATAAAACATACAAAGGTTGATTATTAATGTAAAATAAAAAAGGTGAAATATAATATGCACCAAACTAATTTGCCGCTCACAAAAGTATATGGAGGGGTTGATATTATAAATATCAAAAAGTTAAAAGATAAATAGGAATTAATTCTATGCACAACTAGCTCAGATAATGAAGATTTTTTACAGTTTTTACAGATTCAGTTGTGATGATAAACTAACAATTTTGACATTCATGTGTATCCTTAAGGCATCTCATCATTTTACTATACATATATAAATGCAAAGATGGTCGTTGCATGATCAAAGTGCTTCCATTAACCATGTTAGCCAATTACAGAGGTTTGTGTGTGGCACTCCTGACAAGAAATACAACCTGAATATCATGTTTAGCAGCATATAAGTAACAATCATGCACATAAAATATATTCTTTAATGAGAATGGGGATACGTAAAGGCACCTGATTGGTTGATTTGATGCTAATGAATGTTCTACTTCTAACTATAAATTTTTGATTCCCTCACGGGATGTCAAGTGTGTGAATTTGTAGTAATTTTAGCATTTCTCTTTAATCGGTTTAGAGTGCGCTTTAGAGTTAGTGGACGATTTTCGTTAAATCAAAATTATATCATGTGTTCTATTTAACAAACTTACATAATTCATTAAGTTAGAAAATGAAAAGGTTGTATTCACTGCTCTACACAAAATTGATGTTGTTAAAATGGGACCAAATGAACGACCATATTCGATCTGTCTCTAACTACTCATAGCACAAATTTGATCTAGTTCAATTTCACTTCCACATAATTTAAAAAAGCAATAACTTCACATATATACGTCTCAACTCATAATTACTTTTGTACCATAAAAAATCCTTTCAAATCAGCATATTTTTTTCATAATATAAAAAAGGGCAAGTAGATGGAAAGTAAGCTCAAAAAAATACAAACGATTAAAAGTATCATCATAATGAAGGACATGCCAATATAGTGTATTTTGACCATGGTGATTATAAATTTGACTCTCATAGATAGGGCATATACCCACACACTCACCCGCACGTAGCAACATGTAGTACTACTAGTCTACTATACTTTTACATGGCCTCAATTCTCCTTTATATAATGGAAAAAAAAAAAAAAAGTTACAAAAACAAGTCTCTAGATTACTCCTTATCACCATCACCATCCATTCTCTTTCTTTCTCTCTCAAATCTAACCTATTTTCTCTCCCTTTTGAATTGTTCTTCAATTCATCATCATCATCATCATCACAAACATGACTGATCCTTACTCTTCAAATCTCTACTCAAAGTGGTTTAAACTTGATCAATTCTCCACTAATTCCCTTACAAATCTTCCTCATGTTGACTCTAATCTTCACTTTCAATACCCACAAAGCTACTATTACAACACTTTCCATTCTTCAAACATTAGAACTATCAATAGTAGTTTTAACTTCAATCCATCCACTAATTATATCACTAATCAACATCCAATTAGTACTCCCCCTACTTCTCCTCCTCTTAAAGAAGCTCTCCCTCTTTTGAGCTTGAGCCCATCAAGAAAACCACAAAATTATCATCAACAAAAACAAAAACAACAACCATGTTGTAGTAGTACTAATTATCAAGATATGGATGTGGATGTTGAAGAAGATGATGATGATGAAAAAGGTGTGACAGTAGCACTACACATAGGTTTACCAAATGCTAGTGCTGCTGATCTAGCATCTTTGATCTCAAATAACTCATCAAATTCATCTTCTACTACTTGTGATCAAATAACGGTGACTAATAATGATAAGACTATAGAGGGACATGGAGATGGAGATGAAGGTAGTCTTGGATATTATAGCCCAATTAGCAGACTCAACAAGGGTCAGTATTGGATACCAACACCTTCTCAGATTCTTATTGGCCCTACTCAGTTTTCTTGTCCTGTTTGCTTCAAGACCTTCAATAGATACAACAATATGCAGGTATTGAGTATACCTAATTAAATTCAAAAACCCTTTTGATTAATTATATCCTTCGGTTTCTTCTTCTTTGTGTCTATTATCTATTTTTTTTGTCAGTTAATTGAACCCAAGTGAGTCTTTTTCAACCTTCCATCTTCGTAACAGCACTCATAGAACTAAATTATGGAGTTATGAAATTTGATATATAAATTTGTTTGTGGGTTTAAAGTGTGAAGAGGAAAGATTGACATTGAAGTGAATGTTGTTTGCTTCTAAATAATGAACTAATCTGCATGGATTGCGGATTTTGGGATCTGAAGTTGATTGAACTTGAACTCAGGCTTAGAAACAGTTGTACCCTACAAATTCATTTGATTTAACTACACACCCAATATTTCATTCTGCTTTTTATACTTGGAAATCTGTGCTTTTGAATAGTGTCCAAGTGAAACTTTTTTTCTTTTTCTTTTCTTTTTACAGTGTTTTAACCTTAGCTTTCAACATTCTCATCTCTCTCTCTCTCTCTCTCTCTCTCTCTCTCTCTCTCTCTCTCTCTCATCCCTTAACAATGGTCGAGTCCCTAAAATATGTAGAATACAAAGTGTTTGCTGTTTTCATCATCACTATGTATGTGGAAAACTGGAAACTGTCACCAGTGTTAACAAAGGCAAGGAGTACTTTATATACAAATTCTTGCATAATTGAATTATCATATAAATTTGACATGTTTTCATATAATTTACTAATTCCAATGCTCTACTAGTTGTATATTTGACTTATCTAAGGATTCACAAAATGTTGAATTACGATATATGTTTACATATACTTGCCCACAACGCTGACCGGTATATATACTGTATTTTGTAGATGCATATGTGGGGGCATGGATCTCAATACAGGAAAGGCCCGGAATCTCTAAGGGGAACTCAACCAACTGGGATGCTAAAGCTACCATGTTATTGTTGTGCACCGGGGTGTCGTAATAATATCGATCACCAACGATCAAGGCCACTCAAAGACTTTCGAACTCTACAAACACATTACAAAAGAAAACATGGAATTAAGCCGTTCAT
Organism: Gnaphalium uliginosum; assembly: GCA_963930675.1. NCBI lineage: Eukaryota > Viridiplantae > Streptophyta > Magnoliopsida > Asterales > Asteraceae > Gnaphalium > Gnaphalium uliginosum. Next base: position 24,035,769 of record OZ005681.1, read on the forward strand.
GTGTAGGAAATGTGGCAAGGCTTTCGCAGTAAGGGGTGACTGGAGAACACATGAAAAGAATTGTGGGAAGCTTTGGTATTGCATTTGTGGTTCGGATTTTAAGCACAAAAGATCACTTAAAGATCACATTAAAGCTTTTGGTCATGGACATGCAGCATATGGTGGCCTCAATGGATTTGAAGAAGAAGATGAGCCGGCATCTGAAATCGAGCAAGATGATGATGGTAATTCATGATCATGGGTAAATGTTATCCATTTGTTAATCTTTATTTACTAGGTAATTAATTAATACGTACTGTAGGATTCCTTGTAAGTAATTCTTAATATTCAACCAAACCGATGCTTAAATACCTTCGTAAATCCATTTTGATCTAATTCTCTCTTTCCAACCTCAAAATATATTTGAAACTTGAATGAATCATTGTTACAAACTACACAGCAAATCATTGTATTTTATTACAATTTAAGTAGAACACTAAACAATATGCTCGTCACAAACGCTGATATCCAGCAATACTGACTCCAATTTAACACCCGTTAAGGACATCACGTAGAAGACAATATCGTTCAAACGGATTCAGCATCCCGCTAAGGAAAGTAACGAAATTAACGTATGATAGTGAAAATAAATAATCTTTTTGTGTTGGAATTATGTATAGGATTATAGGAAAACCTGATCATTATCTTTTTTGAGAACCAATAACCACAACATCCTAGGTTTATGATATACTCCGTTATTAATTATTATTAATTACTCTTGTTTATTGTAAACTTGTTTTATATTTTTTTAGCCAATGACCAAACTGGCATGGAGAATAGGGGATAGTTACAATAACTGAAAAACAGAAACATGAAAACCTGTGGGCAAAGGCAAAATGGGAAACATGGCCCCAGAAAGCATGGAAAAGCTGGAGAGAGCTCAGAAATGGTTGTCTGGAATTTATAAATCTCAATGGGGTTACATTCATCATAAAAGCTTTACTTAAAAATTATATATTATAAGACGATTCTACTTTAGCTATATATAAATTATATGAAGACGATATTATATTATGATCCAAAAGTTAGGGTACGTACGTTATACATGCATTTTTTAATTTCATCCCAAAAGCATGCTGTTTCAGAATTGGACCTGATTCTAACTATTCACATACTGATTCAACCATTAAAAAAATCTTTAATCAGAGGATATGCATGTTATTCATAGTTTTCAATTTATTATACATCAGATCATTTCAATGGTATAGCGGGTATCAATCTATGAGAAAAACTATAAGCTTAATTAAAGTAAAAAAGAGAACACGTACGCTAGCGTAAAGTTTTACAAATTATTATGGGGGGTAAACAATTAAAGACTAAACCGAAGCAACACTACAACAGGAAGGAGCTACTGCTACAGACATATCAGTCACAATTCCGTCGTTAAAAATTTGGGACATAAAATGGCCGTCGTTAAAAACGCGTGACAATTGCTTTTTGCCCCAAGTTGCCACAGAAATGTAAATTTGCAAAAAAAAGACATCGCAACACGGTCATAAAATTGATTTTCATCACTTCATAAAGTTAAATTGTAGCGACTGTATTGCGAGGCAATTAACTGCGACCGGTCTTTTTGGAAAAACATAACGAGGGAATTGCGACAAGTGTGTGACAAACTTTGTAAGAAACTTGCGACGGATTTGAACTAAAATTTGCGACCGATTTGACCTAAAACTTGCAACTGAATTGCAAAAAATATTGCGACCAAAATGCGTCGCTATTCCGTCGCAAAAACGATGCACATTTTCCAAATGCAAATTTCAAATATTGTTTTTTCCGGTTTTCCTGCATTGTTATCTACCAAATCTCAAATATAAAAATATTTAAATCAAACCCAAAATATATAAACCATTAAAAGTTATCTACTTTTAAAACTATAAACATCAATTAGACCGACGCGGCTATTTAACATCCAAACAACGTTTACCAACATGATAAGTTGTAACCTAACATATTACAAAAGTTAGACCGATGCGGCAATTTACCATCCAAACAAAATTTACCGACGCGGTAGTTTGTAACCTAACATATTACAAAAGATAACAAGTTAGGAGAGCCCGATACACGTTACAAATGTCCAAGAGTCAGGAGATTCGGAAGGACTTAGAGGATCACGAGGCAATCTTGCAAACAAGTGGGCCAACCTCTCGTATGTGTTTTTGAATCACAAATCCACTCGTACCAACTAATTTTGAATTTCCTATTACCATTGAAAATCCATAAACACACTATACAAATTTAACGTCGTCATTAAAATGTATGATATATTATAACCTTTTAATGTTAGAAGTTGTTTCATTCCAGTCCGTGTGCGCGCATGTTGTCATATAGTTGTATGAACCACCACATCGACCCAGATTATGGTGGATGAGTAAACACTCACCTATTGTGTTAATAAAATTGTGTTTAAATCCACTCATACCTACAGAAGATCTGTTTAAAGCTCATACATTTTAACGAGGGATTAGGGGTGATATTCTGGTTTAATAAACTGTTAATTAGACTGCGCTAATGGCTTTCTAAATAAAGTCGATGATATTTAAATTATTAATCTTCCTCAGTTCCTTGCGTGTATTCTAACTTCACTATTCAGATTTCAGATCCAATTCTCATTAAACAGGTAAACAGGGAGGTTTAACATGTTTATGTTATCCAGAGATGGTGATTTTTTTTACTCAGATTTACTACCGTTTTCGACACTTTCGATGACCATCCCAAAACATATACTTATGGGGTTTGAACCTGAGTCGACCTCTTAATTACTAGGCCATTATGAGCGCGTCTTATCATTGTACAGTCACCTTGACGATGATTTATCCAATTCTTAATAGTTAGAATTTCATCGGCATTCAATGAGAATTAAATACAAGTGCAATGAGAATTATTTTTCCAAAACAGATGTATCTACCACTTTTATTTGTCATCATATAAATATTCAAGATTCAAGAAACATTCAATGATGAAGACAGACATTATGTAATTTTGATCCTTCTGATAAGGTATGACACAGTACAAATATATGACAAGTTCTAAATTCTTCACATGAGCAAATGCATGTTTGGAGGGTTTTGATTGTGACACTGCTTACATGCTCAACAGTATCCATTTGTGTTTGTTTATGTTTTCCGGTCAAACACTTACAAACCATCATCAATTCTCCCCTATCACCCTTTTTCCATTTCTTTATTTTCTTTCACACATAAGTATATATGTATATATATATAGATCTACTTAGTTTCCTAATTAAATAGTACTTTCTTTAAGATACTTCAATTCCAAATTTTGTACGATTTGTAATTTGAACCATGCCGAAAAAGATTATTTTACAAAGTATCTATATATATACTTGAGTTTGTGATATATTGTGTTCCATCCAATAAATTCACGATTTCGGTCATAAGTACCTATATATTGATCAAACAAGCGTTATACTTGGTTAGCTTTTTTGTAAATGAAACTAGGCTTGGATCGATGATCCATATAAAAAACTAGCCATATCACTTTCGGGCCGGGATCAAGCAATCAACCTCATATTTTTGAACCCTTAAATAAAAATGAAAAGTGAAAAGATGTACCTGATCGCCGGTGTGGTTGTCATACAACGCTGAAATTCCATTGCCATACCCTACTGTGTGCTCGTATAGATACTAATTAATCGTCTCTTGACTAGTTTGCGTTTCTTTAAAAACGCGAAAAAGTTTTTATCAAATCAAACCTGGCTTAGTCAATTTAATTTATAAACTAATAGTGGGTCTAATTACTTTTAATTTGGTGTCGATTAAGGAGACAACGCATCTCACACAAGAGAATAATGTATATGTATTCATTATATAATCCTTAAACTTGTATTCATATTCCTATACAAAGGAAACAAGCATGTCCCCTTGGCTCAAATAACTAGAATGGTTTTGCTTTCATGTTTTACTCTATTATTTAATTTAAACTTGACCACTTAATTAATTTCTCATAAAAACGGCATATATAAGTGGTTGATGATCTGTATGTCATTCTTTGTTCTAAAACAACTGACCGATAAGGATTATGAGGGGAATGACATATGTAGTTCGCTGAAAAAACAAACTTCACAGTAAAAAAAAACTACTCCGTAAGATGACAACACGTACATGACTTATGTGCATCAAAGTTTTAAATGGACATGAATCGATAAACTAAAATTTTGATGCACACCAAAGGTGATCGTTAACTATTCCTAACCTATTTAAATTTAAAAAACTGCTATAACAACTCAATGATATATTATAAATTACTTTTCACATATTCTGTTAAATTCTACCTTTTTTTTCTTTTCTCTTTGTCTTTTAATTATATGTTCCTTTTCTTAAAAAAAAAAAAAAAAAAGAACACAAAACAAATATTTCATGTTCTTTCCACTACATTAGTTGATATAAATTTTAAAGATTTATCATATTAATTACATAAAATAATTATTATGACCATTCATAAAATTGATATTTTCTATTAATTTGCTAAATATGTCTTAAATAGTTAAATTGTTAGAGTGTGAAAATCAACATTAAAGGTTGAACTTAACTGATCTATACTTAAAAAATAAAAATATTATTTAAATGATGTTTTATAAACAGCTAAATATATGTAAGGTACGAATACATGATATAGATTATGCAAACGAAATACGGACTAAGTAGATGATGACTAATGAATTAGTGTTACAAGTTTAATTTAAATAACCCGCTCATAGAACTCAAAACAATTGCAAATTGGTTGTATTGATGGTTTATTGTATTATTGTTATGTATTGTAACAAAACTAAATTTGAGTTTCACTTAAGATTTGGGTAAACAATCTAACCCAAAGTTGAATTACTTACTTGAATTAAAACACATTGGTTACACTGAAACCTAAATAATTCGAATTTAATAAGTCAATTTTAGTGATCAGTCAAGCTATCGGGTTGATGAAAATTACACAATATTTATATTTTTATAAGTATAAATATGACCGACCAACGTACCTAAAGAATTATTTCTCTCAAGCATCTAAATATGTATATTTTTAGAACCCCATTGCAATGTGCGGATAAAAAAACCCGTTGATTCACGATTGTTATACACCATTTTCTCATTTTCTTAATATATATATATATATATATATATATATATATATATATATATATATATATATATATATATATAGAGAGAGAGAGAGAGAGAGAGAGAGAGAGAGAGAGAGAGAGAGAGATTTAAGAAAATGAGTTATAGAAAAGTTGAAAACCATATGATCGAATTTCAAACTATATGGTATTAGCTAACGTATAAACGGAAATGGTTATGATAATCAATGATGGGGCGGTCCATTGTTTATTAATTGGTCAAACAGAGATTTTAACTTTTCCACTCACAAAGTTATCGAAAGTTGAATAAGTAGTCATATAGTATAATCAATTTTGAATGTTATTTCAAAATGTACTTTAAGGAGTAGACTTGTAGTACATAAATTTTAATGTTTATATATATGTACTTATTGCGAGTTTCACTTTAAAATGATTGAATTATACATGTTATTTCAAAAGCGATAAAAACGTACAATATACGTATTTACGGGTTTATAACTCTTAATTATTGTTTCAAGATACTCGATCACTTGTCATAATGATACATAAACTATTGATTTTCTCTAGCTGACAAATTGAAGGAGAGAACTGATTTTCTTGATGAGGACCACATCGCTGATTTGGTCTAACCTTCTTACTAATTATCATATCAAAAAGTTATTTAGGAAGCTTGATTTATCGTTCAATCTAATCTAACCATTACAAGATGACCTAGTAGTAAGGCGTCCTGATTTCTCACGAAATGTCTCAGGTTCGAACCTCACTTACTACACATCTTGGGATAATCAGGAAAATGGTCGGAAACGGTCACGGGAATAACCCGGTTTAACCGCGTACATCTGAGTTAAAAGACTCGTCGTCTGCGGGTAAGCTGAATAGGGATAACCTTCTCTGTTTACCCGATTTATCGTTCAATCTTACGATCATGCTGAGTTCTTATGTGGAGATACAATAGCTAGTTGCATAATTTTCGTTGTTTTTCTTAAGGTGAGCTTGGGTTTATTGTTATTGGTGTAAACTTTAGTTATATGGGGTTCATTTTCTAGTTTTTCAAGCTTTGTGTCATGGGTCATGGAATTGCAGTGTGCAACTTCGGGAGTAATCCAGCATATTTCATCTTCAGTGCTTGGTAGGGGATAGATCCCTAGTTTACACTCTTAACATTAGTGCAAACCCATTTCTAAACGATAAAATATTTGAGGAGGGTGGCAAAAAAAACCATTAGAACTATCGGAGAGATATTTATATATGTATTATGAGATGAGATAAATGTCATTTATAATGGTACGCACTAGTATTTTTAAGTCTAACTAATCGACCTTGAAAGGTTTTATGATGTACATGAAACCATCTCATTCGTCATGAAAGATACATCTCAATGGACATATACGGTTTCATGCAAGTCGAATTGCCATGTTGTCTTATGATACGGTCTAACGTTTACATTTGGGCTTCTAAGATTAATTGGCTGACGAGGTTAATGTGAACACAATATAAGTATGTTCTCTTTTATATTGTAACTTGTCAAAGTTTGTCGGGAACACGTTGCCAACTTGTTTATTAAGTCCCTATACCCTAGAACTCTAAAAGGGTCTAAAGAGTTTAATGTATATGGACCATGTTAGACGGAGTGCTTTGTTTTGTGCATGCCTATCTGTGCAGAGGATATGGAGCCTGATGAGTACGTAACAAACGAGTTGGCGAATAACTTTTTGGATCAATGGGAGCGTGAGAAACGTATGAAGAAACGCGAGCAAAACGAATGCAATGCAGGGGAAGAGCAACACCGATTAAAAACTGATCTATTCGGTGTTGTGGCTGAAAATTTACATCAGGTTTTCTCAGTACCAATTAAAGGCTTTCTCAGCATCGATTAAATCATAATTCATTCGGTGTTGCGCGAATCCTGATTTTTTTTTATGTTTTTTATGAGTTTTATTTTATTTAATTAATTTTTAATTTTGAATAAAGATTAGGATTTTGTTTTCAAATCAAGTTAAGTTATTAGCAATTTAGGTAATAAAAGTTCTACCCTTTCAAGGAGACTCCTCTTATAAATAGTTAGGACAATTGTCATTATTTACTTACGCATTAATAATATTTTCTCTAAGTTTTCAAATTTGATATTCGTTTGGGTTATTACGTTTCTTATTCTGCGTCAGTTGGTATCAGAGCTTGTTAGCATCCTATGGCGAATGATGGAGATGTTCTATCCAAATCTCGTGTCACATGTGCGGTGCGATCTGCTGAAGATTAGGTTTACCAAATCAACATGTTTACCACTGTTGGTAAAGAACCACATGCCGTGATCGTCGGTGGTGTAAAACCACGATAATCGCGAGGGTAGCAGACAAAATGGTCGAATGATTAGTCCAACCATAGATGATTTGGATGACAATTGTGCACACAACAAAACCTCATTCATCAATAGAAGATATTGATATATGTGATATTTTGTTGGAAAAACCATGACGACATGAGGTTCGCGGTACCTATAATGTCCAATATAATCTCTATATCTTCACATGGGAAGAAAAGAAAATTGCAATACTTCTGACCAAGACAAAAGTCCAAGTAGCAAAGGGTGAAGTTGATATCGTACAACCGATGCCTTTAACTGAGATTGTAGGCAAGCATGCTGAAATTGAAATAAAAGATTCTCAAAGTCATGTTATTAAAAATTTGCATGTTGAGAAACTTCGTAATAAAAACATTGGTGTCTCGGCATTAAAATTTGAAGCTGCGAAAGTAATTAGCTTGATGGAAAAGTTAGAAGTTAAAACCACGTACAAGGAGACAAAGGACGTAATCAATAATGAACATGGGTACGTTGATCCATTAATTTCCTTAAAAGGTATACCACATCATCATGTGATAGCAGTCCCAGGAGTTTTCCTTCAACGGTATAACAAAAGTAGAAGGGTTCAAGATGTGTTAACAAAATCGACTCCGAAACAAGGGAACACATCGACTAAAACAACCTACGACAAGAACTTGAGGTCGAGTTCTTCTCAACAGGGAGAGAATCATACAATAGCATACACAAGAGTCTAAGTTCAACCCCACGGGCGCAACAATTGTCCATGAGAACTCGGAGTTGATTTCTTTTCAAGTGAGGGGGAATGATGAGGACGTACGAGTTGGCGGATAAATTTTTGGATCAATGGAAGCGTGGGAAACGTGTGAAGAAACGCGAGCAAAACGAATGCAATACAGGGGAAGTGCAGCACCGATTAAAAGCTGATCTATTCGGTGTTGTGACTGAAAATTTACATCAGGCTTTTTCAGCACCGATTAAAAGCTTTCTCATCACCGATTAAATCATAAATTCATTTGGTGCTGCGCTAATCCGATTAAAGGCTTTCTCAGTACTGAAAATTTTCATTATTTATTTTCGCATTAATAATATTTTCTCATAGTTTTCAAATTTGATATTTGTTTGGATATTACGCTTCTTTTTCTGTGTCAGAGCTCCTGTGGGGCATATTCATGAGCTCTACTTGTTCTTGGGCCTAAAATCATGGCCCACGCTTGTGAGGGCTATAGTACGTTATTAGGGAGGTTGTTCGCTATTTTATGAATGTTTATGTTAGGTTTTATGCTCTTCAATTTTATATAAATTAATCTGTCGTTTTAAGTATAAAAATTATTCCCAGAAAAGTTTCGAAGGATTATCTCTAATTCTTAAGCATATACAATGTTCGCTGTTTTTTTTTTTTTTTTTTGGCGAAAGGTTATCTCTAATGTCACAAGTATTTACTTACTGTAAGTCTTATTATTAATTAGTAATTAGTCAAAGAATTATAATAATCTACGAAAAATTGCGTACATATATATGATGCTCACAAAGGGAATAATGTTGAAACATAACACCAGGACCATTACATAAATTATAGCAATCAGAATTTGAGACCTTATAAAGTTATAGTTCAATGTAATAGATATGGAACAACTTTACTAGAGTACGTACCCCATTGTGAAAAGGAAAAGTGAAGAAAAGCAAACTAAATCTTGACCCATAATTTATATTCAGAAAGAGGAAAGTAAAGTATAAAAAACTAAAAACTTAGAAAAGAAATATAGGAAAGAAAACAAAATTCTTTCTTTACCCATATACCAATGGATCGAGGTGTGTATATATTATATATGCTTACATGAGTCTCGTCTCATTTTCCATGATTGTTATCATCATCTATTGTCCCTAATCGTTATTTGATCCATTTAGTTCTGCAAAAGTTCTCAGTTTCATGTTATAGACGCTCGAAATTGGTGGCACTTGATATAGTTCCCCTTTTGTAATCCTTAAACTTCATAAAATAGAAAGGAGAATACAAGGGAAACAAATTAACACATACGCATACTTATTTGTCTACTAGCAACTTACAACGAGTAAATAGATCAATGGTGTAGCAGATAGCTTTTAAAGAAAAAAACCTCCAGTTTCTCAAAACATCAATGTCGTTTTGCAAAAATGGGGCAAAGCACTTCAAGGAGTTATTTTATAATGTTGGTCGTTGTAATCTACCCATGGGAGGTAGAAGATTCACTCGTATGAGTTCGGATGGTTCTAATTTAAGTAAGCTTGATTGCATTCTCGTGTCTAGTCACTTTGTGACCAAATGGCCTAAAGCACATCTACTAGCACTTCCGAGAGAGATCTTAGATCACTGTCCCTTAGTCCTTAAAGCACAACACTTGGACTTTGGGCCCATCCCGTTCAAGTTCTTTAACTCGTGATTTTCTAGGGAAGACTTCAAACCGGTTCTCCTTGCCTCATGGGCAAACACAAGTAACTTTTTATTTCCTCCAACTCACCCGGCTTTGCTTTTTAAAAACAATCTAAAAGCTTTGAAGTTCGAAATAAAAAAAATGGAGGGATAATGTCATAAATATGGATTCTATCAACCATATGAAGGAAATCCTCAAATTGGAGAGCGATAAAATTCAAGATCTCAAACAAAAGTCAAAAATCAAATGGGCAATTGAAGGTGATGAAAACTCTAAATTTATCCATGGAATGATCAATAATAAGTTAAGGCGATACCGTATGCATGGTCTTTTCATCAATGGCTCTTGGGTAACAGATCCTTCTCTTATTAAAAAATTCTTTTTTCAATTTCATAAAGATAAATTTGATGCAATAATAAGTTAAGGCCTTCTTTTACTAGTAAGAGTTTCAACAAACTTTCTTCTATGGAGTTTTCTCTACTCGAGACTTGTTTTTTAATAGATGCAATAAAAGAGGCCGTATGGAATTGTAGGGGAGATAAATCACCGGGTCCCGATGGTTTCACTTTTAAGTTTATTAAACAACATTGGGACACAATTGGTCATGATATTATTCTCCTTATTAAAAAATTTGAATCATCATCCTTTATCCCAAAAGGTTGTAATTCCTCCTTCATCACCCTTATTCCTAAAATTGGTGACCCTCTTTTCCTCAAAGAATTTAGGCCTATAAGCCTTGTAGGGTGCCAATAAAAAGTCATTGCAAAAATTCTTGCTAATAGGCTCTCTAATGTGATCTCATCAGTGGTAAGTGAAGTTCAAACCGCCTACATCAAAGGTAGGCAAATTGTGGATGGTCCTCTCGTTGTAAATAAAATCATATCATAGGCAACGAAGAAAAAGAAAAAGTTCTTAATCTTTAAAGTTGACTTTGAAAAGACATTCGACTTTCTAGATTTTTAGAATCCATCATGTGTCAAATTGGGTTTGGTATTAAGTGGAGAAATTGGATAAAATGTTGTCTCAGTTCAGCATTTGGATCCGTATTAATCAATGGGTTGCCTATATAGGAATTTAAAATAAAGAGAGGACTTCGTCAAGGGGACCTTCTATCTCCTTTTTTGTTTATTTTGGCGGTGGAAGCCCTCAATTTAGCTTTATTAGAAGCAAAGGAGAAAGATATATTTCGGTGGAAAACCTTCATTTTCCAGGTCTTGGCGTAGATCATTAAGAGTGGGTATGGAGACCGAGCAACTTTCGGAACTAATGGGGATACTTCACAATCTGATGGCTCGGAATTCTTGCACTCCTCGACAAGAATTTTTTAGGTTAAAAATATGAGAAAGTTGATTGAAAGAAACTCGTTACTTGCAACCACAAATAAAGTGCGCTGGAACTCGATGTTGCCTAAAAAAGTTAACATCACTTCATGGCGAATAGCTAATGAGCGTCTTCCTACTCGAGTCAATCTTGACAAACGGGGTATCGATCTCCATTCCACTCGTTGTCCCATTTGTGATGAAGACCAAGAAACGAAAAGCCATTTGTTTGTGGATTGTTCGATAGCGAAGAAAATGTGGAGATTTATAGTCGATTGGTGGAGTTTAAACCTCGACAATCTCAACCGCCTACAAGATGTTATATCTTTCACGGATACGTCACATCACAAGACCATGGTTGAGCAATGTCTAGATATTGCCATCCAAACATCTCTTTGGTTGTTATGGCGACATCGAAATAGTGTTACTTTCAATGTGAAGAAGTCAAGGAACGATACAATCGGATATGATGTCAAATTGTTTTCTTTCATTTGGATTTCTAGTAGGTGATCAAAAATTTAAGCTAAATTGGTTGGAATGGTCATGTAACCCAATCTTAGCTTGTACTATCCCCTTATAATATTTGATTTTCACCTCTAACTTTTTGCTAGGGTGATTTTTTAATGAATGAAGGAAGTATATATATAGGGAATGTTCAAATGAGAACCAACTAAAAAGTTGAAAACTTGTGAGAACTACTAGTTTACGTATTTGTTCAATGTGATTAACTTCATTCATATGTTAACATTGATGTACGTTTCATTGATAAATTAAAAAGTTAAAAAAATCCTAAAATTATATTGAAAAACACAAAAATACAAATATGTGTTCACATGTGAACGATCATGTGAACAAATCGGTTCAAATGTGTTTTACGACGTGATTTTTAGAGTTTTTAGCTTTTTTTTTCTTTCTAAATCTATCATATATCAATGTTCACATATGAATGGAGCGAATCACATGTGAACAAATACGTTAAAAGATTCTGAGTTAAAGTCTCACTTGAAGAAGTGAGTATATAATATTTGTAGTTGTACGTAAAATGTGAGTTAAGTTATAGATTTTCCGACTTATAACGATATTGACTTAGGTGCTTTTATGTAGTATATCTAATGTTACCATATTAACTTGTTAAGTATGGAGGGTGAAATTGTATAACTTCAATGTCGTAATTAACCTTGTCTGCCCTCCTCCATGATATTGTAGGTTTCATGTATAATTAACACTTGTGGTGGTATGAAGGAGTACTAACATGTGGACCATTCATGAATATGAACAAATAGATGCTTGAATATTGAAGGTGATGGTTCCTACTCTTCCAAGCTCTAAATGCTCTATATCTAATAAGTCGACACATTTTCTTTTAAATTTATAAATAATGAACTCGCAAGTTCTAAGTTTGGACCACACTCATTTATCTAAACACCGTTGATGTCTCAATCAACGGGCAACATAAGCTTTCACCCTCTTGGTATCACTCGCCTTCAGGTGAATTTATTCGATAGTTTATCATTTGTTCTTCTATATGGTAAAGATTCGACAACAGTTCCTCATGGGAATTAAGAGGAAAAAAACTGCAAAAACGACACATGTAAATTTGAAGTTGAGCCATATGAGTTTAAAATTTCACAAATTACATACGATTGCTAACTTTGTTTTAAGCGTTGTAGAAGTTTTTGGATCGTTATTCATTGAAAACAAATCAAGAAATTGATGTATCTGTGAATTTCCTGATTTGTTTAATTAATTACAAAATACATCTCGACTTGTGCATCAATCGAAAATTATCAATTTTATTAACGTTTTACAATTTTAAAAGCTAAAATTTATCTACAGGAATATTATGTGATTTTGACTATCTAAGTTATTAGAAGTAATTGATATCTCTTATTTGTTTCAGTTTTAGCCGAACCAACAGATCGAACTCATTGTAATATATATATATATATATATATATATATATATATACTAAAAGAGTATGAAAGAAAAGCTCCATAATTTGCCACATAATCATGAATGTCACGTGTCAATTTCTTAACTCCACTTAACAAATTATTTAATTAATATTATATTATTATTTTATAATAATTAATAAATAATAAATATAAATGCTATATATATTATAATAATATGGAAAGAGAAGTCACATACGAAAACAAAGTTCTATAAATTATTTAATTAATATTATTTTATAAAATATGTACTACAATTATCATTTAATCACGTAATATCAAAATATGATGCAGAAAAACCAAAATTGATATCAATATATCTAAAATAATTCTAATAAATTACCGTGCATTGCACGGGTCTTCCACCTAATATATATATATATATATATATATATATGGGAAGGATCAAGAGGAAAGTTTTAAATTTGAGGGAAGGAGGAGAGCAAACCTCAACCACACATTTCCTTGTAACTTCTCCAACTCATATACAATACTCATTTTATCAATTTTTGTTTAAAATTCAAAATTAAAGCATGTAAATCAATCAAAACATTATAAATTTCAAATTTATCAAAGGCATTCATACATATCTTCAATTCGTCATAATTCATATTCATCAAATATTAAAAATTTTGGGTAGGGCTTTCCGGACCTTCCCCAACCCTCACTCCCCCTTTTTCAAAAAGAAGCAACATAAATGTAGCCACTAGAGCCATTCTAAAAAGGGAGAAATTTGCACAGTTGGTGGGTTTTTATGAAAATTTTGATTCACTAATGAATACAATAAAATTAAATGAATTTTAATATACAAAAGTGGTAACAAGTAATTAATTTAATTATAGTCGTCATTAACTATCGAATTTCACAAAAAAAAATAGAACATTAACATTTATTTGGAATTAATGTTGATCAAAATTACAATTAATATTCATAAACAATAATTTATGATGAATATTAACTTATATATGTTTTTATACATTGTTAAACGAGATAACTTAACATTCATCAGTGTATAATAATGTATATGAGTTAACATTCATCGTAAAAGAATGTTTAAAAATATTAAGTTGTAATTTTGATTAACATTCTTTCCAAATGAATATTAATATTCTGAAAAAAAATTTGAGTTATTTACAATTTTGCCACCGCGTTGACTTTTAAGTTGACCAGAATGTATGGCTAGAAATAGCTTCCTCCCTTCACCTATTTTCTTACTTCCCTCTTGATCCCCACCCTATATATATATATGATTGGGATCATATGAAAATAAGGGGATAAAATAAAAACAGTGAAAACGGATCTCAACCCTTGGATCAAGATACATATATAAAAAGAGGTGGAAATAAAATAAAAACGGTAAATACAGTTGACCTTCACAATTTTATCAAGTGTAAAGTTGAATTTTTTTTTTTTTGCTTCACACTTAATTTTTAAATGTGAAGCTTATTTTTTTGGCTTTACATAAAATTTATGAATTGTGAAGGTTGAAAATTAAGCTTCACACATTTATAAATTTATGTAAAGCTAAAAAAATTAAGCTTCACTAGTTAAAAATTTTTTAAATTTTTGTGAAGCAAAAAAATAAATAAATAAAGGTTGACAATGAAAACTTTTTGGAAAAAAAAAATGTAAGGGTTCACAATAAAAAAACGTAAATGAAGCAAAAAAAATAAAAAGTTCACAACTAAAAAAATTGTGAATACAAATTGAGATCGTTTTCACCGCTTTATTTTAACTCTTTATTTTCACCAGAACCCAATCCTATATATATATATATAGGGCGAGGATCTCGTGAGAACCATTGATTGGTGAGAACTGTGAGAACTACCCAGTTCCTCCTTTCAAATTTACCCGCTTTCTCTTTCTGACCGCAATTTTAATCCAAAATTAACCCAATCTTGTAAATCAAAATTACTTAAATACAAATAGCAAATTTAACAAAAAAATTATATTAAACTATTAGGTGCCGAGTCGCAAAATCGTTTCATAAATTAGGTGCAGAATGCAGTTGCAGGTAGGTGTAGAACGAAGTTAGGTGCATAACGCAGGTAGGTGTAGAACGAAGTTAGGTACGAACGAATGAGGTAGTTGTAATCATAGATTGCTATGTTTGAACGGAGCGGCTCTAACACATATAATATGTTGATTGTTACTGGCAAGTGATTAGATCGGAGATGGCGACGAATTAGATCATAAATGGTGACGGAGAATGGGTGTGTTGTTGTAATGGTAGATCGCTATGTTTGGGCTTTAAAAGATCCATCTGATGTTCGACTTAAACTCGTGGTCGTCGTTCCTCGATTCCGACGACCGGTGTCGAACTGTTAGCCGAAAGTAAATATAGAGGGAGAAGAAGGTGGGTGAAGAATTGTGGATCTGAAAGGGAAAAGTGTTTTGGGGGAAATAAAGCCCAA
This sequence comes from Gnaphalium uliginosum, assembly GCA_963930675.1. Taxonomy (NCBI): domain Eukaryota; kingdom Viridiplantae; phylum Streptophyta; class Magnoliopsida; order Asterales; family Asteraceae; genus Gnaphalium; species Gnaphalium uliginosum. The sequence goes on from OZ005681.1 coordinate 24,051,313, forward strand.
TACCACGAGTTCTCACGGTTCTCTTTCAATTTGAGTTCTCACATGATCTCTTCATCCTATATATATATATATATATATATATATATATATATATATATATATATATATATATATATATATATATCTACGAGAACTAATACATTGTGAGAACTGCCCGCTTCCTCTTTCAAATTTGCCCGCTTCCTCCCGTGCACACTCATTTTTGAAAGAAAAGTATTTTTTTCAATTCAAAATTATTTTTATATAAATACATTTAAATCAAACAAAAATCATCATTGAATTCAGTTTTTCATTCTCTCTTTAAATTAAGTAGAAATAGTTAGGTGCAAAATGCAACCAGGTGAAGAACCCAAACAGGTGTAGAACGCAAAGCTTGGATCAGTTATGTTTTTTCCCTCGTTTTTATCTTCCTTTTCCAATATATAGACACAATTAGATGCAAAATGTAACTACATGCAAAGGTAGCTAGGTGCATAACGCAATCAGGTGCATAACACAACTAGCTGCATAACGCAATCAGGTGCATAACGCAACCAGGTTAAGAACCCAAACAGGTGCATAACGCAAACCAGGTGCATAACACAAATTCGATCAAAAGTTATCAATATGCTTTTTGAAGGACACAGTCACACAACAAAAATTGATTGCTCCTTTTTTTTCTTCGACAATCACCATTGATACAAAAAATCACATGTCTTCTTCATTGTGAGATTCCGACGACAATCGTTGCTATCATGTTAATTTCAAGATTTTGACGCTATTAAATGTAAATCTATATATTTTGTCTCTAGTAATTCGCAATTGAAACTAGCTAGAAGAACTCCGGCATTATCACCGATGACGATTGCGAAACAGATGGCAGTGCCGCCGTGAACGTCGGAGAAGATGATCTAGCGTTGATGTTACGACTACTCACCAAAAGCGTTTTTATCATGTTGTTCGTCAAAAAGTGAGGGTACACTGTCTTAATTATGGCCACCGGTAGTTTGGATATATTAGAAAATTAGAAAGGATTTTGATGAGAGGAGAATATTAGAAAGAATTTTGATGAGAGAAATTTAGGGCAGATATTTCGGTCAGCAGGGAGTAAGAAAAAGATGGATGTGGGTTAATTGATCCAAAAATTAACGGGTTAAATTGTAAGTTCTCGCGGTTCTCATTATGTTGGAGTTCTCACTGGAGCCCTTCAATATGTACACACACACACACACACACACACACACACATAGAGAGAGAGAGAGGGGGTGAGTTCAAATAAGAATACTAATTATTGTGAGAACGTTAGAATGACTTTAAAAATACTTTTTAACTATTCATAAATTTTTCTTCAAAAAATTTTCATTATTTATCATTAAAATAACTTTTTGAAGTTACGATGAAAATATAAATAAAAAATATTAACTTTTTTTGAACTTTTTTAACAGTCGTTACTGTTGTGATTATTTAAGATAATCACAAAATATAATATTATAATCACATGTGATTATTCTCTAATATAATGTGATTATCATGTTGTTCGACATAATTACAAAATATGACTTGATGATCACATATTATTCATTTGATCATCAAGTTATAAAATGTGATTATTTTGAATAAAAAATTAATAACAAAATTTTTTAAAAAATAAAAACTCGTCGAAACTTTTTTTATTGAAAAAATAGCTTCTAAGTTATTTGAGTAAGGAGCTACGAAGAATTTTTTTTAAAATAACGTATTTTGGATATTTAAAAAGTGTCATTTATACGTTCTCACGAAAATTAATCTTCTTATTTGAAATCACGACTATATATATATATATATATATATATATATATATATATATATATATATATATATAATGTTCATCTTTCTCTTAGACTGAGATATAAATAAGTAAATACACCACCTTTTACTTTACTATGAAACCACTTAGATACAAAGACACTGAATAGTACCATCCCTTAAAATCAGGGTTTAATATCAACTGTGTTCTGTGTAGTAGTATCCTGACAAATAGAATAAAGACTCATTGACCCCCCCAAAATTTGGTCCCACATCAGATGATTGTGTCTATATTATCTTAAAATTGTATTTAACGTCGAGTAATTGCTACCTTTAGTGATTTATAACAATATACGTAATAATTAATTTAGTTAATACGCGACGATTAGGTATTGTTCTTATGGATGCCCTTTCCCAACTGAAATAGGAAAATCAAAGTCATTTAGCTAGAGTGGAATTGTAATCCTAAAATACGCAACTAATTACTAATGTGTACGTCTAAGTTATCTACATGAAATGAAAATGATATATGTATTATAAAATACGCATATAGTATAGTAGAATACATTTGTAATTGTATTACATATACACATTATCGGTGATCTTAACCTCTTATATATGTCAATTATATCACAATACTAGTCAATCTTGTCAAGATCTAGATCATACATAAGATCATTGGGATCCCTACAAGAATAAAGGGTATTAGCGACGGACCCATGTCGTTGCTAAAGCTTTTTATCGTATTTGCTCCATTTTGTTGTAGTGATCAAAAGATCGAATCGGATTAAGATCATGTGAAAATACTATTATATACTCTCACATGTATTCTGATATAATCATAAACATTTTATAAGATTAACAAAAACTATTAATTAATGGCATATTTAATTCAAAGGGATCATCAATGCCGTTGTCTTCTTCCGAATCCATATTAAGTGTCTAAAATTATCAATTATCAACGACAATTATTAGCAAAAGAGAAACAATACTACAAAGTAGTAAAAATTAAAAGCCATGAATGTAACTATGTAAGTACTCAAAAAAATTACTATTTAATTTAGTAACCAAAAAAAAAAAATGTAGGATCGGATCGATGTAAACGATCCTATCTACGATCTTACGATCCTACCTACGATCTTATGATTCTGATAGTGATCTTATATCAAATACGATCCTACATACGATCTTACGACTCTGATTGTGATCTTATATCAAATACGAGCCTATTACGATTCGGCTATATTTTCGTTGTTAAGATCGTAACTCGGTCAAGATCTAGATCCTGATAACCTTGATTACTAGCCTTTTAACACCACGTGCTTTTTGATCATGAATCATTTATATTGGTTTCTAGGGCTCTCATCAAAGTTTTGAGAGAGTAAGAGGTGACATATTCCAACTACTTCTATTTTTTATGAATCTTAATTGTACCACATATCAGGTGTTTTGGCTTGCATGGCCAAAGACTTTCTTTGAATGTACTGCGCTTCAAGAATACTTTTGAACTAAAAATCATTCAATTTTGAAAAGAGATAAACTTCAGGTCCTTTGTTTTTGAAGAATAATCGAATGTTATCCCCAAAATATATGATTTGAAAACCATGATTACCCCTTTTGAGGTCCCAAATGTTAGAGGTTATGTGCAACCGTAATGTACTATTACGCACTAGATATATAAAATAAATTTAATACGTCATTACAAAAAAAAGAAAAAATAAATTATTATCGGATTACACGTTTATATAAGACAAGATTTATATAAATTCCAAAGAATTTAAAGAATAGTCATATCGGATGGACGACCGATGGACCCTAATTGGACAATTTGTAGCATTTGTGAGCAGCGTCTTTTTCGGGGCAAAAACATGGCATGTGGGTTGCACAACCATTCTTGTTCTATATGTGTATTTCTGGAAACGTCGGCTATGTAGTTTTGCATTTTTTATCTAACGACTTAAACATCATTTTAACCTTACAATGGCTATTTTTAACAACAATAAAACGTTACATATATAAAAATCATTTGGGATAGATGGCAAGTATTCATACTGTATCTCCTTGATCACAAATTACACATTACCTCTAATAGTGAGACCGTTAACAGTACTTGTAGATAAAAGTCAAACATGTCAGTAATAGTCAAAATTAGCAATAACGAACTATGCTACATGTGTTAAAACTCACCTAATGTATACTCAAATGCACTCAAAAACAGCCTAAATTGTTTATCTATAAAGTAATAAGATCGTTTATTCAATAATAAATGCTTCAAATCATATTCATTCATTATTCATTTGTAAAGTTAAAATAAAAGGAAAAAGGAAATTGTTAACGAGTTAACTCAATCCTACCTGATACAGTCTGACACGGTCCATTTAAAAAAGAGAATATTATATGTTACTTTTAACACGTTTATTTTGTCCCACATAGCTTGACCCGAGTCTAACCCTAGAAAAATGAGATGGTTATGATAAAAACATGATAAAAATAAAGCAATAGGTTCCATAATGTATTTCTTAATCTATCCATGGATGGAAAACACTTTTTTGTTACTTTTGCTTTATGTGAAGGACTCTTTTACCCAATTTTTTTAACTTTAATAAAACCTTGCCTTTATTCATCATATCATATCATAAAGAAGATATGATCATCACTACTCCTATTAAATCTCTTTCACAGATTCATGTTTCCTACATCACATCTAACTTACTACAAACATGAAAGATCATCAGTGTAAAAAAAAATAGCCCAATCACTCTTATAACTTCACAACTAAACAGTGTAATGTAAATCCTTAAGCCCAATTCACATAGTAGCCCAGTAATTTTTATATCAACTTAAAAACCGTTCTAAAGATATTATCAATCCAAATAAGAAAACACGCAGTTCTCTTCTCATGCAATATTCGTACAAACTCTGTTACTCGTATCGTGGTAACATTAAAATTAATAAAAAAAAATATGGAACTCGGAGGCAATATGATTCATTTAAATTAATACCTAAATTCAAAAATTTAACGCCGCTGCCGGGGATCGAACCCGGGTCACCCGCGTGACAGGCGGGAATACTTACCACTATACTACAACGACTGATGTATTTTATTTTGCAAACTAAATATAATATTTACTTACAAATTATAATCACCTTTTCCCATGGCAAGTGGATTTAATCTATTTATTTTATTAATAAAATAATTCCAGTAAAATTAATTTTAACCTAAACCAGCTTAGCATGATAAATGTTTGCTAACAATATTTTTGTTTGAGCGTCAATTATAATTGGTATGACGGTCATCTGAACCCACGCGTGGTATGAACCGGATCAATGGGCCTAATTCCCAAGGTGGTGCAATCTGCTTTTTTTCCTATCTGTTGATCCGGAATGGGTCTTGATTTATCAACCTGGATTCGACTTTCTGTAGATGGGCTAAAACTGTTATTGATTCAAGTAATATAATTAAAAGACCTTTGGGCTTTGGAACCTTAAACTTCATACATTGACCATGTTTAGCCTATTACGAATTTTACTAATTAAGGGATAAAGCTTTTTAACTTTATTGCGGTTGATTAAATCATTTTGTTTGTTATATGTTTGAACCATACTTGTTAAACTCTTACGAGTTACGAGTCGATTCTTACGAGTCGAGTCAAAAATCCAAAAAACTAGGCGACTCGAATTTCGATTTTTAAGTGACTTTTAACTCTTACAAGTCGTTTATTGACACTTTCGAGTCTTGTGCGACTCTTACGAGTCAGCAATCAAACAAAATTTTATTGTAATGTAATATAAAAATTTAAAGGATAAAATAGAAAAGGAAATGACAATAATCTATTTTAAATTAAGATTTTGTGTTGATTGTCAGTTAACGACTTAACTATATATTCTCACCATGTTTTACATCTCCTAAGAACATATATCTTAAACAATAATATATGTACGCATATAGATGTATATAATTATCGTAAAATAGTGACTCTTACGAGTTGAGTCGAGTCACGAGTCGTGAGTTAAAAATTGAGATTTCGAGTGACTAATCGAGTTACAAGTTAACAACTATGGTTTGAACCAACAAACAAATGACATTTATCCACGAACACACAAGGAAAAAAAAAATGTTGAGTATCTTAACTAGTTATTCATTAAAATCATAGTGGGGGCTGTCGCCGCCTGATAGAGACAGAAGCGGGGGCCACCGGATTTCTCGTAGGACTTGTAGCTCGGCAGTCCACCGGGTGGGTTTTTTTACTAATGCCTATAGGAAAAAATCTTCACAAGGTCAAGGAGGAAAAGCGTTTGTACAGACAGACTTTTTGGGTGCTAAGATCCAAAGTTGCACAGACAGACTTTAGTGCGAATTCGTATGATTTATTATTCACTACAAAATACATACTTTAAAAAATGTTCTTATGACGCATAAAAAGATATCAAAAAGAATAAAAACAAAAATAAGTTACAAAATGAACAATAAAATAGATTTATTTATACAGAAATGAAATATAAAAATATCGATTATGCTCATACATGATTAAATCCATAAAATAAATCAATTCCTAAAGATAGCCACGAACGAAAGAAGCAAAGATGATCCAATCACAACTCCAGAAACCGGGATGGGAAAGGCCATTCCTACATCAGGAGAAGGTGCCGGAGCAGAAGCTTGAGCTGACACGGTGGCCGCAGCTAACAGGGCTACGATGGCAAAAACCGAAACATTCTTCACAATGGTGTTAACTTGTGCCATTTTATAAAATTAAGGTGAAATGTCACGAGTGTTTAAAGTGGTTGTTTTTGTAAGGTAAGAAGTTGTGGTTTTTGAGATTTAAGGTTGTGGGTTATATAGGGGAAATTTAGAGTGACAGCTTACATTGGGTGATGTTCACTTGAACAACTTGTAAGAGTATAACATGGGAACGAGTCATATTCGTTGGCATAGTCTTTTAAAGGAACTTTTCAAGTCTAAATAAAATTAAGTAATCCAAATAATAATATTTTTCTTTTAATTAAAGTATTCATTCATTCATTCATTTTATTATAAATGAGTTTGATAATTGATAAAGTTTAAGTAAACTCATACTTGCGTTTTTAGTTTGTAATTTTGACTTTAAGGAAGTTTGTAACTTTGATTTGGATAATAGTTACTGTAAGATAAAAATTATAAACCGGAAAAGTATTTGTGCTGTTAACACTTAATTGATAACACCTAACATTAGGTGTTGTTAGCATAAAACAAAGGGTTGAAAATGTATTTACGAATAATACAAGGGGTGAAACTGTAAAAGAGAAATACTTATAAGCGTGTTAATTGGTCAACAAGACATATATATATATATATATTGTGCAATCAATAACATCCACATCCTTAACATCCCCTACATATTCTCTTGAGGGACTACGTAGAACTGTTGGGCTACAATATTAGGTATATTCGATAGGTAAAGTAAATCTTCAATATATCGCGATATATTGAGAGAATTATCATGAAAGCGTGATACGATGAGATTGTCATGAGAAATTGGACAGAAGAAGTACATTTTATGTATCAATACATGTTTATATTGAAGTCGACTCTTAACTCTTATGTTGAAAACATATGACATGGCATTTAATATTTCTAATTGAAATTTACCTGATACAAAACACATGAAATCTAAGCATCATGTGTACCAAATCGTTCCAACAAAATCACAATAATAGGATGCTTCTATTTCTCAAGTAATATTTGCTTCTTAGCCTCTCAAAACGAATAATTGGATTGAATATGAATCAGTTATGAGTAATCATTAGCCCAACATTATTTAACAAGTTAATCATCAGGACAATTGTATTAGTTGTTTATTTTAACTATGTCGCTTCATCTTTGACGTACCGACGAATTTGATCATGTGATTTGAGTTTCATTACTTCTATATATACACACTTATACGACATGAAAATCGATGCGGCTGGCATATAGTAATTGATCAATGTGGCTGGCGTATAGTGACTAAAGCTTGTTAAATTATGCTTATAAGAAGGATTTAGTACAGGGGAATGCACTAAACTTTAGTAATATCTCTATAGTGTGTACCCAACTTCGTTTTGATCCATTGTGTGTATTAACCTTTCAATTTTGGTCTATTATGTGTATCCAATGACTAATTTGATAACATGAAAACCATATAATGCACCATGTCATTGACACATCATAAAAACGGATGTCATGTCAGTGGGATACACACAACAGACCCAAAGTGAAAGTGAAAAGTTGTTACACACAATAGACTAAAATGAAGTTTAGTACACACTATAAAAATCGGACTAAATTTAAATATGTTCCCCTGCACTAATCCCTAATAAGAATAGAAAAGGATTTTATACTTATTGTTTTTATCGCAATTTACTCAAATCTAGTGACTAAAGATTGAATTCACCATAAAAACTACAATGTAACAAAAGGGACATATTCGATGAAAAGGTACAAGAAAGTTTTTTTTTTGTTTAATTTCTATCGATCTAATGTATTAAATTAAACATTAATGGTATGACTCAAGCAGTGAGCTTGATAACTGCTGTTTTTTACAAAATAATAATAATAATAACTTTCGAAGCTTCATACTCGCAATTTTACATGGGAATGTGACATAATCATGGCCTCATGGGTTGTTCAAATTTAAAAGTATATAGATAGATAGATAGTTGGTTGTTGTGGTCCTGCTCAAAATATATCTGTGTATTCTAAATAAAGTTAATATAGTGTATCAATATAATTATTATTTGATTATAGGTGGGAAATTGTGAGCTGGAAGGAGTAAATAACAGGTTAAAGGGAATATGCTAGTATTTGGGTTGATTTATCAACAAGAAGATAAATCATTAATATTTTCATATAGTTAAAATGATACGTTTGGTTACAGAAAAATATATTTACTAGTAGTTAAGTAAAATTAAGACTTATTTACATCGCAAAACTAATAGAAAAAAATAACTACTAAACTCTACTAGTAGTTGAGTGCTACTAAAGTTGGTGACAAATTTGCTTTCGGTAAAAACATATTAATAGCTTATATACCATGGGAAGGTTACAATTTTGAAGATGTAGTACTCATCAGCGAGCACTTAGTATATGAAGACATTTATAATTATTTTCACATACGTAAATATGAAATTCAGATTAACCAAGACTTCGAACGAGTCACTAATGAAATACCGCATTTAGAAGTCCATTTGAAATTGTAATGTTGGGATCTTAGGGTAGAAATGTTAGGACCGATACGTAGTATTTGATGTGTGATGAGTTCGCACTCAACAATCCTTCCCTCAGACTCAAGTCCATTTGGTTCTCCCCTTTAACGATAGTCATGACCCAAACTTATTTAGTACCACCGCATACTCAAAACTCTCAACCTGACTGATATCATATCAAGGAAACTTCAATACAGTGAGGTTCCACTCTAAAATTGGTAATAGAGGGAGTAGACCATGAACTTATATATAGATATTATTTTATTTTGGTTTTCAATGAAGGACGTGAGTTTGCATCCGATTAACAGAAAAGAACTGCTATTTTAGTAGGTCATTAACACCCCAATGGTGAAAGAATCATCATATGCTCGAAGATGGATTGTTACGAACCATACTTGGCATGCGGGTCTATACTTCAAAAGATGTAGACGGTAGGGGTCAAGTTATTGATGTGAGATGGGTCCATAGTTCTAAGACATATGAGACATGGAAAACATAAAGTATTTGTGTATATATTTCACATAAATGTAAAATCAAAGTAGGCGATAAAGTAGCCTGATGACATGAAAGTAAGGGTATCATTTAAAAGAAAATTGACTAAACAAGATCAGATATGCCTTATTTGCAAGATGAAAGACCTATTGATGAGAAAACGATTGGAAGACCTAAACTTGTAGGCTCAAATTTAGGCTTAAAAATGTGATTGGTAAATATAAAAAATTGATTGGATAAAATTAAGAAGAAAAAAAAAATTCAACCAATGCAATAAGTATGTATACTTTTATGTGTATATAATTAGAACTATATGGCATTACTCCTGTTGAGATGGTCTTTAACCCATTGGGAGTACCTTCACGAATGAATGTAGAACAAACATTTGAATATTCACTCAGGTTAGCGGGGATTTAATTTGCGAGACAGACATTATCGAGTATCGCCTTTTGATGAGAGATATGAACAAGAAGAAATAAAGTTTTCATTTTTCAGAATACTAGTATAGAAAACAATAAATCGTAGATTCCAATATCTTACAAAACTTTTGCAGAAAATTTCAACTTAAACATGTTTTTTTTTTCTTTTCTGGTTTGTTTAGAAAATTTTCTGAAAAATGTATGAGTTTTCTTGTAAGTGAACACGAATACTTGAAGCAAGAGAATTTTAAAACATAATCAATGCATGACTTGGAAAAAGTTGGCATTAATTTAGGCAATTGTTTAGCAACGGAGAATGTCTTGTAGAGTTAAAATGCATACATTTTACATGTACAATGAAAACAAAACCAAAGGTTAATTAGTGCACTCCCAATGGTGAATGAAAATCGACTGGTCACTTTCTGCCAACTCAGTACCACGTCAGTTTTTCTTAAAACTGACTGAAACTGAATTACCCATGCCAATGGTGACGGTCACTTTTCGGTCACTTTTTAATATTCATATTTAAAACACAATATAAAAACATTACAATAATTAAAAACAAACATTACATTTCCTTAAAAAAAATACAATAATTAAAAACATTACACTTATTGAAAAAAAAAATGCAATTAACGTTGACGGAAATTTGGTGAGAGATTCGCAACGTGTTCGATTGTATGAGCTTTCTACATCTTCGTCGGAATCGGAGTCTATCGAATTAATCATATTGATTGCGGCGGTCGTATCGAAAACACTCGTAAGTATTTGAATTTCTTCAATATCGGAATCGAAATTGGAATTAGCCATAATATGTATTTTGTGTGGATAAAATGGGTATATAATTATATAAGTTTATAGAGATAATTGGTTATTTTTTGTGTGAATTATAGTTGTTTGGAGTGGGTATATATATAGGAGTAATCGTGTATGAAATGGGGTAAAATAAATAAATAATTAAAAAAAATAAATGTTTTGTTGGTTTGTGAAATTTGGCCGTTTGGCCCAAAAATTGAGAATTCAAAATTTGAAAAAATTAAACGTTTGAAAAGAAAAAAAAACAGAAAAAAAGAAAAAAGAGCCGAAGCTCGTCGGATATCCGACTTGGCCAAACCGACGGCTCAACCGACGATCCCATGGCGTCGGTTTCGTCGGGCAAACCGACAGCCCAACCGACTGAGCCATTCGCATTGCCCTTAGTCACTTTCTCGTGTATGAGCCCAAAAGGTTATGAAAACACAATCAACCTAATTATAACACGTCATCCACCTAAAACTCTTGACGGCCACAAGTTCAAAATTTATCTCGTGGATCATGACACGTCAGTTTTTGGTTGGTTTTTCTTAATAACATTTTGGATGATGGGTCGTACATTCACAAAAGAACAATGTAGACTCAAGGTTCATATTAGGGAAAGGAGAGTGAGGGGAAGAGGAATTTGTTCGGTGTCTCGGAATTGTAATCTTGTTTGAAAAATCGGTTCGAATCAGGAAGCAGACCAGTGACTGATCGATTGGATTAAGACCGGTTTCATTTTGTTTTTTAGAGCGATGTGAACCAGATAATAAAATTTGTCTGTCTAGTATCTAGATCAATTAAAATGTGTTCAACGATCATATGTTTTTTTTTTATTCATATCACAGTCTTCATCTATATTTCAAAGGATTTAAGAACATTTTATTTTATTGAGTTGAAATTATAATTATAATCTCAGCTACAACTCGTTCAACTTAACCCATTCGATAGTTCATAGTTGAAGATTAAAAGAAATAACTTTTAATTCAGAATATACTTATGTTTGTGACATAATTATTACCATACCTAAAGTATGTCTGGAATATTAATTACAATTAAGTTAACTAACAACTTTTAATTATAAGTTTGTGTTTATTTAAACAATGGTAGCTAGTAATGTGAACACTAATATATAATTTCTGTTGGGATATAAATGATTAGTACTGTCAGGCTTAAAAAAGTTAGTATTACTATTTAAAGTTTCTACCGCTCTTCATTATTAGTACTGCTACAACAGTTTCTACTGCCAGTTCATTCAAGAGTTTCTACTGCTGGTATGATTTCCAAGATTAGTACTGCTAGAAGAATTTCCACAGTTAGTACTGCTAGACCAGATTCCAAAGTTTCTGCTGCTGGCTTTGTCCAAAGGATATGTGGCGCACGTGGGTCTACAGTTACCTAATCTTGACAAAGCATGTGCAACAAAGCATGGGACACTTTACGGCAACAAACCATGCTTATATAGGTTGACTTCCATGCATTAATTACAATAACGTGTAGTAGAAACTCTATATTTTATAAGTAGAGTTCCTTACCTTAGAGGTATAGAATGGTTAGAAAAGTGTATGTATAAATATAGATCAATTGTGACATAAGAAACTATATGAGAACTTCTGTACCTTATCTCATATAGAAAAACATAGTTAGCTTCAAGGTTATTGTAACCCTAATACAACCAAGTGTATTCGTATTATTTCATAAATAATATTGGAGTTTTTTGTATACAATCTATTGTACTCTGTTCTCTACATTACATTCTACAAACCATTACACAATTTACACATCTATATCTTCTAAACTTAACAAGTATTATTTCGCAAATTTCTTGTTAAGAAGTTCAAAGCATTAGTGAGTTTAATCTTGACTGTGATCAAGTCGATTCTGACAAGTGGTATCAGAGCATTGGTTGTTCTTTGAACTTTTAGAAGTTAAAATTTGGTTTGTTTAAAAGTTATTTTCAAAAACTTTTATAAAATGTCTGCTGATCTGGTTGATGCTACTCAAGCAAACAGAATCCCCATACTCAGGCCTAATGAGTATGATTTGTGGAGAAATAGAATCAAGCAACACATGTTGCTCACTAATTATCAGATGTGGGACATTGTTGTTAATGGTCCCAAGTACTCAACTGATGCAAATGGTGTCAGATTATCAAGATTACCTCCAACCACTGATATAGCAAGAAAGGAGAGGGGGATAGAGCTCAAAGCTCTTAGCACTCTTCTGGTAGCTTTGCCAAATGAGTATCAGAGGAAGTTTGAGAACTGTGACGATGCTCAGGTTCTCATGGAAGCTATTGACAAAAGACTTGGTGGAAATGAAAGCACCAAGAAAAACAAAAGATCCTTACTCAAACAACAGTTTGAAAACTTTGGATCTGTCAAGTCTGAAACTCTTACACAAATATTTGACAGATTTTCTAAGTTGGTTGGTGATTTGGAAAATCACAATGTAAAGATTGATAATGATGATCTCAAATAGAAAATTTTTGAGATCACTTGGTGATGAATGGACCATGTATACAGTTGGGTTATGGCAGGGAAATGATTTGGATGATAAAGAGCTGGATAACCTATACAATGATCTTAGATCATTTGAACCTGAAGTAGAAAGCAGAAAGCAGTTTAATGTACACACACAAAATGTACATAATGTTGCATTCATGTCTGTGGGAAAGATGCATGCAGACTCAAGAGCATTTGGATCTGCATCATTTACTACTGCATCAGGATCTAGATCTGGATCATCCTCACATGATAGATCATGTGATCATGTGCTAGAAGCATTTTTTGCAAGTCATGTAAACTCATCACTGACTAATGAAGAGTTTGAACAAATCAATCCAGATGATTTGAAAGAAATGGATATCAAATGGCAAATGGCCATGATAACCATGAGGGCCAAGAGGTATATCCAGAGGACAGGGAGAAATAACTTTGCATTAAAGAGGGAAGATAATGCAGGTTTTGATAAAAGCAAAGTGGAGTGCTACAACTGCCACAAGCTGGGTCACTTTGCTAGAGAATGTAGATCTGGAAAGCAAGAGGGGTATGTGCAAAGATTTGGAGGATCTAATGGGAACAATGGGTTCAATGGAACTCAAAGAAGGAATATTCATGTTCAAGATCAGGGTACTATTGCAAGTGCTCTAGTGTCACAAGATGGGATAAGGTTTGATTGGAGTTATCAGGATGAACATGAAGCTCAGAATCAAGCAATGATGGCACAAACAGAAGCTGCCAGCACATCTGATGAAGTTCCATATGAGGTACAAGTTAAATTGTGCTCTAGTATATGTAAGAAAACTGTTAAACACTATAGAGATCACAATGCTAAAATCTGTGAAGAGCTTAGAGAATGGGAACTCGGGAATAGGCACACAACCTCTGCCATTGAAAGCCTAGAAAAAACCATTAAAGCATATCAAGCAAATGAAACCCAATATGACTATAATGTTAAGTATGCTAAGTGGGAAAGAGATGTATTGCAAGACAAAGTGGATGAGGTAACCAAAAAATTAGCAGAAGTCACTTGTGAGAAAGAAAGCATAAAACTAAAAGTTTGTGACTTAGAAAATGCATCCAAAAATGTACAAAATATAATCAAGGCGCAAATACATGATAAAATCAAGACAGGCCTAGGTTATAATAATGTACCTCCACCATTCAACAACAATTACTTTCCACCTAAGACAGACTTAGACATCAGTAAGCTTCAGGAGGAAATGACTGAGGAGGTCAAAAAGGTTGATCCAGTGATGAATCAAGATCAGGATTTTGATAAAGTTGAAATTGCTGATTGGACATCATATGATGAAGAAGAATCTAAATCTGATAGTTTTAAGAAAGTTGAGTCTGAAACAACAAGCACTAGTTTAAGTAAGAAAGTGCATACTGGGCTAATTTCTGAAAATTCTGGTGAGAAATTAACAGAGGGTAAAAGATTGTTTCAAGAAAAGGCAAAATTGAGAGTAGAACAGTCAAAGACCACAGAAAACAAATCTAGGAGAGGTCTAGGTTTTGTGAATGAAAAGATAAAAGCAATTAGTAAACCTGTTAACAAATCTGAAAATGTTAAATCTGTGAATGTTAACTGTACTAGTTGTAAATGCAAAGCAAGCACTTCATCATCAGTTCACAAAACAAAACATATTTCCAGAAGAAATCAAAGAAACTAGAATCAATCAGTTTTATAAAAACTGGGAAAGAATTTTCAAATGGTGAAATTGAAGGCATGCTTTATCTGTGGTAGAACAAACCATCTTCAAAATGAATGTTATCATAATCTAAGAAATAGAAGGATTATGAGATCATCATGGACAGCTTCTGACAGAATTAATCACCAAAACTTTAAATCTAAAATTAATTCTGTTAGTACTGTCAGGAAGATCAAGGCTAAAAAGGTTAATACTGCTGCACCAAAATCTACTACAGCAGCATTAATCAGAAACAAAGTCAACAGTACTAAAAGGACTCAAGCAACACAAAAGGTTAATACTGTCAAACATATTAGAACTATTGGTAATATTAATACTGTCAAGAAGATTACTACTACTTCAGTTAAGACTGTTGCACCAGTTAATGCTGGTAGCACAGTTAAAGCTAGATGTATTAATACTGCTACCAATTTTAATACTGTCAGACAAAATCATACTGGTTCAGCTTTTAATACTGCTAAGCCAGTTTCTGCTGCTAAGTCTAAAATAAGTTGGATTTGGAAAAATAAAACCACTTCAAAGGTTTTCAAAGCTAACAATACACCACAAACAATGATCTTTGAGATAGTTGACCTTGTGGATGTACAAGGGAGACCCAAAACCAAATTGGTTTGGGTTCCCAAGAGAAACTGATCTCTTGATTATTTGTATGTGCAGAGCAAGCTAAGAAGTTTATGGCATGTTGACAGTGGATGCTCAAGGCACATGACAGGGGATAGGAGCAAGCTGCAGAACTTCAAGCAATTGGATGGAGGTTATGTAGCTTTTGGAAGTAATCCTAAAGGATGAAGGATTACAGAAAAATGAATTGTCAACAGTGATAAGATGAGTTTTAAAGATGTTTATTATGTTGAACAGTTGAGGTACAATTTGCTAAGTGTGAGTCAAATCATAGAGAAAAAGAACCCTGTTCTTTTTACTGACACATAAATGCTTTATTCTTTCTGATAAATTCAAATTAGATGAAAACATGATTTTAATGAAAATTTCCAGAAAGAATAATGTGTACTGTTGTGACTTAGCAAACATGAAACCTCAACAAGAATTAAACTGTCTTATCTCAAAGGCAACCATTGATGAATCAGATCTTTTGCATAGAAGAATGTATCACATGAATTTCAAAACAATTAACAAACTGATTAAAAGCAAACTTGTTAGAGGTTTACCTGAAAAGACATATTCATGTGATGACCATTGTGTTGCATATCAAAAGGGAAAGCAACACAAATCTTCTTTTAAGACCAAAGGTGTGAACTCAGATTTCTCTCCTTTACACTTACTGCATATGGATTTGTTTGGTCCAACTAATGTCAATAGTGTAGGAAAGAAACAATATTGCTTGGTGATCATTGATGATTTTAGCAGATTTAGTTGGGTGTTCTTTCTTAGAACTAAGGATGAAACAGGTGATATACTTAGATCATTCATTACTAGGATTGAGAATCAATCTAATCAGAAAGTTAAAATCATCAGGTGTGATAATGGAACATAGTTTAAAAATCATGAGATGAATAAATTCTGTGAAATAAAAGGAATAGAAAGACAGTTTAGTGCTCTTAGAACTCCACAACAGAATGGAGTAACAGAAAGAAGAAACATGACACTAATTGAGGCTGCTAGAACCATGTTAGCAGATGCTAAATTACCTATGACTTTCTGGACAGAGCAATTAGTACTACTTGTTATGTTCAGAACAGGGCACTAGTTGTTAAGCCTCAAAACAAGACACCATATGAGTTGTTTTTCAAAAGAAAATCTTTGATTAGCCTTTTCAAACCATTTGGATGTCTTGTTACTATCTTAAATTCCAAAGATCACCTAGGCAAATTTGAGAGCAAAGTTGATGAGGGAGTCTTTGTTGGATACTCTACTAAAAGTAAAGCATACAGAGTATTCAACCATAGAACTAGAATTGTGGAGGAAACCATAATGTGACTTTCAATGAACACACACCTAGTGTTGTGGGCAAGGGTCCAGACTGGTTGTTTGATATCGATGCTCTAACCCAATCATTTAGATATGTGTATGAGTCATCAAATGCAGGTACAAGTGCAGGTGAATCAAGTGCAGCAAATCAGAAGAAGGAGACATCATTGGAATATGTTACTCTACCTTTCTGGTCACCTGATCCTCCTGCAGTATTTCAGAATCCTTCACAAGATCAAGAAGTAGTTACGCCCACTACTTCTCAACCCACACCTGCTGTTACAAAATCAAAGAAAACAAGGGACCCCAAGCCAGCTCCAGGAAAGTCAAAAAGGCTACTAAACAGGCATCTGAGGCTCCTCTTCCTCAAATGCCTCAGTCACAACCTGAAAATGAGGTGGTCAACATAGAGATGAGAGACCATGTGGAAAGGGCTACCACTACTGATTCTGCCCCATTGGAAAAACAGGACAGTGGTAATGGATTTAGGACCCAATCCACGGCAACACAGGATGTAGAGACACCACTGGACTCTTCTATTGCAGAAGATCCAGTGAAAGTCAATATATCCAGTGGTCCCAGGTGCCAAGAAACCACATTGGGGGTCAATGATGCTCAGACTAGGTCTGAGACATTGGTTAAATCTTCCAATGATCCACTAATAGAGGTTAACACCTCTGGCAGTGGTGAGGATAGCTTATCACTTAAGGAATTGACGGATATTTGTACCAATTTATCTGAGGAGGCGGCTAGGCAGAAGGAAATGCTAGCATCTCAAGGTGATGAGATATCAAGACTGAATGGGTTGGTCAAGCAGTTATTAGAAAAGATGAACACTGCTCCAGTTACTACTGTTAGTATTGGAGTTAGTACTGCTGATATAGAAGAAAAAGTTAATACTGTTGGGCTTGGTGAGCCAGTTAGTACTGCCAGTGCAGATGAGGTTAATAATGTTAGGCTAGATGAGCCAGTTAGTACTGCTGCAGCAAATGATGAGATTGCTGCTGCTGAGGTATTGCTAAGGGTGTCTGAGAGCCCAAAGAAACAAAAAGAAAAAGGTGTAAGCATCAAAGAACCATCAGAACATGCACCTACTTTGAAAGCAAAGCAGATTGATGCCAAAGATAAAGGAAAGGGCATCATGATTGAAGAAGATAGGCCTCTCAAAAGAAAACATCAAATATAGGCAGATGCAGAGTTAGCATGGAAACTGCAAGAAGAGGAGAGGCAGAAATATACAGAAGAGGAGAGAGAAGCAGAACTACAAAGACTATTAGCTGAGAAGAAAAGGAGGGAGGCTGAGGCTAGATATAAGAAAATGAAGGCAAAGCCAAAAATAAAAGCTCAGCTGAAGAAAGACTATGTAGCCTTCTTAAGGAATGCTTTGGGCACAAATGTAAAGATCCTACCAGCAATGTTCTTTGATGCCCTAAAGGAGATGTATGACAGAGAACAGAGGATTCTAAAAGAAGAATCTGGAGATATAAGGTTTGAAAGAGAAAAGAAGTTGAAGGGTATGAATGATACACCTGTTCAAGAGGGTATCAAGATGTTTGAGAGGAAAAAGAATGCTGCAAAAGGCACACAAAGTGAGGGTTACTTTGAAAACGTGCAGAAGAAACAGAAAACAGAATAGGATGTGCATAATGAGGTGCCATCTACTGCTGAAGATAGGAATGAGAGTAAGGAGGAAGATGATAGTGGTTTGGTGGTTATTGATACAGTCGACTGTGAACCCTTGAAGGTGGATTATCCAATCATAGATTGGCATCAAGCACTGGATAGTTCAAACAGAAGGCATTTTAAGATTGTTAGAGCAGGAGGGTCAACTGAAATATACAGAAGCTTCTTTTCAATGCTCAAGGTATTCAGAAGAAAAAATCTGGATGAAATGTATGAAGCTGGGCTGAAAAGGTTTGGAGGAGTGGGAGGATATGATGATGATCATCAGCTATTTGAGTATTTGAAGCAGATGTATGCTCGTGAAGCAGAAATGAGGATATTTATGAAGGAATACTGTCAACTACTGGTACTGTTTTGATAGCAGCGGAGTACATATGTACAGCCATGTCACAACCCCAAAAATGGTCAACTTTGGTCAACGGAAGCAATTTGTGTACGAGCGGGGGTCGTGACGTCATAGGATCATTACAACACAGAGCATATGATTATCGCAGAACAAAGTGAATAAGATGCCATAAATATAGTTGTTACAAAAGCTACGACTTTACAAGTCGTAGAAGTATTGTTATTGAAATACATCATTTTAAGTGAATACAATATTCAAAATCAGGATTTCGTAAATATGATCAAAAGTTATAGTTTTACTAAGGAAATCCCGTAAGTTCCAAAAGTGGCATCCTAATTCGTCTCGGGAGGTCGTTGTTCCAAGATGCATGCAAGTCTTACGTGAGTACTAATTCCCTGAAAAACATAGTAGAAATCGTCAACAAAAATGTTGAGTGAATTCACAGGTTTATTATCGTTGTTAAACCAAGTTGTTTGTAAACTGTTGACGTACAAGTCAAAAAGTGATTAAATCAATAATCAAATATAGTTTTCATTTTCGTTAACATACAAGTCAAATAAGTTTCGTTTTGTTGGAATGTTATCCAAAAATATCGATTCGTTGGGATGTTACCCAAAAATATAGTTCGTTGGAATGCTATCCAAAAATATCGATTCGTTGGGATGTTACCCAAAAATATAGATCGTTGGAATGCTATCCAAAAATATCGATTCGTTGGGATGTTACCCAAAAATATAGTTCGTTGGAATGCTATTCAAAAATATCGATTCATTGGGATGTTACCCAAAAACATAGTTCGTTGGAATGCTATCGAAAAATATCGATTCGATGGGATGTTACCCAAAAATATAGTTTCGTTGGGATGTTACCCAAAAATATAGTTTCGTTGTTGTTTGTGGGTAAACATTGACGGTGATCCCCCGAAGGTGAGCTAAACCTTACGAGTTAAAGTAACGCAACCCAACCCATAATCAAGCCACGACACAAATTCGTTGTTGCCTAATCGGACATGTAAATATACGCTCCGCTCTTAGTTGAAGGGACGTCACCCCGATAGTACTATCCGTGTATTCAGTGGCTAGAGTCACCTAGCTAATGATTATGGTTGTAGCCATAAGGTCTTTGATGCACTACACATGTAAATCGTAGTTCGTATTAAGATTCGTTGTCCATGCTCCCCAAAATAGTATGCAAATCATTTCGTAAACAAATAGTATTTCGTAATCATATAAAAGCATTCATAAGAAGTCAAGTTTTCGCATACAGTATCAAAATAGTTGCTATGTTTTCCACCCCTAGTTTAAAAGCAGTAAAATAAGTAAAAGTAGGGGCTGTGAACTCACCTCGTGAGCTAAAGTATGAGAGCTAGCAAGTGGTTGCCCAAATAAAGTCTCCTAACGCCCTAAACGCAAGAGTTAGTTTATATAAGTAGTTGGCTAACTGCCAAACTATGTTAATTGTCCATTCATTTCGAAAGCTCGTTGTGTTTAAAAATGCGTACGATACATTGGTGATGTTTTCATTCGGGTTTAGTTTATACGAGTTGAATTTTTCTGAGTTTATTAATGAAGTTACCAAAACGCATATAGGGCATGAATCCTAGTGTTTTATAAAATGGTTCGCGTTTTATCGTTTGAGGCTCGTTTTTGTTGACTTGGTCAAACGTGCTCGGTTTGACCCGAAACTTTTACACATAAAATCTTAACATATTTGAACCTGTAAAAAGCAATTTTCACATTTTATCTCAAACTCGAATTGTCTCGTTTTTATTCGCGGGAACGCGAAATCAGTCCCGAGATTTTCTATACCTCAAAATACGCCATGTTCCGAGCTCGTTTTAACTAGATAAAACTTTGTAAAAAATTCCGAGAAAATTACCAAACGTTCCTCTATGTCTTAGCTACTTAAAATAATTTTTTCGTAATTTTTAGTTAAGCTTAAAGGGTCCAAATATTTATGTGATTCCTCTGACGTCCAAAAATGACGAATCCGGATACAAGTTCAAAGATCTAATTACTGAGAAAAATATACAAAACTTCATAGGGTGTAATCATACTACTTTTAAAGGTAACAAGATTTTTGAGATTTTGATGAAAACCTCATGTCGTTTGGAGTTGTGTAGCTCGAGTTATGGGCTCGAGAAGTTGGTACAAAAATCTGTCACCCGAGACAGAAATGCAACATGTTTTTGTAAAATCGTTTTCGGGTATCAAACGGTGTCGAAAAATTACGAAACCACTTGGATCTGAAATCTAACACCTTAAGCTTAAATTTTGTCTTTTGAATCGTCCATTTTCGTTAAGTTTTGAGTATGAAACTTCTCCTTGAAGTCGGGCCAAGTTTCTGCCCAGAAAACTGTTGACATTTTTTTTTTGTAAAAACGTTTTTCGACTTTGTTTTTGGACATGATCTTGTTAAATGGACATTATAACATGAACATAAGTGTGTTCGAAGTAAAATAAAAGAGAGATGAAGTTCCTTACAAAGAAAATGATGAAAACACGAAGAAATAGAAGTCGAAAGCTCGTTTCCTTGCGTTTTTCTTGCTAACCGAAGAGGTGGTGCTATGGTGATTGTGGTGGTTTGTGGTGGTGATTTGGAGGGTTGCTTGGGGCTGGAATTCGTTAGGGTAGCAAAGGGAGAGAGGGATGAGAGAGTTGAGAGAAAAGAGAGGTTGAGTGAAGTGTGGGGAACGAGAAGTATGAAGAGGTGATATGGTATGGTGGGTGTTCTTGAGTATGGGTTGGGAATGGCAGATTTTTGGGGGGCCCACATGGTGTGAGTTGCCTAAATATTGTTCCCCAAGTTTACGTTACGCGCGGTGTTCGTTTACCCGTTCGTTTCGTCGTTCGTTTAAACGTTAAACGTTTATTATACATTTTTCGTTCACGATAAACTCATGTTAATGTTTGATTGTAGTATTATTTTTAAATACTTTATTTTATGTTCTTAAGATGTTTCATTGGGTTTTCGTTTGGTTGTCGGTTTCGATTCGCGCGTTATTTTGGGTTTGGTACGTTTTATATAAAACGTATAACGTTTTCGTTTAATCGTTATGCTTTATCTTCATACAATAATGTTTTCAAATAAAATAACTACTATTAGAATAGTTTTACGTTACTTATAAAATTCGTATCACCAACGATTGCGTAGTTGTCGGGCTACACCCGATTGTTTTCGCGTAATTATACATAATTACAAAATTCGAAATATTTCGCGTATTAAATTAGTGGGCTTTTCTAGACTTATCTCATAAAAATAGTTTAGTTTTCATTATGTCGGGAATTAGCCTGAGACATGCATGAATAAAATGTACGGTTCCGTACCATAAATGGAAGGTTGTCACAAGCCAGTTAGATGGAGGTGTAGGATATTTTTTGATTGTGAAAAGTTATCCTTGGAAACCTGTTGTGATAGATAGCATGCTAAAGCACAAAGTCAAATGTACATATCTTGAGGTTGCATCAGCTTTGATAAGAGAGTTAAAGAAATATCTTAAGAAAATGAGTAAGCAGAAGAAATGACCCTCAAAATATTCAAAGATCAAATATGAAGAAACTTAGTGTTGTTGGGAAGAAAGAATAAGTTTAGGGGGAGATTGTTGGGATATAAATGATTAGTACTGCTAAGCTTAAAAGAGTTAGTATTGTTATTCAAAGTTTCTACTGCCCTTCATTATTAGTACTGTTACAACAGTTTCTACTGCCAGTTCATTCAAGAGTTTCTACTGCTGGTATGATTTTCAAGATTACTACTGCTAGAAGAATTTCCACAGTTAGTACTGCTAGACCAGATTACAAAGTTTCTGCTACTGCCTTTGTCCAAAGGATATGTGGCGCACGTGGGTCTACAGTTACCTAATCTTGACAAAGCATGCGCAACAAGGCATGAGACACTTTACGGCAACAAATCATGCTTAGATAGGTTGACTTCCATGCATTAATTACAATAACGTGTAGTAGAAACTCTATATTTTATAAGTAGAGTTACTTACCTTAGAGGTATGGAATGGTTAGAAAAGTGTATGTATAAGTATAGATCAATTGTGACATAATAAAATATATGAGAGCTTCTGTACCTTATCTCATATAGAAAAACATAGTTAGCTTCAAGATTATTGTAACCATAATACAACCAAATGTATTCGTATTATTTCATAAATAATATTGAAGCTTTTTGTATACAATCTATTGTACTCTGTTCTCTACATTACATTCTACAAACCATTACACAATTTACACATATATATCTTCTAAACTTAACAAGTATTATTCCGCAAATTTCTTGTTAAGAAGTTCAAAGCATTAGTGAGTTTAATCTTGACTGTGATCAAGTCGATCCTGACAATTTCTTAAAAAGGTATCATAATAAATTGTACAACATATAATATAATAAACAAAATCATTTCCTGAAGAGAGCCACAAAAGATACAAGAATCGACGTTCCAATCACAACACTGGAAACTGGAACAGAAAAAGCCGCTCCTGCGTCAGGAGAAGGTGCAGGGGCCGATACTTGAGCTGACACGGTGGCTGCAGCCGATAGTGCAACGATAGCTAGAACCGAAGCTTTCTTCACAATGATGCTAACTTGTGCCATTTCTGCAAAAGAAAGGTCTGTGATTGTGAAGAAAAATAAATAAGAGACTCGGAAGTTAAAAGAGTTGTGTTTTGTGAATGAAGAATATGTGGACAGTCTTTTGGTTTTTATAGGGGTTGGATGATTAACGTGACAGCTTGGTAATTGCTGTTTGCTTTTTCTGGAGTATTTTATTTGGGCGCGTTCACATGGGAATGTGTCATGTTTGTTGGCAGATGTTTCTGTAATCATGGGTTGTTCATATTATTATTATTATTTATTATTATTATATTATATTATAAGGTATATATAAATAAATTGATTTTAGTGGTGCTACCAAAATAATGGATGTTCCTGATAAAGTTAATTAATGATTTTTATCAATATATAGGATTTTATATCTATTGGCCTTTCAAAAGAAAAAGAAAAATTATATATCTATTGGTTAGTAATATTGGAAATTAGTGAGATTGGTGGATGTACAATGGGTTAAACCGGATGCTGGTTAATATGTAATTTCTTTGGATGTACATGTTGGAAGTGTTTGGGTTGATTTATCAAATTCATTTATATGTTTTTTTTAATTTATTAGGATTTATTTAATCTTTCCTAAAATATAAATGGGTGTTTAATATAATCAAAGGCGTTAAAGATCAAATAATAAGTCGATCACGTAGATGGTATGTGTGGAGTATCACTACTACAAAAATGGTTTGTTAGGCGGTGAAAAATATCGTATAAAGCGGCAACGCAACCACCTCATATGTGTGCGCCGTTAAAAATAAAAACATTTTATAAAATGATCAAACGACGCACTATCAAATGCTTACCAGAGCAGTTTAGACTCACTTTTTTAGATGAGTTTTTACTTTTAAAGAACCGCTTTAAAGATATAAGAGAATTTAAGAAAAAAATACGTAATTAATTATCTCATAAATGCCTCCATCATCCTCCAACAACCAACAAAGAACCCAACCCCAGATCTGAAATTCAACTTTAGAAATTTACAATCACATGAGATAAAACATCCGTTTATTTCATTCTAAATAGAAGAACATTACAAATACATAAAATAACTAGTACCAAAACCGTCTCCTCCCTCATACTCCGTCACGTTCTCCTCCAATCGTCGTAGCACATCCATCCTCGAACTGTCGCCACGGCCGTAATCACCACTAATGCGTCAATCCATTGCTATTAATTTAAAGCGGCTTTTAGATATTCGCTTCAAATGGTCTCAACTAACCGTCTTAAGTGTTACTTTTTTCTTGAATTTGAATTTTGGAATGATTTTTACATGAAATTTGCTTTAATATACCGTCTTTAAAGGTTATTTTTGTAGTATGTATGCCGATTAGCTTGAACGCTGACTTGGGTCAACGTAAGAATGATAAAGCCGATATGCCAGAGACAGTTTAGGCTATGATCGTTTTACATACTCTTAGACACTTTGGGAGAGTGTTTGGTGATGTTAGTGAGAGGTCTTGAAAATGAGAATAATGTTTCATCACATTTGAAAATATTGGTATCCACGTCTTATATAAAGTTCAATTTATTTACTGATTTAATAATCACGTGTGTGAGAACATCTATATTCAGCTATCTGTTCATTATTTTATTTTGTAACTTGATACTCTGTTTTATATGTTTGTTTAGATCAGCATGTTTACACATGAAAATTTTGTAAGAAATTGTTAGTATTTGCCTAAGAAATACGCATCGGTAGAGACGACTTACGACTTACGACTTCCTTTTAAGGTACATGAACCAAAGAAGTCTTCGACACCACGACTAGTTGCAACTTTATGTGAATGTAACAACTTAAACAAGACAGAGTAGAAAATACTACAAAGACTTTCAAAATTAAACTACGATTTTATTTTTATTTTAGTAATAAGTTTCCTCATAACTTTAGATTAAATCACATGACCCAAAAGTCTTGCGCATTCGACGCTTCCGAGTGATCAACGATACACTAATTAAGAGTCACTGAATCTAAATATTCGACTGGTTTGATAATTGTATTGAGTAATCATCAGTTTAGTTATAATTTATCTTCAATTCTTTTTTATTGGTCTAACATTATTAATTTACAACTTGTTCAAGGGAATCATGTAACAAATGTTGTTTTTCTTTACCATGGTATCTCACTAATTATTCATCATTATTAACTAAGTAAATATGAGTTAAACTTGAAACAAAAATCAATGTTATACCTTAACGAAGTTACGGACAATTAAAATCTCGTTATTAATCATTATTAACTACATACATTATAATTATCCACGCAATGCAGCGGTAATAAATTGAAAAAACATAACGGTGGTTATTTGTAAGATGTATAGATATATATTATTCTTTTAGAACGGCTAGCCTACAGTTTAAACAGCACACACACATCACCTCTTGATAGCTTCATCTCATACACCTAGGCCAAAAAGCTATTTGTTATATATTAAAACTAAAACTAAATGATGCTTCAAATATAGGTTACCATGCTCATTACCGACTATTGTCAAAACTGGACCCCAATTTAGGGGGTTAAAACACATAATTTTGGTTGTAATGTGATCTTACCCATAATCGAATGGTTCTAGCAAGTCACAACTGATATATGTGATGGACTAATAATTTTAATGATTATGATTATAATTGTTTAATTTAGAGTATGGTATGCAATTACTCAAAAAACCGTTGATTTGATTTAAAAAAACAGAGGTGCACAATTAATCCTGTACAAAAAAAAAATACATAAAAACAGAGATAATACTTTGTTAATCACATGACTTGTATTTAAAAGTTGTATAATATATTCATAGAAATAAACAAGGGTAACAATGTGAATAGTAATACAAAAGAATGATTGAAATAAAAATCAAATATAGTATAATACAATGATAATATAATCCTCAATCATATCCAATCCTCGAAAACAAATAATCGACAAAATCAGTTCCTGAAGAGAGCGACGAAAGATAAAACGATAGACGATCCGATCATGATACCAGAAACCGGGACAGAGAAGGCGGATCCAGCGTCTGGAGAAGGCGCTGGGGCCATTGCTTGAGCTGACACAGCGGCTGCCGCAGATAATGCGACGACTGCGAAAACTGAGGCTTTCTTCACAATGCTGTTAACTTGGGCCATTTTTGTTATGTGATAGTGAGAAAAGTAAGTTTTTGGAAAGTAGAGGAATGTTGTGTTTGTGAGTGAATAAATTGTGGTGAGGGTGTTTGGTTTTTATAGGAGGAAATAATAAAGTGACAAATGTATACGCGTTAAGTTGGTAATATTAGCTGTATGATTATTTTTTATTTTTTATTTTATTGGTTTTGTGGTAGCGAAACACATGGGCCACGGGGGCATGTTTCTGGTAATCATGGCTTTCAACGGTTGAATATTTAAATGCAGTGTACGTACAGCTGTTGCTACAGGTTGTGCATTTCATTTTCATATTTGGTATGAAAGATGTCACAATTACGTTAAAAAGTTGATTGAAATATTAAAATTTTACTAAAGTTAATGTTTATGATATAGGTGTATCGTTAACGTAACTTTATTGTATCTTTAATTACTAAATATCTTTATCTTTCTTTATTTTATCATCTTTCAGTTAGCGCTACTGTATATACAAAATCTTTTAAAGAACCCATACAAAATTCAATACCTATAAAGTTAGAGTACGAGTTATCAATTATCATAACACAGAATCATAGATCATAGATATCAATAGGGCTGCAAACGAGTCGAGTTTTTATCGAGCAACTCGAGATGAACTCGAGACATAACCCTCCGGTCTAGGTTAAAAAAAAATGTGGGCAGGGTGTTAAAAAGAAGAACCCCAAACCTGCTTGTTTAAATATTATGAACGGGAGCTAGCAATCTGGTCAGCATTGAAGAGGGTGGTGACACATGAAAGACCTTGGTTTTAGTATTGAAGAGGGTGGTGACACACAACGACCAATCTTAATCTTGAAAGACTTTGGTTTTAGCTACTGATGATGTCATTTCATTCACTTGTGAAACTGCTTTGATGAGTTAAGTTAAATAAAAGTTGATAATTACAATTACATCAATATGATATTATAAAACATTTTAATTAAAATTATACAGTGAATTTTGTTGAGTTGGTTGTGTATATTTTTTTTTACCATTAATTACTATTAATTTTTGGAATTGAATCTAATGCAGAGGTTTTAAGTAGGAAGATAGGAATGAAAGTAATTATGATGCATTTGAGTTATAACTATGATGCATCTGAATTATAACTATGATGCACATGACTTTTAACTATGATATTGATTGACCACCAGCCACTAGCCGTGAACATAACCGGTTTTTTGGTCAAACCGGTTTGGGTTTAAAAACCGAACCGGTTTTTGGTCAACGGTCAAGAACCGGTTTTGGAGGGTGAAAAACCCAAACCGAGTCTATCCGGTTTGGGCCGGTTTGGAACCGGTTCGGGTTCAAAAACCGGTTTCAAACCGGTTTTTCTATATAATTATTTTTTTTTCGATCGTTGAGCGTTTTAGTGAAAACAACGTATTCTTCAAATTTTTTCGATAGAATATTAGTACATTAGGTATGGAAACATAACTTAATATTAACTTAAAACAAAGTCTTCTAAATCTTCCTAAAAATATTATTGAAACCAATAATTCTATATAATTAAGTATTTTTCGAGCGTTGAGCGTTTTAGGGAAAAACAACGTAATCTTCAAAAAAAAATTCGATAGAATACTAGTACATTAGGAATGGGAACATAACATAACAATAACTTAAAACAAAGTCTTCTAAATCTTCCTAAAAATATTATTGAAACCAATAATTCTATATATTTAAGTATTTTTCGAGCGTTGAGCGTTTTAGGAAAAAACAACGTAATCTTCAAATTTTTTCAATAGAATACTAGTACATTAGGAATGGAAACATAACGTAACAATAACTTAAAACAGAGTCTTCTAAATCTTCATAAAAATATTACCGAAACCAATAAGTCTTCATAATCTTCAAAATCTTCAAAATCTTCAACTTTTATTAATCTTCAATTCTTCTAACATCTTCAATTTGCGTAGTCTTCAAAAGTCGAAATCTTCTTCCGAGGTAGCCTCTCGCGAAGCTTCATCGAGAGCAATTTCTTCATCGGAAAGTGACATTGTCATACCCGTTTCCACCTCGATATCGTGTATATCTCCTTCGTATTCCATCACTTTCAAGACTTGAAACGTTTTGTATACGTTCAGCGGCATCTAAGTGATCCTTCAAGCAAATACACATCTCTAATGAGGCCGGTGTGAGTCTTGTTCTTCGTATAGATAATACAATGCCACTAAGAGAAAAAGCGGATTCCGAAGCTACCGTAGAAGCTTGGACGGTTAGTAAATCTCAGGCCATGATAGTTAGAATGGGAAATTGAGATTCCCTCCCTTTCCACCAAGCCAAAATATCAAAATGTGCGAATTCTTCGGGTCCCATTAAAGCTAAAAAATATGTTCCGGTATATCTCCCATATTCGCAAGTGGCATTTTGGTCACCATCACCCCTTGTCCGTTTATGGTTTTCTTGTCTTAAACTATTATATAAATTAATCATTGAATCTCGGGAAGAAGATGAACCAAACATTGTGGAAGCCGAACTAGAAGTAACCATTGTTGTTGAACTATATTTTTGAAAATAATGGCCAAATAAATCTTTAAAAGATTTGTTAAAATAGTCTTTTGTATTTTGTGCAAAAAACGGGTTCTCGTCATTCAAATTCAAATCGTTACAAATGTTATCGATAAGCAATTCCACCCGGAAATGTTCAAACATGGGTTTAATGCGGCGGCACAACTAATTACCGGTGGAATCTCTTTAAAATATTTTCGTAGTTTTGCTTTCATGGGAGTCACCATTATTGCATATACATTACCACAAAATTCGTATTCGCTTAATTTTTGAACTCATTAAAAATATTTGATTAAGTACCAAATCACTCGTGGGATAATAAACACCCGATAATAAAGTAGTTGCGGTTTTAAAAATTTTGAGCAATTCGGTTATCTTTTGAATAACCTCCCAACATTCGGAGGAAAATGGTATTGCAAAACCTTTTTGAACAAGTTGATCATGAAAAACATATAAAGTGTCGCGTTGGCGTAAACCACATACAAACATGTTGTAAGTCGAATTTCATCTTACGGGCATGTCCCAATTAGGGGATAAAAAAATGGAATTTGTTTCCTTACACAATCTCATATAATGTTTGTATATAGCCTTACCCGAACAAAATATATCTTGTAACATAGTTTTATACGCGTTTTTTACTACGCTTATTTCTTCAACCGCTAGTCCGTCTTGTACAACCAAGTTAATGATGTGTGCAACACATCTACTATGGTAGAAAATGTCTTTCAAAGGTGGTTCGTATTTTAGTATTAATCTTTGAACGGCGTTTGTATTATTACTCGCGTTATCAAACGAGATTGAAAAAACCTTTTGTTCTATTTTAAACATTTTCATTACATCTCGTAACATGTAAAATAAGTTTTTACCCGTGTGAGGATAGTCAAAGTTTTCAAAGGCAATGGTACGTTTCATCATTTGCCAAGTTGCGGGATCAACCCAATGCGCGGTAACACAAAGGTACGAACCGGGCAAACATGAGGAGCCGACCAAACATCGATTGTTAATGATACATTTGTATTTAAGTTTTCAAAACCGATTATTAGTTGACTTTTAACATTTTTCCACAATTTAAGAGCATCAAGTCTAAGAGTAAGACGACTTACATGATTATATCGCGGTTGAAGAGTATTTTGAATGACCCTAGTAAGCTGAGGGTTGTCGAAGTGGTTGAACGGCAAAGCTTCTTGAATCACAAAGCCGGCAAATGTTTCTCGACACCGTTCCGCTTCGTATGTAAAAACACCCCCATCCCGTGACATGGTTGCTTGACCCGACTCCGGATTACTTTTGACTCCATCACAATACTTTGTAACGTGTGATTTCAACGTTGAGTTGGAGTCGGCTTTTAAAAATTTCCCACAACGTTTACAAAATGCCTTAGTCGAACCATCCGACAACAACACTTTGTCGTAATTACACCAAATCTCCGGATTTCGTTTGGTTACCAAAACTTGAACAATAGTTGGTGCATTTGAAGAACCAACAACGGCGGAAGTTGAAGAAGATTGAGTTGCCATTTTGAGAGTGTTTTGAGAGTGTACGAGAACTTTCTAAGAGTTTCATACGTAAATCGTAAGCGTTTTGAGTGTTTAAAGACTATAATTAGCAAGATTGAGTGTTGTGACTAAACCAAACCCAAGGTATCAATTTATACTAATTTTAGGATGACAAAATAGTAAAAAATAAAAATAAAAAAACGCTCCCAAACGGTCAAAAACGGGCAAAATACGGCTATATTCGTTCAGCTCAAAAACCGGTTTCAAACCGGTTTTTCTAACCGGTTTTCCAAACCGGTTCGTGTATCCCGCTGGTTTTTACAAAAACCGAACCGGTTTTGACCGGTTTCGGGTTTCGGTTTTTTTTCTGATTTCGGGTGCCAACCCGGATTTTTTGGTCCCGCCTACCAGCCACCACCCAACCTGCTGGCTGTCACCGTCGTTGCCAGATTCTGACGGATGAAAAATATGTTATTATGATGCACTTGATTTTTAACCATTATGCACTTGACTTTTATTTATGATACACATAACTTTAACTATGATGCACATAACTTTAACTATGATGCACCTGACTTTTAATTATAATGCACCTGACTTTAACTATGATGCACCTTCTTATTGACTTCCTATTTTTCTAATTAACTTTTTTTTCCTGAAACCGTTCTCATTTTTTTGTTGCTATACACTTATACGTGTGTATGTATATCTCAAGTGTGACAATATATATGTCTAGGGCAGTAATCGAGTCGAGCCGAATTCGAGCTCGACAGGGCTCGAGCTCGGCTCGACTCACTTAGGGTAGGCTCGAGCTCGGCTCGATAGCTCGACGAGCTTTCAAGATGAATGCTCGAGCTCGACTCGAAAATGTTTCAGGATGGTTCGAGCTCGGCTCGAAAAGCTCGACTATTCTTATAAAAAATTATTTTTAATACCCAAACTTATTTTATATTAGATTAAAAATAAAAATAAATACCAAAAATCATTTCAAATATATAGAAAATACAAATAAAGTGTGAAAATTAGTTAAAATGTAAAATAGTATAACAATATTTAAAGTATAATAATAATATCATTTATAGATTCAAAATTACATATACATTTATATAAAAATATACATATTAATTAAAGCTCGATAACAGCTCGAGTCGAGCTTTTAAAGGCTCGAGCTCGGCTGGATATATATTTCAAGCTCTACTTTTAAGCTCGAGATCGGGCTCGAACTCGATAATAGCTCGACTCGAACGAGCTTAAGCTCGAGCCGAGCTTCGATAAAAGCTCAACTCGTTTGCAGCCCTATACATGCCTAGTAAATATCAAAGTTAGTATAGTAGTATTTTCAATTTTCAATATAGTTGGTGGTGATCCAGTCTCTACTCTTAGAATATAACTACAGAAAATTTGAGGTTTGACATGTTCTTATGTAAAGTCAATTTAATTTAATATAGCAACGTGTAAGCATAGTTTATATTGACACATTTGTAGATTATTTCAACTTAAATTTTAATTTGTAATTAAAAATAAATATATATCTAAAAAATTAATTTATTAAAAAGCTATGTGAACTATATCATTATTACTAAGTAATATGTGAACTTAGATTTAACTCTCAAGTGTTATAGCCGGGTCAAGTTGTTATATGGAGTTTGCCGATAGTTGAATCTCTATAAAAGTATCATTGTATTGAAAATTCTTTTTTTTATTTTATTTAATTTAATTAAATGTTAAATATGTTTACATGTTAAACATACATATAACATTTATATCATCTTAACGGTGAAATGTTAAATGTTAAATCTTAAATTTTTAACAGCATGAAATAAAATATTTTAATATATAAAATACACTTCATTTTTCTTTCGTTCTTTTTCACATGGGTGATGATATATTGAAACACGTTCATTTTTCATTATACCCCTTAATTTATCAAAATTGTCAATCAAAAATTTATATTGTACATATAAGTATTGCACGTAAAATTAGTTAATATATCAGTACCCTTTTCATAAATATATGAGAAATAACAAACAAATACTTCAATTAAATTTCATCAAAATAGTATCACTATCTTCTAAGAAACTTCAATGCCAAGACTTTTAACATATTTTTCCATACACAACACGTCAAGACTCAAAACGTGCCGTGTAGTCTCATGTAGCCGTAAAACTTAAACCGGTAAACAAAACCACGTGTCATCACTTTACTCGTTCACAAAAAAACCGACCGTTGGTAATCTGTCATAGTTTTCATCGCCACCTTGACCCGTTCACATTTCAAATACAATAATTTAGGTGACCAATCTACAACACAAACTACGCTGTCACTTTAGCTTTCCCTCATTACACACACCTATAAATACCAAAACACTTCACAAAACATCTTTCATCAAATAGAACCTTAACTTCAAACACTTCTCGCTTTCTCTACTTTTGCTATTTTTATTAGTGTTTCAACTATTTGAAGAAAAAAATGGCACAACATAGCATTGTGAAGAAGGCATCGGTTGCTGTTATGATCGCCCTTGTTGCGGCCACAACTGTATCGGCTCAGGAGTTTGCTCCCGCACCGGCACCAGGACCTTCAACTGGAGCAGCATTTTATGTTCCAGCTTCAGGTGTTATGATAGGGACGTCTCTACTTGTTTCGTTCTTTGCTTTCTTTAGGAACTGATATTTTTTTCTTGAGTAATGGAATTATTATTGTTATATATATTATGATCCAATAGTTGTATCGGATGTATTCTTTTGGTGTATTGTGTTATTTGTATGAACCGAGGCTATATACTTGCTATATAATATAAGAGCATTATTGGTTTCATTTGAGTTTTTGTGTGACATGATATGATCATATGAACTACTATTTTATGACCAGATTAAGCATATTTTAATCTTATGTATATGGGAAAATAACTATGCTGTTAAGTACCGTTAACTACACGTGCAGTTGAGAAAAAATAGGGGTCTAATATGTTTTTTATTAAGAATTTGAGGGGTGTAAAATAGAAAATAAAATGATTTATCTCAACTTTAATCGGTCAACAGCACCAATCAATTGTAATGTTAAGTGCACATTTGATATCCCCTACGTATATCGTAGTAATTAACAGAATGGGCAAATAGAAACTACAGTTGATTCTATCAAAGCTACACGGAAATAATGCAACTTGTATTATTAAAAATATGACAAGTATATTTGCTCTGTATTACTATTTATGTTAGTTCTTCTTACCTACATTTAGATGTGATTAATAGTATACAAAAACATAACCAAATAACATATTCGAGAGTTGAGTCATAGCTGCAAATGAGTTGAGATTTTATTACGAAGCAATATATCAACTCAAATTTGTTCAAGTCGAGCTTTTCTCAAGTTTGAGTACCCTATCAAGCTCGAGCATGAAAAATTACCATCTGACTGTATAAACAAAATTCATGTTTTTTGTGTATTTTTTATTAAGGTCTGAAACAAGGTTTGTTATATAGTATAACTTAAATAAATATGAACATTGTCGACAATTTTTTAGAAAAATTTCAAGCTTTTTGTGCCAATCTTGAGTTGTTCAACTGAGTTTGAGTTTGCATCATGATTCATGAGGTCTCGTCAAGCTGAGACTTGAGCTTGCTTTGGCTCATTTACAGCGAAAGTTTAGCACCAAAGACAAACCATACCGAAACGGCAAAACCATTCTGGTATGTTTTAAGAAGAAAAACATACCAGACAGGTATGTTTTTTATTGGAATAAACATTAGTTTGCAGTGATTTGTGACCAAACCAGTTCTAAAATGGAGTCAACTAGGGATTGGGCAGGTTTTAACTCTAAATAGTAAATACATTCCATTATTATGTACAGGTGACAACCATGAAATCTTTATAATGAAGGCAAAAAGAGGCACGAAGAAAGCTTTCTAACGAAACATAACTAAGAACGAATGAAGCAAGCAGAATCCACACAATATGTAGATTGGGCTACAACCAATTCACAAGTTAAAAAAGGATGGTATAGAGTTTGCACACGCACAATGACACAAACACATTACTAAAGATTATGTTACTTGTGCTTGGATTTTCTAGAACCCTTGCGTTTTTCGAGCTTCTCCCTGGCAGCTTCAAACTCTTCTACAGTAGGTTCACAACTTGGTTGGCCTCTACCATATTTGCTGACTAGAGTTGAGAACATGGAGTCTAGACGCCCTTTTCTCTCGCTCTTCCTCTGTGAAATTATGGCATATAGATCATCCAACTCTTTCTTTGATCTGTAATTTATTAATCATGATTATACGTTACTTTTACAAATGCAAAAGTTTCAAGTATGCTCTATAACAACATGGCCAGAAACTTCAAAACATAACATATAAACCACAAAAGAAACATCACATGACTCACTTTTCCTTACGGCGTAATGGGTTTGTGGGTGGTTGTGTGTTGGACACCTGTTTAGCCCACTTCTGATACAATTTGGTTGACTTTAACTCCCCTGCAATGGGAAGAGAGCATTATAACAAGAAAAGTAATGGCAATTCTTACCCCATATACTAATGAATGGGTCGATTAAGGTTGAGTTTTATCTCTTACGGGTTAAACGGCTCCAAAGTGCATAATGCATAAATTCCCTAATCAGTTTATTTCCAACAAATATAGTATATAATGGCTGTATCTATATTTAATGCATCTATTAAGAACGATTAAAAAACTTGGATAGAAGGTGGTCTGCTGAACTGACCCTATCCGTTTCCATCCATACAAATAAGATTAATTATTTGACCCGGACCCATTTTGATCAGTTACCAACCCACTCATTTTGCCACCAAGTCTGAACAAAAAAATGAAGCACATAATCAAACAGTCCCATTCAGCTGATTCCCATAGAAACTTGGATTATTTAGTAAAATAGAATCTGTTACCTGCAGATATTGCCTCATCAAGGATATCCTTGAAACGATGTGAGTCAAGTTTAGGATCTGAGCAAAGCATGGAACAAAAGAGCATGTTCATATGACCTTTGTATTTCTTGTACAGATCAATCAAATCAGTTTTCTCTGATTCAGATCCTCTGCGATTCGCTTCAAACTCTTCAATATCAGCCTCTGTGACCTAAAATGATATTTTTCTTACCATTTTAGAGAAGGAAACTAAAAAAAAAAGGTAAAATTTATTTAAAAGAATGTAAGTTTGTATGCAAGTAAAAGAACCTTTTTGTACATGGATCTGAAGAAGTCCTTCAAATTTTGAACCACGTCGCTCGCAAGATCCTGTTAGTCAAACGGAAACCAACAAGCAAGTAGCTTGGGAGGTTAAGAAAGCTTCAGCATTTACCATTACAAACTAACATTGTAAGAAAGGGATGATGAACAGGTTGGGTAAGAGGACAAAAAGGGTTCAAGTTGAAATGGATCACTTTTACAGTTTACTCTTTTAGTGGTTAAGGGTAGATTGAACCAATGATATACATTGTTATATATGTAAACAATTATTGAGCTATTATGATTAGAAATAATACTATAAAAATAATTATACTTGCAGACTTTTGAATAAAAAACGATTTAGGAGGTCCTATGCATTACAAATACACTTTTGAGGACTTTTTAAACCATTTGACCCACTCCCCTTTTACCTAGACTTGTTGATCTGACCTGTTTAAGATAAAATACAACCCAAATTGACTTATTTCTAAGTAAATGGGTCGAAGTTGCCACCTTTAAAACAACGCAATTAAGCTTGAAAACTGGCTCGTTGCAAATGCTGACAAAATGGATGTTGAGAAATCAAATGTGGTACAACGTTTTACGTGGCAACCACATGGAAATATGGGGTATTGAAAAAATGAAAATTATTATAACTGTAAATCGCGAAAGTTTACTCACATCATCATCAACACATCCAGTCTGATCGTAAAGCTCCCGTTTCTCCTCATCCCAAGTATCGCTACAACTTTCTGTAGTTGCTGGAATTTTTCTTTTGCATTCTACATGTAGATAAGAAGTTAAAAGCTTGGAAACAGGAAGAAATATTGGAATATAATCCGAAATTTGTACGAGCTAAAAAATCTATCAAATCACCTGATCATCAGTATTCTTATCCGGATGTAAGCGCAATGCCAACTTATGGTACGCCTTCTTTATTTCCTGCTGAGACGCTGTTCTGTCTACTCCAATAATCTAAAACACCATTTTGTTTTAAAAAAACATTCTTTTCTTCAAAAACAAATAAGCATTATTAAGTAAGAAAAATTGTAAGCAGTACACTATAAATAAGCCATATTGCAGTCCCAATTCAACCCCCTTTTTTAATTATAGGTTTTTGTCTTCTTTATATATTATAATATATCGTTTACTTAAGAAATTTCATCCCCAAGGCCAAAACCAAAAACTGAAATTAATTAGCGTAATCTGATGAATCCAATATCAAAAGTTTTGATTAAGGTTTAAAATAATCGCCTAAAAAATAAATTGTACTCCCTCCCAAATTTGTTCACAGTTTTCTAAAAGCGCAATCCGTAGACTGCGCTAACAATAAAATTTGTTTGCTAGATATTGTTTTGCAATGAAAACGATATTGCTTTTTAATTCTTGTGGTGCTTGTAGCAAGGATGTACTATACACAAGTTGGTTTTAGCGGATATATTTGAGCCATATTTATGTCTGCCAAACTCGTGACTTGACATTTTTCGTAACTCAAAGTGGCCTAATCATAATTCTCGGCCAAACCAACCAAACGTTTTATTAGGTTGGTTGAACACATGCTTGTGCTTGCTCTTTGGATTATAATTTTCTCTAAGACCATAAACAACCATTCAAAAACATGAAGAAAAAATTGAGATGGTACCAAATGAACTTTAGCCTATCATCAGTAAGGAGAAAATTGGATACCATTGTTACAAACAAGTTTATTAACATTTACAATATTGGTCCTTCCTTATACCATTGTTACAAACAAGATCTGTGTAATTTGTTGCACGCATGATTTTTCCTTTGTTGATATGATAATACAATGTATGTTATATTTTAATTTTTTTGGTTATAACATAAGATCGTTGAAATATAAATTTTTGTTGCAATATAGTAACCAAATGAAAATAATTTGGGATACTCGAAATTCAAAATTCCATTGGTATTTGATAAACAGAAGCCCCGACAAAATTGAGACTGAATTTAAAATTACTTTTGCAATGTGAAATGGACATGAGATTAATTTCTTAAATGTGTCGTCCCAGACTGAACCCATTGCTATATGTTGCTCCAAATATCTGTCAGGTTCTAAACGATATTGATAAGCCGTTTATCGTTATCCCAAACTAGGACTTTAGCCGCAAACATCAAAGATACGTTAGGAGAGGTCTAGAATC
Organism: Gnaphalium uliginosum; assembly: GCA_963930675.1. Classification (NCBI taxonomy): domain Eukaryota; kingdom Viridiplantae; phylum Streptophyta; class Magnoliopsida; order Asterales; family Asteraceae; genus Gnaphalium; species Gnaphalium uliginosum. Next base: position 24,089,261 of record OZ005681.1, read on the forward strand.
GGAGCTTAATAGCTCTTCGGTTGGCTGGTAACCCACATTACGTTTAGGTAGATGCGGATTATACGCCACGACCACGAGTAACATGAACTCCTTTTGTATCTAGAATAAATATCATAATTGAGGTAGTTAATTTGAGATATTTAGTAGAAAGAGATATAAAGAGAGTTCATCTTAGGAAGAGGAGAGTGAGGCCTTTCAAGTGAAGAATGAGGAATGAGTCTTATTTATCAGACTCATTTTATACATTAGAGAGTACTACCGGATAAATTTAAAGGACCACTTAAACAATAGCATATACAATCTTTCGATCCATAAGCCAATGACATATGTACATCCTCACCACCATGCACATATTATTCTAAATTGCGGTTACTCTAACAAAAAACTCGTATAGTATATGAAGCCGTTTGTTTGGGAAGTGATTCATACGTCACCATTTTTTAATAATACACCATAAATCATGTTGGTGATATAAGACTAAAATATAATGGTATATGAATCATCACCCTCAATCGCAAGTCATATCGCGGATATTATAGATATTTAATTATCTATTATCTAATTCTATTATACTAATAACGTCGATACTTAAAACTTGAAAGAAAAAAGAATGAGTTAAACTTGAAACTTAAAAAAGGAATGGCAAAGTGGTAATAAAGTAGTGGTGAGGAGAAAGGCAAATTTGGGCCTCACCGACTCCATATTAGAAAAGAAAATGAGCGTTTCGTTGGCAAGAAGAAATCAATCATGTCTTAAATAAATAAATTAAATAATAAATAGGTCGAACGACCCGATGAAATCACAATAATTTCCATCGCCCCCAAATATCAAAAATTAAAGTACTTCCTCTTTCGATTTTCATTTTCTCTTCGGTTTCTTTGATCATCTAAATCGATTTATTCACTCAATTACAGGTGAATTTTATTTTATTTGCCCTAATTTTTTTATTTTCATATCTCAATTCAATTATTTGGGTTTCAATTCCGTGAGATGAATTCGCTATCGAGATCGATGTAATCGTATATCTCTTCGTGTGTTTGATTTATGTTGCTCAGGTGTGGTCAATTTTAAAATCAATTTAGCCCAAATTTGTTTGGTGATGATTAGGGTTTTCTTTTGCTTTTTACTTTTTTGTAATTGATAGTTTTTATTTTTGATTTAGTGTTGTGTTTGGGGATTCGTGAGCATATACACGATCTGTATGTATATATTTGATATATAAAGTAATGATTTTTGATGTGCAACCGTGTTTTTTTAGGGTAATTTAGAATAAGAGTAGATAATTTGTAAAAAGTTTACGTGTATATAAAATTTGTGTTTTTATGTTATGTTGGTTGTTAGATTAATAGCTTATTACCAGTTTATTTGCAACGTTTATAAATTTTTAATCCTTTTTTCATTTTCTTGATCAGCTTATGGTATTGAATTGAATTGGTAATGGCATGATTGGTTTGAACAAAATCTTTGGGGGATTTAATCGAGAGATATAACCTGGTATGCCTATGTTTATAAGATGCTTCAATAAGCAAATTAGGTATAGGAATTTGATTTCTGTTCATGTTTACTTAAGTTTCTTTTGTATATGGAAGATTCTTGTCTGACTTGCTACCTATAGAGAAAGCTATTATGGTATATGGAAGTGTTAACACATGATTTGTTTTAAAAGTTTTTAAACTTTGTTTCAATTGTTTATCGATTATACACGATGGCTTGCAGTTATGTTTGTGCTTACCATGATATTATCTAATACCTTTTAGGTGATTACTACAGAATTAAGGTTGTTTTGTAAAAGCTTTATGTGCTACATATGCTTTGTGTATTTAACTTGCGTAAACCACTGTTCATAAGCTTTTGTATGTGTGAAAAGAAAAAGTTCTTATGTGGTTTTTGTGTGTAGTTTTTCTTGGTACCATTGGTTGAAACGAAGTAGTATTGTTTGCTTTTGCCGATCTACTTGTTGAAGCCAAAGTTTTCCTTGAAGGTGGTTGAAAATTACTGTTTAAGATCGATTGGATAAAATCTATGTGGCACATTGACAAAACAAATAGGTTGCAATAGGACTTTCTTCTCCAATATGTGATCAAGTTTTTCTTTCTTTTCTCACTCTATGCTGCTTGCTGTCTGTTTTATCTGGGTTATTTTTGTTCTTAAACTTATTCTTTGAGACAAATACAAAGGTTATGGACCTGAACATAGAGCTTTTCATATAGGCCAGTGGTGATGTAATTTCTAATAGTTGATATGCAATTAGTGTTTGACACCACAATTTACTAGTAGAACTATCACATTAGAATGCCGTCTTAAATAGCAGAGGCTGGGTGTTCATGATTTCTTATTAAAACTGCTTAATGAAGTTTGTTTCTGTAGATGAGCAGTATTTAGGGTTTTTTGGATTGCTTATCCAAACTGCTTAGCTGATTATTTCCAAGTGAAAAATGTTATTATTAAGTATGCAACTATTATTAAGTATGTAACTTTAGACTGCTTATGTGAATCTTTCAAAAAGCTAAGTATATAAAGCAGTTTTAGTAAGAAATATCAAACACCCTTTGGAGGTTTCTGTCTAAGACCCTTTGGATCTCTATGTCTATAAATTTTGTTGAGTTTGAGCATAATTACCAATTTACCACCATTCGTTGTAATTATTATCTCATAAATGATATTATATATCTATTTATTGATTGAGACTAAAAAAATTTGTGCATCTTATCTTCAACTTATGTTCTCTGGAAACTGCCATCAATGGGTTCTTATCGCTGTTAAAAAGGAGTTTTGACATCTTGATTGAGCTGTGGCTTCTTTGGGACTTTGCATTATAATTTCTTGTCCTAAATGTTTAGTAATTTTGTGCAGGGAAGATTGACAAATGGAATCTACCAAAGAAACCCAGGCTCCAGAAGGCCCTATTCTTTGCATCAACAACTGTGGGTTTTTTGGGAGTGCAGCCACCATGAACATGTGCTCCAAATGCCACAAGGAGATGATATTGAAGCAGGACAACGCCAAACTTGCAGCTTCATCCTTTGATGACATCATCAACGGTGGTTCAGGTTCAGGAACCGATACTGGAAAAGATGTGGCAACGGATGTCATCATGGCCCAATCAGCAGCACCAGTGGAGTTGAATGTGCTTCCTGTGGAAGCATTGCCCGGTGATTCATCCTCAAGTCAAGTTGCCGAGGCTAAGCCCAAAGTAGGACCCAGTCGATGCTCTACTTGCCGTAAGAGGGTTGGTTTGACGGGATTCAATTGCAAATGCGGCAATCTCTTCTGCTCTGCTCACCGCTACTCTGACAAACACGAGTGTCCTTTTGATTACAGAGGCGCTGGTCGCGATGCCATAGCCAAGGCTAATCCGGTGGTCAAAGCTGAAAAGCTTGATAAGATATGAAGAATGGATTTGCGTTCGGTCCAAGTAATGATATGGTTACTACTCAAAAGTGTCTTTATATCCATGCGTATGAAGTTACCAATTAGGTGCCTCTGATCGATTGTTTGATAATTTGATTTATAAAAGGTATGAAGACGGGGGCACCTTGCCAGTGTTATGAACATACTTATTCTCGTTGTTGATTGGTAGGGATTGGTTTGGTTCCGTTGTGTGTTTGTGTCTGTTTGTGGTACTGCATAGATGGATGGATATCATTTGTGTTTAAAGTCTGTAATTTGCTCTCATTATTAATCAATTCAACTTGCAGCACTCAAGAATGATGTGTGCCAAATGGCAAATGGTTACACATTAATAGAGTGGTGAAATGATCCTATTTAGTGTTTTAAGAAGAGGGCTTCTTTATATGCTGGAAATGGTTGTTTTGGAACCGCGTAGTCTTTGAAGCTAAGATTTGAGTTATGTGGTACTTGATACTCCCTACTTGTTCTTGATGGATGTTGTGGGTCAAGTCTCATTCAAGACAAAAGGAAGATGTCTCTTGAAGCCTTCCAGGTGTATAGCAAGTGGGTGGGTGGGTGGGTGGGTGGGTGTTTGTCGTTGGAAAGAAAAATGAATACAATCGTTCTAGGCCGGGCTTTAATGGAACTGTTTTTGGAAAATACTAGAACTGAAAATTGATTTCTTAAGGACCCTAGAACCCATAACAGATTGTTGAAAATTATAGATTGAAAACTGGATTTTTTTTAACCTATACAGGCTTTTTGTAGCCTAGTACCAAACTGATTATAGATTGAAATCCTACCCGTTTCGCTCATCGAAAATAGGTGTCTGAAGTTTATATTTCCATGTAGCCAAAGATTAAGATTATTTGCAGATATCAAGTCCTCTAACAACCAAAGTTAATTTAAAATGCTTAAATATGCCTACGTTGTGGCGTAAGAGCACCCGGTGTCCAACCGTTTCCGTCTGCGTTTTTCGACGAGAACGTCGTCGGACGGCTATCTGCCGCCCCGGGACGGCGTTCTCGTCGATTTTTCGGGTTGCCGTCTTGCTTCGAACGCCGGAGTCTTCAATGTTTTCCTTTTTTTTTTTTACAACGGTTAGTTTTTAGGTTTTAAAAAAAAATTAAAATTTTTAAATTTAAAACATAGCTGTTGAACGGCCAACTTTTTTTAAAAAAAAAAATTCTTTCTCTATTTAAACACACCTCAAATCACAATTCAAACACACTTTCACACACACAATTCAAACAACCAAAAATTCATCCAAAAATTATATTTTCTTCATCCCGAATACTTCATCATGTCGAACAACCCGAACAACCCGTACCATTTACAATCCACTTGGAACCCATTCACGAGCGAATGGCAAACCTCACAACCGCAACAAAATCAACCATCTTTCAACCCACAAATTCAAGGTTTTGCCTCATACGTTTACAACCGACCGATGCAACCACCACCAGAATTGTCACCAGATGAATACACCCAATTTCAAATGTGGCGTCAAAGTCAACAACAACCTGACGTCCAATCCGTTGAAGACACCAACCCGACACCCGAATCATCCAAAAAAACCAAGGGCAAAAAATCCAAAAAAGATTCACCGGCCAAAACCAAAAAAGTCGTTTCACACCGTAACGTTTGGGTCCCGGAGGACGAGCTTCGTTTGGCCGAAAGTTGGATTTCGGTGTCCGAAAATTCACAACGTGGAACTGACCAAGAAGGGTCTTCGTTTTGGTATCTCGTTATGGATTCGTACAACGCACGGAATCCACCATTCCAACGAGGAAAAGACGCGTTGTCGTCAAAATGGACCAAACTAAATGCGGACTGCAACAGGTGGCAAGGCATTTGGAAAAGGCTTTCGGATCAACTACGGAGCGGTGAAGGCGGGGATGATTTGATGATCCGTTGTGACACGCAATACAAGTTGGAAAACGAAAAAACTTTCACAAGTTTGTTGGCGTGGAACTTTTTGAAGGATAAACAGAAGTGGCTACATCCCGATCCGTTTGTCGTCGGTAGACGAAATGTTCCAAGACGCCGCGAGACGGTCAATTTGGACTCGGACTTTGATGAACCACCGGAGCAAGAAACGCAAAACCCGAATGAGGGTTTATTTGGGGACGATCCGCATCAACGGCCGGCTGGAAAGTCAAGGAAACCGAAGTCTCAAAAAATCACTTCTTCTGGTTCGGCCGATTCCTCCCGTGCTTCGTTTGATGAATCACTCGCAACAACATTCGAAGGCATCCGATCCGACAAACAAGGCTACTACAAAACGAAGGATCTCGAGGCCAAACTTCGAATCTTGTCTATGCCGACTGAGCATTTACCGCCGCAATCAAGGTTCATCTTGGAAATGGAGAAGAAGAAGATGTGCGAGACAATGGGATGGCCATACGACACGGGAGCGGGAGGTGGTGCTTCGGGTTCGGGATCGGGAGACTGATTTGTCTTATTTTATTTACTTTTGTATTTTAAATTTGTAGGACTTTTTAAATTATGTATTTTAATTTTAGGACTTGTAATTTTTTTTTAATTAATTAAATCTTGTTTTATTTGATTTATTTATTTTTATATATTAATTTATACAATTATTATCATTAAAAAAACAAATAATAAAAAACTTCAGAACACTGTCCAGAACACTGTCACCACACTACAAAATCTTCAATTACAACATTTTCCAGAACACTGTGGTGACAGTGTCACCACACCCCGTGCTCTAAATAAGCACTGGATTTGCATTTGTGTTTTTGTCATCTACTGACTATTATCTCAACCTTAATTTAGATGCCTTCAGACGTTTGATAATTGAAACTCATCTTATATGTGAAATCATCCATTTGTAATCGATTTTGTTTGTGGGACTTCTTTTGATTAGGATTAAAAAAATTCAAGCCGGCAAATTTGAAGTTAAAGCTTAAAATAAAAAGTATTAACTATAATAATACTCTGTATAGTAAAGGAGCGATTGGGCACATAAGATGCATGACCATGCACACTTTCTTCGTTGTGTCCACATCTATTCTATATCTATATCTATATCTATCTATATATATTAATTTAATATATTTAATACCTTAATTAAATATCGTACAAGAAGGGGGTGATGACATCATCAAATATTCAATTGACCAATGAGATTGGTTGATTTTTTTAAATTGTCTAAAATTAAGGAAAAGATGATATCATAAAGTATGATTTGAAAATTTAATAAAATAATAATACAATTATCTTTTAGCAAATATAATAATATTTAATTTAAAATCCATATCTATATCTTAATTTTTTTTTTCTTTCTTTAATTTATTTATTTGCAAATATTTAAAATTACGGCTACCTACAATTTATCTATAATATAGTTTGGATAAGGAATGCCAACAATTACTCCGTAATAAGGTTTTAATCAAAAAGCTAAACACATCGCATGATCGATCTTCATGAAGGAAAAAAATAATATAGAGTAGGGTTCAAATGAGTACAAGACTTTAAGTTGAGAATGGATGAACCAATAAAAACGCGCCACGTGTCACAAACCCACTTTCCCCTACGTTTTTAAAAATTAAATATCTCCCAAATGGTAAGTCGAAAAATCATAAAAATTGCACCATAAAAATCAACGTTTTTTCTCTTCGATTAGAGATTTCACAAGGTATACTTTCGACAACTTTTTTTTTTCATTTTCGTTGGGTTTTGTAAACGAGTAACACATGTGTTACCAGCATGTAACACATGTGATACCAGCAGGTAACACATGTGTTACCAACGAGTACCACATGTGTTACTAATATTGTACAATCATAAAAAAAAAGTCGCCGAAATTATATCATGTGAGATGTCTAATCGAAGAGAAAAAAATGTTGAGTCTCATGGTGCAATTTTTATAATTTTTCATTGAGTCATTCTTAAGATATTTAATTTTTAAAAATGAGGGGAAGTGAGTTTTATGACATGTGACGCATTCCTATTGGTTTCCTTATTCTCAACACTTTTGTCACTCTCATTTTTTTTTTTTTTTTAACCTCACCCAAATAATATATAACTATTATTATGGTTAAATGCTACGTGTTACTTTTTACCTCTTAAATTAGGAGGGTGACGTAATATACGTTATTTATTATTTTTATATATGTTTATTTATTTATTTATAATATAATTGTAAGGCATAAACCCATTTATAACTGTTTGCGATAATGTAAATCATATAGAATATAGTAAACTTTCCAATATTTTTTACGGGTTTTCAGTATTTTCAAAGTCAAAGATGAAATAACTTTGTGTATCACACGGATTTATGATTGTATTATAAATAAAAATATGTTACCAATAAATCTTTCACATATATTTCCAAATGTTTGAAACATATATTAGAAAATGTTAGACTAACATTAAAAAACCCGTGTATACACGGGTTATAAATGCTAGTTAATATATTTAATATATACAAGAATAAGAAAAACCTTTAAATAAAGAATTCCCCCTTAATTTGAAGATAATCCTTCTCTAATCAACTCTTAGATTAAAACATGACATACTTTAATTCATTAATTGTGTAGTAAAATACTAATATGCCCTTGATTAATTTTAACTTACCATCTTCAAATCTCTTTTATTTTGTCATAATAAACCCTTCGTGTTTTGACTTAATTTGTCTTCCATATATAAATATATATTTAATTAATTTTATATTGATGAAAAACAATAACACATAATTGATTGGTCGTACGAAGATATGGGTTGGAACAAATAAACAATAAACCCTCCGTTTTGTTTCTTCTTAAAATCACGATTGGTATAGCCGGTTTCCTCTCCTCCTCACTGAAACGTCGCCGATATAATACACTAAAGGTCTCCGGTTAGTTTAGTTGTCAAATCAACAATAACCAAAAGACCAAAATGACTACCCATTTAAAAGTGATCAATGGGTAGTCTTCGGTTAGTTTAGTTTAGTTGTCAATCTTAACAATGGTGAATCAACAATTGTACACCCCTCTCAATGAGCTTACGGTCGACAGGCAAGACTGGGTTATTTGTGTAAAGGTACACCACGTGGACACAATCGTTTAAGAATAGCCACAACCAAATCGCAAACAAAGAAATGATCTAACCCTTAATCTAAATAATGACAAACTTAATCCTATTTTTTATGTGCCTAAATGACTAATCTAACCTTAAACATTTACATTATTTGTCCTTGATGTTAAAATATTTTAAATGACCCCTTAATCTATTCTCCGAATAGCCGAAAATATTGAAATACAGTTAATACCAATTTATTCTAATTTAATTTCGAAAATTACATTGATTGTCCAATTAAAGGTTGTCGAAAATAAACAAGATGTTATGACATGTTTGACTAATTATAACTAACACAATTATATGAAGGTTATATATACCAAAACACAATAAGGGTCATCAATTAAGGAGATATCAAGGAGATAAGTTGACAACAATCAATGATAACATAATTGGAATTAATAGCATTATAACTTCCATATGGGCTGATCATAGTCCCGTTGACATCAACAAGAAAATCCGACCATTCCCTCACAAAATCAATCTCAAATATTTCAGTACATTTTTCAAGATTACTACATGGCTCCTAAAGTTCAAATCGAGGTGTTTGTGATGGAAATAATTGAAAAATTGTGATTTCACCAACTTTTGACATATATAATTATATGTGTAAATAACTATTGAATCATTTTTTGTATAGATGCATAGATCTATGAAGGAATTTGTTTGTATTTTTGGTATCTTTATAATAGAGTTTAGGTGAATAATATATGGATGCACGAAGAGATATATTTTTGATGAAGAAAGTTTATATTGCTCCACGCACTTACAATGTATCATCCCACAAACATAAAAGCTTTTATTATATCCATAAAAGAGATAACCATTGAGGCCTCCCGCAAATTTTCGGGTCTTAAACTAGTTATTTGAATACGAGAACTGGAACCAGATTTGATAGTTGATGACTTGATGGTACATACTCAGTCCCAAACTCTAACTTGTTGCCTAAACAACACCATTTCGTTACCAAATTAAATAATAAACTAAGTGCAGATAGACTGGACCAAGAACTGGTTTTCTGCTACAAGGAAAACTGAGTATCAGACCAAACACACTGCTTCTGACTCAAGTTTGCGATCTGAAAGCTGCGCACATATCGTTTAAGGACCATAAAACTACTTGATCATAATACCGTAAAACTTTATGATTATAATTTGACAAATGAAATAGGAAGTCTACAAAGTTGACAGTAAAGTGGTAAGCGAGACCCATATTCTTTTTCCCAGAATACTTCAAACCCCTGGTGTCACCTTTATTTGGTTAACGGTGGTATCCAGTCTTTCAAAGACTGTGTGTTTGGATTATGGGAATAGGAATGAAACAGTCAAAGTGTTTAAATTGTGAGGTTAGGTTGTAAATATAGGTATCAAACTCAGGAAAATGGGCATACTCCAAATCCAAATCCACCTAGGGGGTTGGGTTTACACATTTTAATCTCATTCCCATTCCACACCCATACCTATAGTAATTCCCACTAACAAACCAAACACTCAAGTTGAAGTCCACCACCACACAAATTCGACATACCAACTTTCTATCATCACGTCTGATTACAAGGTAGAACACTGATTATAATCTTACCTGACTTACTGTTCTCTCATTAAAGATACTAAACATAAAGAACACTCCACATACTTTTCATTTAATAGAATACATTACAAAATTGCGTTGTCACTGCCATTTGCACGAGAAGTTAACACAGGTAGTGTTCAAGGGATATACCATATACAATACAAATTAGATGCTCAAGTGATATTCACAAAAATAAACAATACAACCAGAGAATAAATGTGTCTCCAATAAATAGGAAATGGTGCAGCATATTTGGTGTTCTTCATGATCTTAAAGTAAATGTGTGTCAACAGCTGAGTAAACAAAATCAGAAGACGTAACATCCGAAAGCCAAAAAATTAAAAGCACCTAAATATATAGGAAAAGTTGACTCTTTAATTTAACGAGAGAAAAAACCAGCAAAAACTGTTCTTAGAGGTCACTAAATTAGTTTGAATGGACATTTTTTGGATGAAATTAGTACATTATTTTTAATGTAAACTTTAAAAGGCTATGATAAAAGTGTAAGGAGCATTTGTGGTCATAGTAATGATGTGCTGAGAATAGTAGCATCAGTAGCAGCAATTTCAAATAAATATAGCCGCACATTTAGGAATTCTTTAGCAATTTAAGACGGGTACGTAATCAATCAATCAATCAATCTGTATGATGGAAATTTCAAGAAGTTGCCACTAACCATATTTGTGTCTTAAACTTACAAACTGAACAATGATGTTCAATATAATGCAATTCAGGGTAGCGTTATTCTACAATATGAGTTTCAAGTACTTTTTGATAACAATCTTATTAACCATTAAATTTGAAAATTGATTACCTAAATATGCCTAGTACGACAACAGGGCTCAGTGATTAAGAGTTGAGCTGGATCAACCCATTGTGACCCATTACCTAAGTACCTAACCGGTCCGATCCACCCATTTTGCCACCTCTTACTATTGACTCTACCAGGAATCCCAGGATGGCCACAAATGCACCATCAGCTACCAAAAATGAATTCATCACCAAATGATATCACTACAATGCTCTGAGAATCAGCAGCATAAGGCTCATTGTACCATAGTACCCCTATACCACTACATTATTAAGCAGCTATAAAAAAACAATGAAACACAAATTACTAGCCTACTTCAAAATACATAATAAACCTAACAATGAGGACAGATATGCACAGACTCACTATTCACATCTTTATCTACAACCTACATACTAATCTCAACTCCTGCAACCCATATCAGTCTAAAAGGATCAAAGATAAAATTCTCCATAAAATAAGAAGGCATGAATACCCTTATATACCGACTAGCCCGTGAGTCGTGAACCATATACCTAAAGATGATTTCAGGCTTTATACACCACTCCTTCGTACCTCAAACTTACAGTACTTACATCGAGCTCTACAACTATGTGTGTTTGCCTAAGCTTACTTTTAAGGGCTTATAAGCTTGATGTGATTTGGAAAAGCCAATAAGCTCAATTTGCAACAGCTTAAGAGCTGATAAGTTCAACTTTATTGCTGATGTAAGTCGATAAGCTCAAATCAATAAGCTCATATAAGCCGATGAAAACGAGCTTATCGAATAAACCCTAAATAAAATCTTAGCCAAACACAATCACTCACAAGTAAATTACAAGTTAGAATCACATAAAATAAACATGTAATCAGAAATTATATTCATCATAATCATCAATAAAAGTCTCCGTCCCTACGGATTGTATGAATTCGCAACATAATTCAAAAAAACAACATCATATCACATTTCCTTCGCAATTCGACACCGAAACATTAACCATTATTATCAGGAAACATCATAACACAAAATTACCACAATCAATTCTCCATCATTCATCAGCAATCTGGTTCTTCAATTCAAGCCGTTCGAGAGCTTTCTGGTGGGCCCAAGTTTCTAAAGTTAAATCAGGTTTCGCATTGAGTCCAACACCGAGAATGACGATAGTTAAGAAACTAGTGACGTAACAAGGTAACTCCCAGTCTTCCCATTTTCTAGACTGGCCAGGTGGCAGCGGGGTCCGGTTGAACAAGTATCCGTTTGGACGGACTTGGTGACCCGGTGTGGTCCAGCGGCTAGGTCCGGCGTCGCTGCTACGGGTGCGGAGAGTGGTGGTGAGACGTGATCGGAGCATGGCTAATGCGATGGTTGATAAGGGTTTGGGGGATGGCATCACGACGGTGGTGGTACTGTGGTAGTGGAAAGACCGATGAGTGATGGGGTGCGGTTGGGTGAAATGGGGGTCGGATCGGAAGGTTTTGAGTAGAGGAGTTATACGGTGTCGTTTTAGTTTATTATAAGGTTATTAAAATTAAATTAAAATTAAATTAAAATTAAAATTTAATTTTAATTAACGTGTGGGATAAGAGATTAAGAGTAGTGGATTTTGCGGGTAATGAGGGCCAGACGATATAATCTACGTATGTGATCAACAACTCAGATTCGTAATACTGCATTTTACGTAAATACAATGTTGTTAAGATGAAGCCAATTTAGACCGTTGATTACATAAATTAACAGCTAAGATCGTCTTTCCCTTATAACCTTACCGGTTTAATTAAACATTGTAGATAGGCATGGTAAGATTAGTTTAGTTCGACATTTCAAAGTGGTAACGCTTACTTACGCATAGTCTGATTAGTCTCTCTCACATTAACATCACTCACCTATCATGAACTAGTCAATTACCATTAACGCATTACTTAACATTTGGGAATAATAAAAAAATAATAATAATAATTAATAATAATATTTATATTATTATATTGTTATACAATTATACAATACAATCAAAAAGAAAAATAGAACCACGACTCAGGCTATGTTATATGTTAACTTGAGTGGTGAGTTGGATGACACGTCCTAACCATAGTGAGCCCTTCAAGCGTTGTTTGCTTTATAAGAGTGTTTAGGTGTCATTGGAAGGTTTTGGGAATTAATTTAGAGGATGACATATAACATTGTTTGATATAGAGTAGAGGATAAGATATAAAAGAAAATTTTAACTTTTTAACTTTTAATACCTGATTTATTTTAAGCTTAAGTAAATTGACGTGTTTAGAAAATGGGAATGAAGTTCATTTCTGTAGTTATTCCGAGCTAACCAAACAGCCCCTGAAAATGGAAAGGTTTTATTGGATTATGAGAATGGGGCTAGAATACAGATTTTAATACGTGTCATGATTTTAGTTCAGTGGTATCATTCACCCAGCGCAAACGCCCTTATAAGTTGTGAAAGGGTGGACTTTTGAGAAACAGGTTAGGGGTTCAATTCACACTCCATGTAATTTCACAGGAAACAACTGAACATTGTCTAAGGTGTGGTCCTTGAGGAAGGGTTGCATCGGATCCAAATGATCTAAAGTTAGGATTGTCCGTCGAAATAAACTTTTGAGAAACCTATCAAGATGGAGGTGACATTTACATGAACTTTCACCCATTCACCAAAATATGGCATTATGAATGTTTATGATACAACAACTAGAGCGGAGACAGAGCGGGAGCAGCGTAAGCAGTCGCCTCCACAAGAAATCTCAAATTACGTAAAAAAAATATATTTTTTAAGGTATTAACGACTTTTTTAATAATTCGCCCCCACAAAAATATAAAAAAAAACAAAGAATAATTTCTTTTTCGCCCCCATAAAAGTGTAAAAGAAACAAAAAATAATTTTTTAATTTTTGTATCATAAGAATTTTAACATTTTAATTTTTTTCATTACCTACATGAAAAAACATTGAAACGATACTCCAAGCTTTAAAGTTTCACTTTGAAAGAAAAGGAGACTCAAACTAACGTTTATTCATTGTAATATTGAGTAAGTTCATGAATAAAGGCTAGTATGATGAGATGCCTTTTATGTGTGTATGTGCATTTTCAAGTAGATTACATGCTCTAATCGTGTATGTGGTGAAGAACGAGCGATATATTCGTTATTAACATATAAACCCGTAATGGAAAATCATCCATACTACCATTTGCTAGCAAGCTCGTCTTCCGTTATATGTGGTGTTTTTCATGCTACATTTAAGCTCCTACAATTACCAAAGATAATTTTTAACTATTCATTGTGAAAAGAGTTAGGCTTAGTGTAAATGTCTTAGAGTTTTAAAAAGAGGTCGCATGCTCAAGATTTGGAATGATTCATTTTATCATTTTTGACATTTAACCTATGAAAACAGCGAGTGGAGGAGTATTTATATAAAACCCATTCCATCTAACTATTCATATCATTGTTCATGCTCCAATCTCAGCTGCCTTCTCTCCAATCCTGCACTGTTTTTGCTAACATCATCTCTCATCTTCTCGACTAGAAGTTCTTCTTTTTAATCTAATTTAGGGTTTTGTATGTCATTTTAATCCTCTAATCTATTTACAATTTTGTTTCGTTTTGTGATTTTAGCAGGTTTTGGATCCGGCCTGCAAGGTTTTGAAACATGTTTGTTTTCGTTTAGATCAACTGATTTTCTAGCAGATTTATGTGTGTGCATTTTGTGTTTTTTTCATCACATTAGTACGTATGTTTGAGTATCTGTGTATGTTTGCTAGAAATTTGGGTGATGGTTCTAATATTTTTCTGTCAAGGTTTTGATTTGTTGTTTATGGTGTGGATGTTCGTAAAGTTGAAGATATATGAGTATGAAGGACGAGTTCAGTCGATGATGAAGATACCATTACTTATTTATTTATGATAATCATGCAAGTTTTTAAGATGTTCGTGTTTGATTTTCTTCTCTTTCGTGTGTCTATGATTTGTGTATCTTAGGTTTTTTGTATTCAATTTTTGTTACTTTTTGGTTAGAGATAATAATCAATATGTAGTCCAAATCTAACCATTCTCAAGCTTTCAGCTTTCCATCTCCTTTCTCTTTTCATACTATTAGTACAGAGTATGATATAGTAATGAATTACACATGTTGATAATTTAATTGTATAATCGAATGATATGGGCTCACAAAATTTTCCACGATCATGTATGTACAATTTGGTTGTACTAATTACACATATAATTTTCTGGTGTAGATTTGATAGTGTATGATTCAAAAGTTTTAGCTAGCAATTGCATTTATGTATCCCTCGTTAGGATGTATATGTATTACACAATGTTTTTTGTGCAAGATAGGCGTCATGTAATAATTTGTTTATTAAAAAAGTTATTAGCTTAGAGCACTCCCAACGGCATCATCGGTTGGCCGTCGGTTCCAATCAACGGAGCTGCGCCAATGGCACGGCCGGTCGGTTTGGTTCCGTCGGTTCAACCCGTCAGACATCCAACTTTCCATCCGTTTGTTTATGTGGGCCCGCGTGTTATTTTTTTCTTTTTGACCGTTGCACATTAAAGAAAAATATATCCGTTAAATAACGAATATATATCCGTTTTTTATTAAAAAATAATTTATTTATACTTTTATAACCTTTATTCCCTATCTCAAACACGCTATTAATACACATACAACCAAATCTCAAATTCACACACTTTTCACCTTCTTTCTACTACATTCTATACGATTATTATTATCTATATAATTTAACCAAAATTTTATCAAATCCTAAATCAATTCCGATTTTGACCTTGAAGATTTGCAAGCGTTCACGGCTATTTTCGATATGATCGCTACGATCGATATCATTATTTTGATAGACCCTACTTCGGACGACAAAGACGAGACTCCGATCCCAATACGAAGAGCACCAAGGCGATACTTTACTAGAGATGGTGAAGCAATGAGCAAACGTTTGTTCCTGGACTACTTTGCCAAGAACCCACATTTTCGTCGGATTTCTTTCGACAACGTTATCGGATGAGCAAGACTTTATTTATCCGTATATGTAAAGGTATAATATTGTATTCTCAGCTTCCGATACCTGACTACTTTTCATATTTTCATCAACGCTGAGACGCAACTGATAGACTTGGTTTTAACTTTTACCAAAAGTGCACTTCCATTGTACGTCAATTGACGTATGGTTGTGTTGCCGATGCGTTTGATGAATACTTACATATGGGTCAACAAACATACGAGTGTTTGGATAACTTTTGTAAACGTATTTTTCATCTATTCTATACAGAGTACTTAAGAAAACCAACATTGCAAGATGTGCAACGTTTACATCAGCGTCATGCCGAGTTGCATGGTTTACTGGGTATGCTCGGAAGCATCGATTGTATGCATTGGACTTGGAAAAATTGCCTAGTAGCATGGCAAGGTCAATACACCCGAGGTGATCAAGGTTGTGCAACGATCATGCTCGAAGTGGTTGCCTCTTACGATTTGTGGATTTGGCATGCTTTCTTTGATCCTGCGGGTTCGAGCAACGACATCAACGTCCTTAATCAATCAAATTTATTCACCGATTTACTACAAGATAGAGCTCCCCAAGTAAATTTCAACATCGTCGGCATTGAATTCACCGAAGGCTATTCTCTTACCGACGAGATTTATCCGGAATAGGTCACTATTGTAAAGTCGTTTAAGTATCCACTAACGCAACAAAAAATGTGTTTCAAGAGATATCAAGAATCTGCAAGAAAAAATGTCGAACGAGCATTCAGTGTGCTTCAACGCCGTGGCAAATCTTCAAGAACCCGACAAGACCATATAGCACCAATAGAATAAAAAGAATCATGTATTGTTGTGTGATTTTACACAATATGATAACCTAGGTCAACAAAAGAAATATGTGTCAACTGGAGGAATATACGGCAGACCCGACAAATAGACCGAGAAGTTCGTGGGAAGAAAGGGTTGAAACTCAATTGCGTATGTACAAGCAATTACGCGATAGGGAGGTGCATCATCAACTTCGAAATCCTCTAATTGAACACGTTTTGCAACTCCCACCAAATTTCAGTCAACTTTAATTAGTGTAATCGTATTTTTTCCAATAAATGTAATATTTTTTTTTATTATTATTGTAATATTTTTTTATTTAATTGCAATATATTTATTTTATTGAAATGTGTTTTATTTTAATTATTATGTTTTAACTATATAATTAAATAATCAGTGGGTCCAAGAAAAATGAAGTGACCAGTGACGGCAGAGGTCTGTCAGTTGTTAGTCAGTTTCAGTCAGTTTTGAGAAAAGCTGATGTGGCTCTGAGGTAGCACAAATTGACCAGTCAGTTTCAGTCACGGATGAGAGTGCTCTTAGATCCCGCCGCAACAAGCGAGTAAAAAAACTCGTTAACTATACAAAAGAGAAATTCCATAGTTTACAAATAAGTTTAGGAGTAAATTACATTGCTCGTCCATGTGGTTTACCCTTTGTTACAGACCCCGTCCCCGAGTCGGGTATTGTACGGGTCCAGTCTCTTGACCCGAAAATCTGTATCGTTGGTAATCCCTACTCTTAATAAGTGTTAAAAAAATCTTTTATCTCACAACACGTGCGATGCACGTGAGGGCAAAATTGACTTATAGGGTAAACCATATCATCATTTCATTTATTCTAAATCACATTACCATATTCAGATCGGCTATATAACATCCAAAGAAGCATGAAGTATGATAAACATATCATCATTTAGAGAGATTGTAAGCAAGTTCGGATCTCGTTATGTAAACAAGTTATAAGTGTATTGTTGAAGGGAAAAGTAAAACATATGAAAATTAGTTGTTACTTACGAAAATCAACTCAAATGGAAATATACAATCATTTATCGATATAGTTTCTAATGAATAATGAAGGAAGAAATCTGTAAGTGGACTTTTACTTTTAAAATAAAATTGTTTGTGAATTTTGTAAAACACAAAAGATCGAGTATGATATAACTACTTAATTTTAAAGCAGGGCATATTCAATTCATTAGGAGGGGGTGGCTGGCCCATGAAGTTAGGCTTATTAGTAATATTTAATGTAAAGTTTTAATATAATTAGCTCCAGATGTGATTATGACCCCACAAAAATAGCTCAAACCTTATGAAAATTTTCTTAAAAAAATTGTTTTACAAACACTAAATTTAGTTTTAATTTATATTTTATATAAAAGAAAATTAAGGTAATAGTTTTTACCATAATGTAAATTTCTAGATCCGTTACTGTTTCAAGCGATTAATTACAATCAACTTTAAATACCACGCTAGTTAACAATTAGTTTTTTATTTAACGTCGGTCCAAACGGCTTCATTAGTGTGGGAACTGCTCATGCTGCATATCACATTTTATTAATGTGATATTTTAATTTTAAATAACATGTGGGTCTCATAAATTTAAGTGACACATTTACTGTTAACAGATGTGTATCAGTTATTTGTCAGCTTAGGAAGTACTGATGTGACATTTAAATAGCGTAACTAATACACAAGTGACACAGTAAGTGGTCTAACATCATCAACAATTATTTGAAGGGGATAAGAGTTGTGTTGTTGATAAAAACTAGATACGTTCAACGAGACACTTTATTTATTTATTTTTATTTTGCACACATGAGTCCATTAATACTTGATCAACACTTTATAATTATATGGCAAATAACATAATTTAATTACAACCAACAATAATATTTTGCCTTAGTTAAAAGGGACTACTCTCATGTATGAACTATTAGTGTATATCCCATGCAATGCACTGTAACGTAAATATCACAACATGTTATACACTTGTTAACACTAAAAGATGAAGAGAAATATTAAGTAACAATTAAACAGCTCAAACGGATGAACTATGCCAGCTCTTAAAGCCATCTAACTTGTTTTAATAATAAATGATAGTGATGTTAATCTTAGATTTACAGTATGTGAGTATCAATAAAATAAACTATAAACCAAATTTCTAAAATGAATACATAGTTACTAAAAGCATTGACTTTTAGATGTAAATGTGAATTGAAGTCATGTAGGCGAATATACTCCGTGCAATCCCGTAGCATGAGCTATAGGTGCTTCAAGTGATTTCAATCTATAGGTGCCAAACATGAAAGTTCAAATGAGATAAACATAAAACTTAATTAATAAAACGAGCTCCGTATATAAAAATAAGCTTATGAATTTGTCACATTTATCTTAAAATGACCTACTTAGTTGATAATCTCACCAAAACTTTCATGGGGTCAAATTTCAAAGCTTAACACAAGTATATGTTGGATATAGTGTTCAAGTTCATAACTAATTGGTAAGTATATCATTAAAAGTAAAGTCCTTTTTGGATCACTCTCAACGAACACTTAAAGAGAAATAAATGAGAGATAATATTAATTGGAATTAATATTATGGTTAATTATTTGGTTTATTAATTATCACAGTTGATAAATTAATTAGAAACTAAAAGAAATAAAAGAAGATTTTGGAAGCTAAATCCAACCGACGGTCGGAATGTTTAGCCAGCGGCTGGAGTCCAAATATGTAAGGCAGTGGAACACGCGAGTCCAACCGCCGGCTGGATAATCCAACCGACGGTTGGAGCACGAAAACAGGTTGTCCCACAACATTGGCCAACATAACAAACCCTAGATTCCCTCTCCCTATATAAATAGGGGCATGCTGTAAGTCCGGTTGTGGCGGATCGATAACGAGGTTATCTACGGTATTAAGGTGCGGAATCCCTCAATACTAGTTATAGGATCTATAACGAATTCTTTCGCAATATATTAGCGAATCAATTATCTAATTGCTTTGTATCGATTATAACACTTGTTAATCTATCAATACCTAGCCTTTAGACACTAAAAAACTCTTTGGAATCGCAGCAACTTCGTTGGGCAGAAAAATGGCCAAAAAGTTTTGAACATGAAAACTTAGTTTTTCATATATACTCGTCTCGGTTCGCAGGCTCGTGGGCTCTGCGAACTGACTCGGTTCGCAGCCCATGACGGCCCAGCGAACTCACTCAGTTCGCAGTACAAACTTGTCCTGCGAACTGACTCGGTTCGCAGTCCACCTTTGTCCTGCGAACTGACTCGGTTCGCGGTCAACCTTGGTCAACATTTTTCAGCCTTTTGATATTTAACTCTAAAATGTTTACCAAGCAATATATTTCATTTACAATTCAAAACCAATGTAGCAACTTGATTACAATTACCAAAAGTCTATTACAAGCTAGATCTGTTGTCACAAAACATGTCTCAACAGACTCCCCCTTGACAATAGCTCTAGCGTCTTTAGGTCTTTGTCTTCAAGTTGTCTTTGGTAATCACTTGTAAATATTACTACCCGCATATATCTTCAGTATTTCCAGACCCATAAAGGCACAAACACAAATAAAATATTAATAACATAAATTCTTTCATTGATTTCCCTGAATCAATCCAAGAATTTCCTTATTAATCCCTTTTGTGTATTTAATACCTATTATAAACACATTATATAAACTTATAAATCTTTTATTGATTACCCTGAATCAATCTAAGATTACAAAAGTCTTATAAAATAAAATATACTTAGCAAACATTAATTAAATTTAAACATTAATGTATTGTGAACGAAAACGATCACCAAACATTCAAGTTTATAATTAATTAATAACGTAATTTCCAAGACTAAATTGAACAGTTATATTTCCAAACTTAACTATCAATTATATCTTTAAATTATATATATCGTTTGCAAGTTATAACATATTGCATAATTAACTTGTCAAATAATAAATCTCAAGTCTAAAATGCATAAGTCATAATAGAAAATTTGATCGCCGATATCAATCGGGACACGCCGCACGACTATGTATAAGTCGGAAGACTTTCGATCATTATTCTACTTAACTTTCATTAATAATAACTTAAACTATTTCAAACATATTTAACTTGTAATTTAAAATCTCAAGTCGAATATATAAGAAAATACTTTTAAGTTACCAGAACCTCCTACACCAACAGACTCCCCCTGAATCATAGTTAGCTCAACAGTCGTTGAAGGACCAGTCGGCTCTCTATCTTTCTGTGTGTTGGGATCATCATCTGTATCATCACGTCTCTTTTTCAGCAGTTCATCAGCTTTGCATGTCTCATGAAATAGAAATATCTCTCCCTGAGACGGCTTGTCCTTCAACAAATTGTTGACAAGACATTGCAATTGATCAAGCTGTCTCTGCTGATCTTCAAGTAGGAATAACTTATCGAACATTAATTAATTTTAAACATTTATGTATTGTGAACAAAAATGATCACCAAACATCCACGTTTACTATTAATTAATAACTTAATTTACTGAACTTAATTGAACGATTAAGTCTACGAGACTTAATTTTCAATTATATTCTCTAAATTATATACAGTTCGTAAGTACTAGTAGATAATCTGAAAAATCATACCGCCGATGGAAAATCGGAACACGCCGCACGACTACATAAGAGTCGGAAGTCTTTCGATATGAAGGAACAGAATTCGTATGTCATATGTATTTAACTTATAACCGAAAGGCCTTAAGTCGATATATATAACAAATAATTAACCGTCTCAACTTGTAGTTTATTTGTAACCATAAAGATCTCAAATCGAAAACAAGTCTAACATGTTAAATTCGGAGATTTATACGTGTTTAACTTATAAACGTAAGTTCTTAAGTCTAAACGTATAACAGATAATTAACAGTCGCAACTTGTAATTTATTTGTAAACATAGAGTTCTCAAATCGAATACAAGTCGAAAATCTTAAATTTGTAAGCTGAATATTGACTAAGTCAAACGTTCAGTTAGCAAATCAAGGTTGTTTCAGTTCACTATAGTCAACAAAAGTTAACACGACTAAGTTCGCTATAGTCAACAGAAGTCAACAAGTAAATTCGCTTCGCAGTGAACGGAAGTCAACTTGTTCAGTTCGCTTCGCAGTCAACGGAAGTCAACTTGTTCAGTTCGCTTCGCAGGTCAACCAAAGTCAACAAATTTAGTTCGCTAAGGTCAACCCGAAGTCAACTTGTTAAGGGGTTTTTGTCACATTTATTCAATACGGAATGATAAATTTCAGATTAACTTACTTCCAAAGGATAAACAAAAATAAAAGACGTAATAAATAAATAATCAAACTAATGAGTGGTATCAAGTACCATTTTATTAATAAAACAAAAGGATAAAAGCTACAAATTTTTGGTGTTAAGAATTTATCTGCTTAGGGATCATATTAGGAAGAATAAGTTGTATCTTATTATTTATTAAACAAGTCTAAGAAGATCGTTAGTACATGAAAATCAAATAAATTACAGAAAAATTACAACTTAACCAATTATGAACTTATATTTATAAGATTATAACTTAGTTACCTTTATCCACATGGAATAACATGTTCTTTGAACATACAATTATATTAATGAGAATGTATTATTCACAAAAGTGAACGTTCATTTGTCATCGACAGTTCAAGATGATTACCGATATTATGATCCATATAAACAAATTATTCAACGATTTCCAAGCAAACCTTTATTGTTAGTATGCATGTTAACTAGTGTGGGCCAATAAATGATATACTGAGAAATCAAGTATAACTCATAACACTGTATCATTTATGTTCAAGGTAGAGGTTACTAAATGATGCACTTTTCGTAACATATAACATATCCTTGAGTTATTTGAAGGTTTTTGACAAACATCAAACAGATTTTGAAGATACTAGAGGTTCTAGATCTGTACGAAGTACAACAGAAGATCCCTTAGTATGAGCAAAATAGGTTTGAGACCATTAGCGAAACTAAAGGCTTCAGATCTGTACATAGTACAACAAAGTCACCAGTAGTTTTGCTAATAGTCATTATTCTAACTATTTGTCAGTTCATATATTCATATTTTGATAACAATGTATGACGATACTATCAATCTCAAATTAAGACTTATGTCATACATCATATAATAGGTCACACTGGATAACATGCAAGAGAATTAATGCCTATTAAATGCTCAGAAATCATAGCATAATTCGCCTACCAGTACATCATATAATGAATCTGTCTAGACTTAAATTTATTCTTATCCAATTATAACATGTGGAGAAAGGTGTATAACACAATAAATATAAGTACCGTCCTGGTTGTAAAGATGTAACTTTAATGTGACTTACCAGAATCTACTAACATATCTAACTTAAGACTTATACTTATTATTATTAAACCTATTCTCCCAATGTACTATCACTTCCCAGCAAATAAAAACTTAAACTTTTTATGATTTATATTCTTTGTGTACTTTATAGAAGGCGATTCCCCTTAGGTAAAAAGCAAATGAATGCCATACGCCATCCCCGTTTTTTTATTAATATAAGACCCAAAAATAAAACTTACTAACTATTTTATACTCCTTTGGAAGATTAGTTATTCTGGATTCCTCATTCCGTTTAGTTGAACTAATGTCTCAAAACGCGCCCTGTCGAAAGCTTCAGTGTATAGGTCTGCCAAGTTGTCAGAAGAGGTAACTTTGACTAACCTAATAAGCTTCTTCTCGACACAATCCCGTAACTTTATTGAAGACACATTTGTTTGGTGAATTAGGCACAAACCTAGGAAGTATCCTTCGTCAGCCTTCTCACCAAATTTGTGTTGATTGCTAGTCTTCAACAAAGTACATGAAACTTCAAAGGGTTCAAATCCTTTTAAGTTTGGTTTCTTATTGTTCAAAAGCTCATAACAAGTCTTGTTCTGCTTTTTAACCGTAAGAACTCTGTTTAAAACATGACATGATGTATTCACCGCTTCTGCCCAGAAAATGACCAGAAGCCTTGAATCTGCAAGCATTGTTCTAGCTCCTTCAATCAACGTTCTGTTTTTCCTTTCAGCAACACCGTTCTGTTGAGGTTCATACGATGCACTGAATTGATATTGTATTCCTTTGCTTAAGCAATAGACATTGAACGTTGAATTCTTGAACTCTGTTCCATTGTCACTACGAATTCTCTTAACTCGTGTTCTATAGACATTCTCTATTAGATCTAGGAACTCCATAAGAATACCGGGAGTCTCATCCTTAGATCCCAAAAAGAATACCCAAGAGAATCTAGAGAAATTATCTGTGACAACTAAACAGTACCATATGCCACCTATGCTTCTTTTGCTTATTGGGCCAAAAAGATCCATATGTAGCAATTCAAATGGCGAGGAGATTGAGTTTTCAGTCTTAGATCTGTGTGGTTTTTTATGTTGTTTTCCTTTCATGCAAGGAACACACTTATCTTCAGACTCGAAACGTTTTTGTGGTACACCCAGAACTAAACAATTCTTGGATATATAATTCATTTTTCGAAAGTTCAGATGAGCCATTCTCCTGTGCCATAAGAGTGCGTCTGCATCTGAAGCCTTGGATAAAAGACATGTAGATTCCATTGAAGTATTAGGAACAGCCATGTTGATGGCATAAATGTCCTTCTTCCTTGGAGCCCTCATCAATATCCAATTTTCCGGAATGGTGAAACCCGGCTTCAAGACTAAGGCTTCTGTCTCATTGAAATGTACAGAATGACCTTTATCACAGACTTGGGAAACACTCACTAGGTTATGAGTTAGTTCTTCAACGTAATTCACATCCTCTAGAGTCAAAGTTCCATTTGAAACTTTTCCTTTCCCTGTTATAACTCCTCCTTTATCACCAGCAAAATGAACACGCTGTTTCATTCCGCCTTTGAAGTCCTTCAGTAGACTTCTTTCACTGGTCATGTGCCTAGAGCATCCACTGTCTACATACCACCAGCTGTCCTTGTTCACAGTCTGCTCCTGCACATAACAAGTTGTACACAATTAGTTCTTAAAAGGGAGCCAAGCCATTACGGTCTTGGCTTGTCCCTTATCATCCACAATCTGAACTTCCTTAAAGTAACCATAACTATTATTGTCAATAGTCTTGGTAACTGCTAAAGAAGTTAGAGGTTGTTGATGATCTGAAGTCTTATGCCTCTGAGGAGAGTGAGTTGAAAACCTCTTAGGCACATAATCAACTTTATGTGTATGTGAAGTAGAACCACTTTCAAATTGACTATGGTTTCTACTTGGAGTCCTAAATCTCGACGGTGTCTTATCTCTAGGCTTAGTGTCATTTAGAGAATAAGATCGTTTAGGTTTAGGCGGAGAGACACTATGAGTAACATCTCTTTTCAGAATGTTCACAGGTTTACTACCTAATCCTGGTTTGGTACCTAACCTGTCTACATTTGAACTAGAGACTTTTGGTGTCTCATTGTTATTCACGAGCCTAATCGATGTTTCCAACTTCTTGTTAGGACAACAAGAAGCCACATGTCCCTTTTGGTGACATTTGAAACAGTTTTTATGCTTTCGTGACTTAACCCCTTTTGCCTTTTCGTGTTCAGTCTGAGTTTCAGACACTAAAGGTACATCTTGTTCCTTAATAACCTTATCATTTATGTCAGTATCAACCATCATTCCACTCGAGACAAATTGTACTTTAGGGAATGGTGTGTTCTTACTAACATGAGATGATAGATCTTTATGAACAACCTTCTGTGTCTCAGACACATCAGAAATTTCAAAAAAAACTCAAAAATTTCAGTTCACAGGAACTCAGCTCGCAATCTCGGTTCGGTTCGCAGAACTCAACTCAGTTCGCGAGAACTCGGTTCGGTTCGCAATCTCGGTTCGGTTCGCAGAAACTCAGTTCGCAGAACTCAACTCAGTTCGCGAGAACTCGGTTCGGTTCGCAATCTCGGTTCGGTTCGCAGAAACTCAGTTCGCAGAAACTCAGTTCGCAGAAAACTCAACTCAGTTCGCAAATCTCAGTTCGCGACTCTCAGTTCGGTTCGCAAACTCGGTTCGGTTCGCAAGAACTCAGTTCGGTTCGCAGCTTTCACTTCGCAGGAACGGTTGGAAACCCTAAACTCAGTTCGCGAAACGGCTGAAAAACCCAAAAACGAAAATGTCAGTTATTTTTACGATTAAAACTTGTGGTTTTCGATCGTAAACGAAACTAAAAACGTCCAGAGAGTGATTTTGGTCGTAAATAAGTACGTAATGCACTAAAAACAACCCGAAATCACACGTTATTATCCTAAATAACCTCGAACCTACGCGTATCTAGCCGTAGGCTCTGATACCAATTGTAAGTCCGGTTGTGGCGGATCGATAACGAGGTTATCTACGGTATTAAGGTGCGAAATCCCTCAATACTAGTTATAGGATCTATAACGAATTCTTTCGCAATATATTAGCGAATCAATTATCTAATTGCTTTGTATCGATTATAAAACTTGTTAATCTATCAATACCTAGCCTTTAGACACTAAAAAACTCTTTGGAATCGCAGCAACTTCGTTGGGCAGAAAAATGGCCAAAAAGTTTTGAACATGAAAACTTAGTTTTTCATATATACTCGTCTCGGTTCGCAGGCTCGTGGGCTCTGCGAACTGACTCGGTTCGCAGCCCATGACGGCCCAGCGAACTCACTCAGTTCGCAGTACAAACTTGTCCTGCGAACTGACTCGGTTCGCAGTCCACCTTTGTCCTGCGAACTGACTCGGTTCGCGGTCAACCTTGGTCAACATTTTTCAGCCTTTTGATATTTAACTCTAAAATGTTTACCAAGCAATATATTTCATTTACAATTCAAAACCAATGTACCAACTTGATTACAATTACCAAAAGTCTATTACAAGCTAGATCTGTTGTCACAAAACATGTCTCAACACATGCCATGGTTTTAAAGTATACAATTCTCTCTTTCTCATTCCTACTCCTTGTAAGAGTTTACTCGATTAGATTCGGGACCTTAGGAGTTGGAATTTTCTCTTTGGTTCGTGGGTGTGAACTATTAGAGGTGCTCTAGTTTGAGTACTCGCCTCCAAGTCAATAAGGTTTGCGTGTGAGAAATCCGATTTTCTCAAATGTTAGTATTTTCTTGTCTATTTATTTTGTTTTGTAGCTTATTATTATTAAGTTAAGATTCTTTAGGGTTTAATTCCCTTCATGCTCTAGATTAGTTGTTATTTCCACATTGTATGTTAATCTAGTAAGTATATTGAAAACCCGTCAGTTTATTCCAATACTAAACACCATTATATGTTCTGCTTTAGAAAAATAATATTGATATTTAAATAGTAGAACAATTGAAATCATAGAAGAATAATGACTTACAAATTAGATAAATAACAAAAAACATTATACAACGCAACTTGACCAATTTGTAAAAACTTAAAACATATTAGTTTAGCTTCAAACAATTTTTACAATACCAAACCAAACCAAGCCGATCCGCGTAGTTACAATTTAGTATTTAATAAAATACAAAAAATTATAAGGTATTTAATTTAGACGTTTTTATCGAACACCTAATGGGCATATATATATACTAAAGGGGTATAAAAGAAAGCTCAATAATTTGCCACATGGTATAAAATTCTATGTGGCAATTTTTATAATTTTCAAATTAATAAATTAATTATACTTTAAATAGTTATAGATAACCATAAGTTATTATCACAAGTGTCAAACTATTATTAAACAATGATATGTTTAGAATAATTAATTTATTAATAATTATCTATTAATTATTATTGTCGTGTGTAGTTCTATTATGTTTAGGATATATTTTAATAATTGTATTGTTGCATTTTCTTGATTATTTATGTTTGTATTATGTATTGACATTATCCAATTGATAATACAGTTGATATCTAAATTTATGTTCTATTTTTTTCGCTTCATATACGTTTTTTTTTGTTGTGAACCCTTGCATTTTGTTTATTTTCCAAAAAGATTTCACTGTAAACTCTTATTATTTTTTTTTTGCTTCACAGAAATTTAGAAAAATTTATAAATGTGAAGATTAAGTTTTTTGGCTTCACATAAATTTATGAATGTGTGAAGCTTAATTTTCAACCTTCACAATTCGTAAATTTTATGTGAAGTCAAAAAAATATGCATCACATTTAAAAATTTAGTGTGAAGCAAAAAATAAAATTCAACTTCACACTTCATAAAATTGTGAAGGTCAACTGTTTTCACCATTTTTGTTTTATCCTCTTCAGTTCTGGTGAAAACAAGGAGTTAACATAAAAATAGTGAAAACGGTCTTAATTTGCATTCACAATTGTTTTTAGTTGTGAACTTCTATTTTTTTCGCTTTACATACATTTTTTTATTTTAAATAAGAAGTTTAATTTTTTTGACATCACATAAATTTATGAATGTGTGAAACTTAATTTTCAACCTTCACAATTTATAAATTTTATGTGAAGCCAAAAAAAATAAATTTCACATTTAAAAATTAAGTGTGATGAATTTTTTTGTTTACCATTTAATTTTTAAATGTGAAGCTTGTTTTTTTTTTTACTTCACATAAAATTTATAAATTGTGAAGGTTGGAAATTAAGTTTCACAAATTCATAAATTTACGTGAAGGTAAAAAAATTAAGCTTCACATTTATAAAATATCTAAATTATGTGAAGCAATAAATAAATAAATAAATAAAGGTTCACAATGAAAACTTTTTGGAAAATAAAAAATATATATAAGGGTTCATAATAGAAAAACGTAAGTGAAGTGAAAATAATAAAAGTCCACATCTAAAAAAAATTGTGAATACAAATTGAGATCGTTTTTATCGTTTTTATTTTAACTCATTTTTTTCACCAGAACTCAACCGTATATATATATATATATATATATATATATATATATATATATTAATCAAATATAAATTAGTCTAGAGTGATCAAGTATATATGAATACATATATATATATATATATGACTTTATAAAGATATGAAAAATTAATTGAGTCAGATTAAAAAATAGAGATAATGTTGGTTCCCTTAATCACGGATCTAGACTTGTCATTTGACTCAATTGAAAGGCGGAAACAATCAATCAAGCAATTGAAACGTAAATACTAACACAACGATTTATAATCTTTTCGTATAAATTAACAATTGAAGAATAAAGATTACAAACTCACTAACTCTCTCTTCCCACTCTCTCTGCCGTATCTCTCTCTCTCTAGGGTTTTATCAACCCAAAAACGAAATTCTAACTCGATATATATAGACACCCTACTGGACCCTGCGACACAAGCCCTTTGTCGCAGGCCCAGCCCATTGCGACACAACCTTTGTGTCGCTATAGCGACACAGGCTCTGTGTCGCAAGACCAGAAAATTGTGTATTTTCTATAATTACATTTCATTTACAAACTCGAAAATATAAACTTGATACTTCACACACTCAGACTAATTAACTTTAACAGAACAAACGTTGACCAACTGACTGACACACATTTATGCACCAACAAACTCCCCGATGTCAGCAGCTTGGTCAATTAATTTTCAATTAGTCTTCATCAATAAACTTCCCCATGGAGATAGCTTGGTCTTCAAAAATCTTGATGTTCAGTTTCATGTGACTGACAACTAATTAGATCTTCAACTTCAGTGACCATCATCTCTTTCATCAATAGCTTCTCCAATAATATTTATCTTCAAAGTCTTTGGAGAACTCTCATCAATTCTTATCGTTTGAATATGAGCATGATATGTAACTTGAATAAAATAACTCAGAAATAAAATATTTTTGTAATTTTCTTTATAAGACAGAATTAAAATACTGAAAGCAATAAATAAACAATCTTTTTGGGGACGAAATTGTTTTGGTCTGGTTAGGGATCATATCAGGATAACATGCAATTATTAGGAAATAGTAAGTGTTATTTCGATTATCAGTATATTTGTCAACTTTAAATTTACTTAGCATATTTAAATAATCTGTTATAAAGATTAGTTCAAGACGATTATTGATATTTTATCCATCTAAACATTTGTACTTAAGTATATGATTTCAACTCATAATGAGATGAACCACTTATGTTATTATTAGCATGCATATTATAGTATATAAATCACATTAAATTATACATTTGAAATCAAAAACATGTTAGTATTTTCTATATAGAAGGTGAGGGTATGAACGTATCTTTAGAACTAAGATAGCGGTGACAGGTCTGTACTTTCGTACAACAGAGTCACATAAGCAATAGTTCGGGTTGAACAAACACCAGTCTGAACAATTAAACTAGAGGGTACAGGTCTGTACTTTCGTACAACAGAGTACCATAGTTTAACACAAACCAGTACGAGGCAAACTTTTTATAACTTTTTTGCACTTTTGTACATTTTATTTTGAGAATTTGAGGAATGCCACGGGTACGTAATAGTTGTCTATAGGTTAACATAGACTACGCACCTAAGTTCTTTTGAAGAATATATTAGATGAAACCAGGTTTGTATTTTCATACAACAGAGGAGACACCTAATATATTCCCCCAGATAACACCATACAAAGACCCTATATTTTTAGATCATAACATGTTCATCATCCAAATATTAAGACGAAGCGTCAAAATATTTCGGACAATTCGGCCCTTATTTTAACTTAGTGTCATACATATTAATATGTCATTATATAAAATAATATGCATATTTGAAAGTTAAGCTTCTTAGTAACTTTAGAACAAATGCCTATCAATACATCATTTGATGAATCTAATATTTATAAAAGATATTTCAAGTATGCTAGATAAATCTACTGACACATCAAACATAAACCTTAAAATTCCATTTTATGCATGTCTCCTGATGTACTATCATTTCCCAAATTGTTTACAGACACAATTCATCGTCTATTTTTAACAATGTTGCAACTATTGCATTTCTTTAATACTAACAAGTATAAAGAGTGGCAGTTGCTTTTTTCAAGAATTTGCCTGTTCATATTTTTCAGACTTTTTAAATCGGAATTTTAAAATTACTCCCCCCGAACAGCAAATTCTTTACTCAAAAACAAACAAATAAATAATCATGAAAGAAACAGAATTTTCAAGTCACATATCAAGTCAAACTCAAATACTTTTAGTACTTTTTAACCACCTCGTATCACTTCAGAATTTCATCCATTCACGCAAACATAAGCACCACACATAAGCACCTTGAAATCAACCTTCTTCGTATCCTTGCAGTCACTAAAAGTATTAGCGATCAAAAACCTGACTGCATCACCACAAACAAACATTATTAATTATGAGACACCCAAGCCTTGATAGACTTGGGTTGTCCACTATCATCCATAACCATCACATCAATGAGTTTATGATATTTTAAAAATTCAGATGATTTCATTGATGTGTCGTTTGTGGATTTAGGTTTCCAAACCTGGTTAGGTTCAGATGTTTTGTTTTCAACAATGTTGTGCTTTTGGACTTGAGGTCTACTGGGCACACCTTTGTTTACTCTAACTAGAGGTTTTGGAGAGTTGGATGCACAACTAGATACAGGCGAAAACGAACCACGCCTTGAAAAGGATTTTTGAAAAGAATTTTAAAAAATGAAGTTCTTGGCATCCCTCTACCAAACCTATCTAGGGATAATAACCGACAATCCCTAATGATGTGGCCCTGTTGACCACACCGATAACACGACCACCTTTCCACATAGGCCTTTTCCAGTGACTCCCCTCAAATTGTTTCAATGGAGGATTTACTGAGGGAGGCTTAGAAGTTGAGGCATTTATAGAACATGAACACTTATGCGTACATGTTGATGTAGAGGCCTCTAAAGTTGAACAGGTAGATGTTGAAGGTTGTTTTTTAACAGATTTATTAATTATTTTCTCGTTCTTCAGATTATTCACAGATGATTGTGAATTATGTGAAGATTTTCCTTTTGAATCCTTCTTTGAGATTTTAACAGATTCAGATTCATTTACAACCTTGTTTTTACCCTTACTATTAAAAGCCTTTTCAGATTCATTAGTAATTATATGATTTTCGAGTTTGACATCAACCTTTTCAATTTTAATCTGAGCGTCTTCAGTTAAATCCTCTACCTCAACAGGCTCCTCAATATTAACTGGAGGCACTACGTTAGCCTTAACAAACTCAGGCATCTTAACAGCATGTGTTGTATCAAACACTGGCTCAGCAACAGATTTTGTATCTACCTTTGTAAAGGTAGGTACAAAGTCTTTGGCTGCATCCTTTGAAGGCATTAGCAGATAGTCAGAAGGAGGTGGTACATTGCGGTAACCAAGACCAGCCTTACTCTTCGTATCTGTCCTTTGCGATTGGAGGATCTCATCAAAGACCAGTGAGGATGTTGAAAAATTTGACAGCTTTCTTTTTAATTCAATTACTTCGGCCTGTGAGTCAGCAAGTTCCTTTTTCATTATTAGTTTCATATTCATGTAACTATCTATTGCGTCTTGCTGACTAAAAATTTTGGCCCTAAGTACTTTTCTTTCTTCGAAAGCAGCATTTAGTTTTTTATCAAAAGCCATTTCATTTTCTTTTAAAATTTTATTTGCCTTATTAAGTTGTTCTAACTCAGACGTAAGGCGTTTATTATCCTCACTGTATCTGTTAACTTTGTTAGTTAATTTGATACATGACACACAAGATAATGGCTCTTCAATAGGTACCTCGGGTTTATTCAAGACGTGAGCCATGAGAGCTTTATTTTCGCTTAGATCATCATGAGCACTCCAATCATAAGCTTCTTCGTTTAACATGAGAAAGGCATTTGAAGCGGTAGTAACAGGTTGCTTAGTAGGAGAAGGCTTTGTGAAGCCAGATGGGGGCTTTTTGGTCTTCTCACATTCTTTAGCAAAATGCCCAAGATTCTGACAGTTGTAGCATCGCACTTTACTTTTGTCGAAACCCAAACCTTCATCAGTTTCATCTTCCAGGTGCTTTCTCCCAGTTCTCTGCAAGTACCTTTTGGCTCTTCTTGTTAGCATAGCCATATTCCACCTGATATCCATTCTTTCCAGATCATCAGGGGCAATCTGTTCAAAATCCCTATCAGTGAGATCAATGGTACTGGTCTTCTTTAATAAGAAACTGTCATAAGCGCTGAGAAAAGCTTGGAAGACAGCAGCATTTTCTTCAGTAGCCGGTGTCGGTGGTGTATTGGAAGAATAATATGCTCTTCCCTGTGATGAAGCACCTGTCTGAGAACTAGATGCTGAGGTACCACCGGACATGAAAGCCACCCCACCAGTGCTCTCATCAGTAGGAGATTGAGCCCCATACAAGCTAGGCTCTTGAACATAGGCACTTGATTTAGTTTCTTTTCGTTGCATGTCAAGTGCATAAGCTTGCAGTCTCCTAATGAGATCTTCTAATGACAGTGCCATAACCTCCTCTTGTTCTTCCATCATCATGACACGTTGATCCCATTTCTTAGGTAAAGCACCTAAGAGTTTCTTGTTCACATCCTCTGTGGCTAGGATAACTCCACCCTCAGATAACTCATTAACCAATCTTGAGTATCTATTAAACAATTGAGTGATAGATTCATTAGGCAATATATCAAACATCTCAAACTGTTTTTTTCACGAGGTCCAGTTTACTCTTTTTATACTTTTCGTTTCCCCCACAACGCTTTTCAATGGCTTGCCAAAGATCATAAGCAGTGTCATTATGTTTAAACAATCTCATTACGTCAGTAGCTAAACTTATTGTTAAAGCGGAGTGAGTTTTTCGTTCTAAATCCCATAACTTCTTCTCTTCTGGAGTCATAGACCTAACGGATTTTCGTGGAGCAACTCCTGGGAAATCTCCATCAGCAAGAGGATGAACATATCGTTCAAGCAAGGGAATCATCATATCAGGATCATTATAGGAGATGAAACTCTCAAAACGTATTCGCAAATCAACATAATTAGTATTGGTAGTGAATAACGGAGGTTTATTAGTGCTACCTATCTCATTGTTATGTTTTAATAATTGACTAAAGCTTTGAAGAGACATTTTTTTAAGACAAAATGTTACCAAATGACTAGTTTACAATTTTAGCCCTTTTGACTTTTCCCTCCAAAATTTGATTCGAAAATATCGAAAACTACCCGAGCAAAACGAAACTTTTTCACAACTAAAATTAAGACCTTTTAAGCGTAAAAACAAAATTTGGTAATGCGAAAAATTTCCCGTCAAAAGACTTGTGTCGCAAAGTTAGTGTCGCAAAGACATGTGTCGCAAAGGCTTGTGTCGCACACAAGTGTCGCAGGTTGTGTCGCACACTAGTGTCGCAGGCTGTGTCACAAAATGTTGTGTCGCAAAAGCTTGTGTCGCACAAATACAAAACAGGAACCCTAGTAGCGACACAAAAGTTAGTGTCGCAGCTAGTGTCGCAATGTCGCGGCCAGCAGCTCCAAAAACCCTAAAAATCGAAAATTTTCGAAACCCTAACGAATTTCGAATGATAATCGACGAACACACCCAGAAAAATACTTCCAGAAGCCAAATATTCAAGCCAATAAACCTGAAAATCACGATCAATCACCAAAATACCACGAATCAAACCGAAAACGTTTCAATTTACGATCAAATCTTCAAACAAACGCCCGAAAGCTCTGATACCACTTGTTGGTTCCCTTAATCACGGATCTAGACTTGTCGTTTGACTCAATTGAAAGGCGGAAACAATCAATCAAGCAATTGAAACGTAAATACTAACACAACGATTTATAATCTTTTCGTATAAATTAACAATTGAAGAATAAAGATTACAAACTCACTAACTCTCTCTTCCCACTCTCTCTGCCGTATCTCTCTCTCTCTCTCTCTCTAGGGTTTTATCAACCCAAAAACGAAATTCTAACTCGATATATATAGACACCCTACTGGACCCTGCGACACAAGCCCTATGTCGCAGGCCCAGCCCATTGCGACACAACCTTTGTGTCGCTATAGCGACACAGGCTCTGTGTCGCAAGACCAGAAAATTGTGTATTTTCTATAATTACATTTCATTTACAAACTCGAAAATATAAACTTGATACTTCACACACTCAGACTAATTAACTTTAACAGAACAAACGTTGACCAACTGACTGACACACATTTATGCACCAACAGATAATAATTAAGAAGTGGAATTGATATGATACGTTAAGAGTGTCATATTTATATTTGGATTTGAAATTCATAATTCTCTATCTTATGATATTGATATTTTGTACATTTGATTATTAGTAGAAAATGAAGGAGAAACGATTGTAGAAGCTGAAGTGACGTAATATTTGCATATAAATTTTCATGTTAATGAACTCCATTAAATACGAAATTAGTATTGATGACTTGTCATTTAATAATGTGAGATTAACTATAATTTATCCACATCATATCATATTTTATATATGTGTCAAGTAAAAATAGTGTTCACATAAGCAATTTGAGTTAATGTGATACATGGAGAAAGAACACCAACTAATCAAGAGGATTTTTACTTAGTATATATGAAATATTTTTATTTTTTATTTTAAAATTTACAAAAGAATATAATATATGTTGCTGACTAATTAATATTCAATAAATTATCTTTCTTTTCTTAACCTACTAATTTTACATTTCTTATTTCTCTAACTTTCACATATGTACATGTTCAATCATTTTTTAACCTACAAATACTTAAAGTTAGATGTTAAATGCACTAATAAAATATCTTTTATTTAAAAAAAATAAAAAGCTATGTAAGATCATAAGAGCCATTAAAACTATTAACATCCATTAAAAAATAATAATTGTTTTGAAACTGTTAAATAGTGAATATTATCCGATTGAATTGATTTTTAACGACTATTTACCTACCAACCTTGAATTTTCGATTGTTAATTGTATTCTTTACATAGTTGTTAATTCGTGACTCGACTTGTGACTCGAAATCTCAATTTTAACTCGTGACTCGATTCGACTCGACTCTTAAGAGTCACTATTTCACAATAAATATATATATATATATATATATATATATATATATATATATATATATTATGTATATGTGTATGTGTATTATGACTCGTAAGAGTCACTATTTATACGTTTATGATTTTTGAATTTAAGTGAAGTAAAATATGATGACATTCGATAATTAAGTCGTTCACTAGCAATCAACACAAATGTTTAATCTATAATCGTTTATAGTCATTTCTTTTTCTATTTTCTCATTTTATTTTTTGTATTACATTACAATAAACGTTCGTCTGATTTTTTAACTCGGAAGAGTCACACACTACTTGGAAGAGTCAATAAACGACTCGTAAGTGTCAAAGTCATGTAAGAGTCGGGATTCGAGTTGTCTCGTTTTTTAATTTTTTGACTCGACTCGTAAGAGCTGACTCGTAAATCGTAAAAGTTTAACAAACTATTATGATTCTTCATGTGTCTATAATCTTTTATATATAATTAAAAGAGGATTCAATGGATGAATATGGACCATCGATTATGTTCCTTCCATATTGATCCAAGAGCTAATATTTAATCTTATAAAAAATAAAAAATAAAAAATAAAAAAATAAACCTACAAATAAAATTAATAAATAAATAAACTATCTCAAATTAATAAAGACCTTATCAAATAAAATATACTCCGTGTATCTTTTCCTATAATACCGTAACTTTACTTTATATGGAGTATCAAATAAACGCTTCTCATGGAGTCACGTTTCCTTTCAGAATGAAGAGTATCCTTTCAAAATTGGAGAATTTACTCGAGGGTTTATGTATTCCGGCATCTAACATTAAGGTAAGTTTTGATTTAAATTAGGGCTATACAAAGACTTTCTGTTGATGATGATGGTGAATTAATGTTGCTTTTGCGAGTGTCTTGGAAGCACACAAGGTTTTCGATTAAATGTCGTGAGGACTTCAACCATCTATCTACATATAAGATTTACAATTTCAGTTTGGTTGGTTGTCAGTATTTTTGTATGTTATAATGGTGATATAATGAAAAGATATTGCTTAAATTTTATGTGTTGCTTGGTTTGACAATCAAACCTACGTATGTCAATTCAAAGTTTCAAACTTTGGTACCCACAATGTATTATGATTTTCACATTATAGACTTCAATAAAGGTGCAGGTTGAATCTTTCTTAGCTGCAGTTAGGTTTTTGCTGTAGTTTTAGGTGTTGTTGAACTTAACAATCATGTTTAAAATTCTCAGAGTATAGCTTGCTTATAGCGGTTTTAGCCAAAGGGAAGCAATCAATCGTTTAAGCTTACTCATGATGTCTGTGTGTGATATTAGTAGCTACCTATTACTTCATGTGTGGCTACTCTTATTTGGGTCAAGCCAAAAAGAACTTTGGAGATCTTAGGACTCTTATGGAGTTTAGTAATCATTATATGAATATTATTGTATATTGATTTGATAAAGTATTTGTGTTTATATCTCAACAAATGAGGTTGAACGGGGCATTAAAAATCCTTCCTACCAGTTACAATGGGATGAAGGTCAATAACACAATGCATGAAGAAGATGTCCTTTATGTAATTTCTTACTGCTTTCATTCAACGTATGATTAATCAATAATCTTTGTTGATTTATTCATGAATATTGAGGTACATTTTTTTGATATGCCAAGTTTAACTGGTAGCGTCTCAGTTACCTTTTGTTTCACTTAACCATGTATATTGTGTTGTAGATTGAATTTAAAGGTTTTTGTTGATAATAGACAATTAACATGAAGTTGTTCCAAGTTGTATGGGATGCTACTTATGACTTATCATTACAGGTTTATCTTTAGTATTTGTAATTATTTTTTATAGTTGTTAACTTTATGTTGTAATTCGATTATAATGAGAGATGTTTGGGTATGCATGATAAATAGATGTTGGGTCGTAAATTAAACACTTTATCTTTATTGTAATTTCTTTGAATAGCATTACAATGTTTGTCAATAACTAACTTAAAAGGCGTTTATTTGTTTTCACTATTATTTGATTATTTAGTTATTCTATGTGAAATAATGTCGAATTACCATTTTATTGTCTCTTTAAGGTTTTCAGTATTTAATTTTATTCATTGAATCGTAGCAGGTTTGTGTTTAAGTCAAGAAAGTTTTTGTTGAAGACATTAATAAGAGTTATCACATCTTGGTGAGTTTTGATCAGTTTGTGTTATTGTTTATCGAGTTTCACTATTTATGTGATGATATATCAGGAATTTAAAAATGGTTTAAATAATGGATTAGTATCACAATGGGAACTCGAAAGAAACTTTTATACTCATTGGGCAGAGATTATTTCTGGGATATACAAATGGCGATTTGGACCCATTTAGATATGAATGGTTGATTATGGTAGATCGATAATCTCAAATGCGTCAAACATGTCAAGTTTTTTCTGAAAGTGTATTTTAAATGCATACAAACATGTTAAATAGGCTTTTTAAAGTAAAATACAAGCCGTAATTATTATTTCAGTAATGTAATTCTTGGTCATCTTATTAGTGTTGATTTTTTTATTAGAAAAAACTTGAAAAAGAGTGCCGGAGTCAACCCAACCGAAATTCACCCATTTCAATTTAGAATAAACCATTATATGTTTCAACCTAAATCCATCTTGACACCCCTTTGAGGCTTACTTGCAGTTGATTCCTACAATCGTTGACCTTCAAAATAAAGAAATGTTAATTCTTATGTTTTGTAACATGTACAGAGCATCCATGGATTAGAAAAGATGGTTCAGGTATGGTTCTTGAGTATTTATCTATTGTTAGTAGTTTCTCTGTTCGAATTCTTTCAATTCTATGACTAAGATTTCTAACACTATTATAATTATAATAATGATAATGATGGGGTTTAGAGTTTTGTTTTGTTTAAATGTGTTATGTGCGTGTCTTCAGTTTGGACCTTAGGGGATCATATTGATTAATTTGGTTGAAAGTTATAATACATGGATCAGAAAAGATGGTTCATATTGGTCCTTGAATATTTATCTATTGTTAGTTGTTTCTCCTTTTGAATTCTTTAATTCTTGAGTATTTATCTATAATATTGAGGGGAGTGCTTAAAAGGTGTTTTCGATGTAATATCAAATAGAATGGTGGTTACTTGATCGGACAGTAAATTTGGATTTATCTATAATAATCTTATGGATGTTATCAAATTGGATATGTGTAAAGTGTACACAGTAAGCTTGGATATTTGGACAGTGGGCCATACAGACATAATGCTAATATGGGTTGCTGGTCTAAATGTTTAACTACCTTTATTAATGTGTAGGTGGATGGCTAAACAAAATTGAAGTTAAAGGGTGGTGTTGTTCTATGGAGCAACTATTAAATCTGATTGATTCGATTATTTTAGATCCTGGTGGATGTGATAAATGACAGTGGTTAGTGGATAGTGAACACGGTTTTACATAGCAAAATGCCAAAAAGAATTGATGAAGTAATTTTTGCGAGCAATCAAACGGGGCGACCGACGCAGTGGATAAAGGTGGTGTCGAGCAAAGTCAATATATTTGCGTGGAGAATGAGAAAGAAGAGGCTTCCGGTACTTATGGAGTTGGACAAAAGAGGTATTGATTTGAATACATTCCTTTGCCCATTTTGGGAAGAGAATGTTGAAACTATTGATCAATGCTTAGTGTTGTGCAATGAATCAAAGCTGATTTGGTATAAGGTGTTCGGTTGTTGGAAAATAGGTACGTGTGATGTTATAGATATGGAGAAACTGTTACAGTTAGTAAAGAGATGTGTTGGGAACAAAATGGTGAAAGAAGTATGGTCGGGGGTATTATGGGTCACTACATATTTGATTTGGAAAAATAGGAACGCTAAAAAGGTTTAAGGGGTGCAGGACTGTTTCTAGAGGTACAAATTCGGAGTTTCGAATCGATAAAAACGAGACTGAAGCTTGTAAAACTAGAGTGGTCAATGACCCAAAGGTGTTTGGTGATCATTGAGTGGTGTCAAACAGATGATAGGCGACGAATTTGGGAGTGGATAATTTATGGATACGACACTGTCTTGTGTATTGCTGCTGTCCGAGTTGTGCATTACATATACTTGCCGTGTATTGAAGTCTGAGTCGACGTGTGTGTAATTGTGTTCATGTCCTTGTGTTTTTGACTTCTTAATTGGCATATAGTATGTAGTGATATGGTGGCCGACTAGGTGATGGGTCATGGGTGTGTACAATATATAATTTGAATGCATACATGGCTTTTAGGGTAGTAAATATATGTATGAGCATGTATCTGAACGTTTGTATATAGTGGTTTATCAATATAACTTTTGTTTACTCTATACATCATGGATGGTAATACGGTAATAGTATTGGTTGTACACTGAGTTTGATGTAAAATGCAGTTGGGAATCTGCATTACAAAGAGCTCATGAGGTGTATTTATGATTTGTTAAAGTGTAATAAAATGTTCTTTCAAATTTTTCTTGTTAAGATAAATTAATTGTTAGGATTATCCAACTTATATAATTTTATATGATTAATAGAGGATAGTCTTTTTTCTATGTGAAAAAGTTTAGTATAATAGTAATAACGTGTTTGTAATTTATCATTTATAATTCTACTGAAAGTACATACATTAATAAATTTTACGTAAATACTAAATTCAAATATTACTTCTATTTCTAATATTTATGATTAAACCCCAACTAGCTTTAAGCCCCGAGACAACGTGGACATCTTTAAGCTATCAAAGCCTCTTCTATTTCCTAATGAATCCACAAAAGTCTCTACCTCTTTCAAAAAAAGTTTCATCTCATGTCTCTAACTATTGTTGAAGATCCAAAAAGTCCAAAACAATTGGGAAGTATATTTACTTAATATATATATATATATATATATATATATATATATATATATATATATAACTTCAAAGAAGATAAAATATAAAGCATATTAATTGTTAAATTTATTAACTTAATTAAAATTGGAAGAAATCATTAGATTATTATGAATTTTAAAAAGTTAAAATTTTAAAAAGTTAATGTAAGCAAATCTTATATTCGTATTGATTGAAAATAAAAATTATTTCGATACTCTAAACCAAAAGAAAATCTTATCTTTTTATACATTTTTATAAAGTTTTCCTAATTCCTTCCGATTATCTCCAATCGGTTATAAAAACATATTAACTATTTAAAAAAAACAAAAATAGAAATTTTTTTTTTTGTATTAGCACACATTTTAACATTTGACAACATGTTTTATACTTAAAAACTTATAATACATATAATTTTCACAATTTATATTGAAATTCAAAAAAAGTAAACCAATAATATATTTAAAACTTTAAACATGTTACCATAAAATGTTAAATTAACATCTTTGAATATAAAAACTGATGCTAAAATTGATTTACTTTGTATTAGTACATTTAACAAAACGAATAAATAACTCTTTTATCCTAAAAATACAATATTACAAAATCAAATGTCAAAGCTCGCGTTGTCACGGATCCTCACCTACCATACATACAAATACAAATGCAAAATACTTTAAAAAGTAAAATAAAGGACTAATTTGTAAGTTCTAAGGATTGGTTTGTAGTTCTCACAATCTGACTTCACACATTTCACTTTTTATTTGTATTTGTACTTTTATTTATTTTTATTTAATTTAATTTTTAGCAAAATATTTCATGTTTCCTTAAACCCCAAAATCGCCGCAGCCCTGTTAAAACCCACACTAGTCTCTAAACCTCCAATTTCCTTTCACCACCGTCGCAGCCGCCATATCACACCGCCGGAGTCACGGCCCGATTAGAAAACCTAGGGTTTCATACAAGCAAAGTAGCTGTATTGAATTAGCTAATTAGCTAATATGGGTCAGACTACTGAGGTATATAGTAAAATTAGCTACTCTTTCAACTTTCTTCTTGATTTGTGTTTGTTGCTGTATGTAGTTACTGATAAGATAAATTGATCTTTGTTATCAGTTATTGTTTATATGTATGTATAATTTACTAAGTGATATATGTTTAGTTGGTGCATACTATTACTGAATATGAGATGTTCAATTATTTATAACTAGAACAATAAAATCTATAATATAATGATGTTGGGGCTAGATTTGCAATTTGAAGCCAAATTGTTATATTAATTTCACAATAGAAAGTATGTTCTCTTAAAAATACATTTGAAGGGTACTAGATTTGATACACAATATTTTTATGTAATGTCAAGGTCCTGTGCAGTTTGGATGTTTTGTTTTGTCATCTCTTCTGTGTGTGTGTGTGTGTCTAAAAACAAGATTATTATTGCAGGGGGCATCGGAGATTGTGGAGGGT
This sequence comes from Gnaphalium uliginosum, assembly GCA_963930675.1. Taxonomy (NCBI): domain Eukaryota; kingdom Viridiplantae; phylum Streptophyta; class Magnoliopsida; order Asterales; family Asteraceae; genus Gnaphalium; species Gnaphalium uliginosum. The sequence goes on from OZ005681.1 coordinate 24,131,264, forward strand.
GTAAGGTTCAGTTTCATGACTGATGAAGAGGTTAGGAAACAAAGTGTTTTAAAGATTACAAACCCTATTTTACTCGACAGTGTTGGACGACCAATGCCCGGAGGATTGTATGATCCTTTGTTGGGCCCAATGGATATGCAGGCGCCGTAAGTCTTCTTATTCCCACATATATGTTGAATTTTGATAAAATTCTTGAATTTGTTTGGGTATTCTAAAAGTTGTTATATTTGCAGCTGTAAGTCGTGTGGGCAGCAGTCGTTTGACTGCCCAGGTCATTGTGGTCACATTGATCTTGTTTCACCAGTATACAATCCTTTGCTATTTGATATGCTTTTCAATCTTTTACGAAGGACGTGCTTTATTTGCCGCCATTTTAGAGCTGGCACAGAAGAGGTTAGTCAATTTATATAACTGTAGCATGCGTTTCTTTTATTTAATAGTTGTTCTTGTAACCTATTGTTCTCATGTAATGGAAAATATTGTTTATTTCGTTAGGTCGAAACTTGTACTTCTAAACTGACAATGATAGCAAAAGGTGATGTTATTGGGGCAAAAAACTATGTCAATAATACAGATAGCAAAGATATCGATATGGAGGAAAGTGATGGTAGCCATGTTTCGAGTTCTACATTGCTTTCTCGCTCACAAAGTGAAAGCCCCGGAACAAAGCAGGAATTTTGGACGTCTGTTCAGTATATGGAAGCAAAGTCTGTTTTGAAGGAGTTTTTGAATAAAACTAGCAAGTCTTGTAAACAATGCGGATCTAAAAACCCAAAGATCACTAAACCTACGTTTGGATCGTTTCGTATGGTTAGTTTTTACGTTCTCCGTTCTTCCCACATCCTTTATCTTATCTATATAAATATATGTGTGCGTCTTTGCAAATCTAGACCATATTACAAAGCATTTAGGACTTGTTCTAAGACCTCTTAACCTAAAAGTACTTTATATATCTCGTCTGATTTCCTTTTTGATTATTCCTGTTTAATTTAGGCGTCCACTATGGAAATTTAGTGGAACACAGGTTCAATCTATGCGATCTCTTAAATTTGGCAGTTAGAGGATTATGTATGGAAAAGTATCCCATCTTGTATAACAGTTAAAACTGGAACTTGATGAACTCCACCTACCTTTTATTCTATATGGAGATATTATATGTAGATTTTTGGTATGTTTTTATGTATAATAACTTTTGAAAAGGATGATTACAAACTCTAATTATGTGAGTAACTGAATATGCGAAACATGAAAAGAAAGAGAAAATGGAATATGAAGAATGGAAAGCTGAAGCATAAGAATAGTACTAAGAACTAACGCTATTAATATTTTTTAAAGTACATCATTGTTTTAGTTTCATAAATTTGTTTAAAGTTTTATGTTAGCATACTCGAGGAACAGTTGGAAACAACTTATTAGCGCATTATATTTAAGCTTTTTGCTGCTAACTGTCATATAAATGAATGTGTTAGGAAATGACTACTGCTGATGCGGGAAAAAACTATATAAGTGGTTATCAGCTGGGAAGTACTCGTGATGAGGAAGAGGTAATACATGGTGATGACGACAAGACTTCTGAAGTTACAAATGTAAATGAACAATTTGAAGATGACAGAGTCGACACCGCTGGAACTAGTTCATCTCCAGCCACCTCATCTAAAAGGAACGTAAAGAAGAAAAAGTCAAAAGTGCCCTCTGATTTCAAGGAGCTGAAAGACAGATATTCAGGCTCTCTTTTGCCATCTAGGGTACAGAGCGATGCCCTCGTTTTGCGCCTTCGTTAAGCAATAAGCATAGAAACTGACTTTTTTAATCATATATAATTTCAGGTCATAGATATAATAAAGGATTTATGGGAAAATGAGACTGGTCTTTGTTCATATATATGTGATATGCAGCATGAGCAGTTTGCTGGATCTTTCAAAAGTACTAGTTACTCCATGTTCTTTATAGAGGCCTTGCTTGTACCCCCTACAAAGTTTCGTCCTGCTGCTGTGGCAGGTGATTCTGTAAGTATATAGTTACGAAAACACATGCTACTTTAAAGATTTTTCAATGTTTTCAATCATCTTTTTTTTTGGATATCTCATTTCTCTATTCCGTACTGGGTATACTTAATAACATCGTTGTTGATGTACAGGTGATGGAGAATCCACAAACGGTGTTACTAGGCAAGGTGGTACAATCAAATATAGCATTGGGAAACGCGCATATCAACAAACTTGAAGGATCAAAGATTGCTGATCGTTGGAGGGACTTACAGCAGTCTGTAAATGTTCTGTTTGACAGCAAGACCGCCACAAGTGAGTCCTTTCTAACTAAAGAATTATGGCGTGATCTCGTGTTTATGTATAGGTGTCCATGCATTTTTGTTGCTTGTTTCTGACTATCATAAATTTCATTCATATCTTTATGTTGCTATATTGACTAGATTGTATTATCTTTTCTGTACTTGATGGAAGGTCAAAATCTGAAAAATGTAAATACTGGTATATGCCAGTTGCTCGAGAAGAAAGAGGGAATCTTTCGCCAGAAAATGATGGGAAAGAGAGTTAATTATGCATGTCGGTCTGTCATTTCACCGGATCCTTATTTAGCTGTTAATGAAATTGGAGTTCCTCCTTATTTTGCGCTGAGGTTGACCTACCCGGAGGTAATGTTTTTCTCATTCACTAAAAATATAATATAATAAAGGTGGCAAGATGGGCAGGTTAGATAATGGCTCAAACACGTTCATGTCAAAGTGGCTAATATGTTGTGAGGAGTTGATGTAAAACAGTTATTTCCAAAAATTATCACATTCTTGATTAAGCTACCTTTTCCAAATTTATTACCTGTTAGAGTTAAGATACAAACCTAATTGACCCATTCACAAGGGGTTGAGATTGCCATTTTTTAAATAAATTTTCACTGATGCCGTGAAACTATGTCCAGCGGATTTTTCTGTGTCATTTATGCATGTTGCATTGCATTCTTACAGAGAGTGACTCCTTGGAATGTTGTAAAACTGAGGAATGCCATCATTAATGGATCTGATATCCATCCTGGAGCAACTCATTATGCTGATAAGGTGTCAACTGTCAGACTACCTCAAAAGAAAAATATGCGTATTTCTATATCCCGGAAATTACCCTCTTCAAGAGGCATGGCCATTCAATCCAAAAAGATTAGTGGTTATGAATTTGAGGGTAAAGTTGTCTATCGCCATTTACAAGATGGAGACATCGTTCTTGTAAACCGTCAGGTATATCTGTTGTTTGCTTCAGTTATTATATTTCGTTTGGGTGAAGGTTTTAGCATATGGAAATAGTTAGATTGCTGATCACCATAAGTTATATGTTTCTGTAACAGAAGAATGTTAGTACTGGTAAATTTTGTCATTTTTCTCCTAATATACACATTTTCTTATGGTACATTACTATAATATCTATATGGCAGCCCACACTTCACAAGCCAAGTATTATGGCACATGTAGTTCGAGTGTTAAAAGGGGAGAAAACTCTCCGAATGCATTATGCAAATTGCAGGTTAGTATTCTGCATGGACATTTGTTCACTATATTTTTAATTTACTGTTTTTAGGGTTCATGCTTTTCCTGATTATGTATAATTATTGTAATCAAGTTCCTACAATGCTGATTTTGACGGAGATGAAATGAATGTTCATTTACCGCAAGATGAAATCTCACGTGCTGAAGCTTATAACATTGTGAATGCAAATAATCAGTATATAGTCCCAACAAGGGGTGATACCGTTAGAGGCTTAATTCAGGTAAATAGCGTCTTATTTCAGTTCTACTTGCCATCCATCAAGCTTTAGCTTGTTTGTCAGAATAAAACTTGAAGTATCAAGTACAAGTTTAATTTCAAGTGCTTGACATTATTTTACTTGCAGGATCATATCGTTAGTTCCGTACTTCTTACTATGAAGGATACCTTTTTAAACCGTGAAGATTTCAATCAGCTTCTCTATGCGTCTGGTGTGTATCTTGGTGGCAGTTCGCGTGGTAAAATTTCTACAGCTGATAAAGCGTGCTTTGTGGAGCCCGTTATTCCAGCAGTTTTGAAGCCAAAGCCTCTTTGGACCGGAAAGCAGGTGATAAATTTTTTATTCTCTGTTTTGGAGGTGGCAAAATGGGCTAGTTGGGTCGTTGGCTAACGGAACACAATAGGTTCAAGTTCAACACAAGCCATTTTTAGTGCCCAAAAACACTTGTGTCAATTTTGTAAATGTTGTGAGTTATGATTACAAAGACAATATTATTACAAGCAAAATCTAAAGCTTGGATAAACGATTTAGGAGGTTGTATGCATTATAAAAAGTCTTTTTGCTACTATCACTTCATTTGAACTGTCCGATTCGTCCCTTTCTAATTGATCTTTTATAATCTAATGCTTTTGAGATAAAATACGACCCAAATTTCTTAATTGCCACCTCTAATTATCTTTTGTAGATAAACTCTTGTCCATACACTCTATAAATATCTAAGTTTTTTATTTGTTTCTGCTGCTTGTAGGTCATAACAGCAATATTAAATCATTTGACCAGAGGTTATACACCTTGTATCGTTGATAACAAGGTGAAGATACCCGAGCAGTATTTTGAAGGAAAGGAGGTCAAGCATGATAAAAATAAAACAAATAAACGTCTAAGGAAAGAGCTTGCAGAATTTAAAAATGCGACTCTGAAAGAGGTTGATGAAACCAAGTTGTTGATTTGGAAGAACGAGCTCGTGTGTGGTGTGATAGACAAAGCTCAGTTTGGCAAGTATGGTTTGGTTCACACAGTGCAAGAGCTATATGGGCCAGACGTTGCAGGTCTACTGCTTGGAGCTTTTAGTCGATTATTCACTTCTTTTCTACAGGTATCATAAATATTATGATCTTACCATCCTTCAAGGCCATCTTCATATTGTTGACTTGAGATATTGGTTTTTAATATTCTTAAAACATAATCGTTTCAGTTCCATGGATTTACTTGTGGTTTAGACGACCTCATGGTGTCACCAGATTGTGACAAAGAAATGAAGATGGAACTTGAAGGTGAAGACATAGGTGAAAAGGTTCATCGAAAGTTTGTTAACTTGGAGAACCAAAAAACAGGTATAATTGCTAGGACTTTTTACATTTATGACTGTGAGTTACTTCAGAAAGCAAATTTAACTGCTTTGTGATTAAGGTCTCCGTGAACAATGTAGAAATAGTGAATGGTAAATACTATGCAATGTCTCACGCTCTAAGCTCTTGAAAAAAACTAACTTATAAGTACCATCGTTGAAAATAGCTTGCAAGTCCATTAATGATACTGTGTGGCTTTGATGTAGATCTTATTGTTTAACGAATCGATTGCTTAATGTGTTTATGTAAGAACTTTTATGAAATTACCTGTATACCCTAGTCATACTTTAATGTCCAAATTGATGTGTCTATTGGCTCTGAACCTTTGGCCCTGAGAAATTTGAAATGATTGATATGTTTGTCACTTTATCTTAATATTGATATTCTTTTGATAGTCCGATTTGAATAAGTGTTTCTAATGATGTTTGTAGGTACAAGAGAGCTGCAATTGGAAACTGAGAAAATAATAAGAGGCAATGGAGTAACAGCCACTGCAAGCTTGGATAATCTTATGCAAACAGAACTGAGAGACAAAGGTTCGATGATTAGCAAAAAGTGGTTACCAAAAGGACTGTTAAAACCTTTCCCGCAAAACTGCATTTCTCTTATGACGATTAGTGGTGCTAAGGGCAGTTCGGTAAGTTGGACGTATTTATTTGTTATATTCATATACATTATCATTTGTATATTCTAATTTTTGAATGAAAAAAACAGGTAAACTTTCAACAAATATCTTTTTTACTTGGTCAACAAGAGTTAGAAGGCAAAAGAGTGCCTCGAATGGTTTCTGGGAAGACTTTACCCAGCTTTCCACCTTGGGATTTTACATCTCGGGCCGGTGGTTATATTATTGATCGGTTCTTAACGGGTCTTCGCCCACAAGAGTATTATTTTCATTGTATGGCTGGCCGTGAAGGGTAAACTAATATTCCTCAACGCTCTAAACTAAATCACACACATATACATATATTATAGCTGGTTCTGATATTTTGTGGATGATATGTTTCCCTTGAAGGTTGGTTGATACAGCAGTGAAAACATCTCGTAGTGGATATCTACAAAGGTGTCTTATAAAGAATCTCGAGAGCCTGAAAGTTTCATATGATTACACTGTTCGTGATGCTGATGGCTCCATTGTTCAGTTCTACTATGGTGAAGATGGTGTAGATGTGCATCAAACTAGTTTTCTTAACAATGTTGAAGTGCTCAGAGCTGTAAGATATTTCTTTCATGCCTTTTTTGAATAAACAAAGTATATTTATACTCAGAGGTGGCAACGGGTAGCATGGGTTGGTTGGGAATCAGGTCAACTTGGGTTTGGATCAGAACGGATGAATCTTGTAGGGTTGGGTTGGGTGACTTGGGTCGGGTCGACATGAAACAATTTTCTAGCCAAGTTGTTCCAACATTTTGTTAGATAGCTAGTGTGTCAATTATGATTAGAAAAAAAATCAGATAGCAATAAATTGTTTAGTAGGATGTATAATGAGTTAACACTACCCTTTGGGCGAGTTTTTACCCATTTGAACCTTTCAACAGTTTCCTCTATATCTAGTTTTTCTGTATCTTGTTAGACCCTATAGAGATATAACATAACCTAGATAAACGTGTTCATAAGTATATGGTCAATGGCACCTCGACGTTGATACTCTTTGAGCTGTTACTTCTGAAGACAAAACTAATACACTTTTAATCTCTCGTAGAACCGAGAAATTGTATGCCAAAAGTTAAATCAACCACTTGAATTCAATTCGTATATTCAAGAGTTACCGGAAGGCATTGAAGGTAAAATTCAAAGTTACAAACAGAAGATTACGAAAAAGAACCGAGAAGATCTATTAATGCTAATTAGACAGAAGTATCTCTCGAGTCTTGCCCAGCCTGGAGAGCCGGTTGGTGTGTTAGCCGGTCAATCAGTTGGTGAACCATCCACCCAGATGACGTATGATTCTGCATTATGTTTTTCTTTTCCGAAATACAATCTTTATAAAGTAATGTGTTCTGCTTTATATTGATCACGGATTGCTCTGTATTTGTAGGCTTAACACTTTTCATCTTGCGGGTCGTGGTGAGATGAATGTTACACTTGGTATTCCACGTTTGCAGGAAATATTAATGACAGCTGCAGCCAATATAAAGACTCCCATTATAACATGTCCTTTGCTAGTGGGCAGATCAATGTAAGTCACTTCCTATCCGTACGGAAATACGTTTGACCTGTTATTTGACCTGACCTAAATCGCTCGAAACTGCAGGAAAGATGCAGAGAAACTTGTGGAGAAAGTGAAAAAGCTCACGGTTGCAGAACTTGTGCAGAGTATAGAAGTCTCGAAATCACCACATGTAATTCACAATAACCAACCATGCAGATTATATAAGCTTAAAGTGAGGCTGAAACAACCTAGGCATGTATCACTACACAACTGTCAAGAAACCCTTAGAAATGTTTTTCTCAGAGCATTGGAGGATGCAATTGAAAGACATGTTGCTTTGCTATCCCGAATTAACGGAATTAAAAGTGTTAGAAAAACAAAAGCCAGTGAGTCAGGGGAAGATGATGCATCTATGAATAACGTAGAGCATGATGATAATGATGACGATGATGGCGATGATGATGATAACGACAAGGATGAAACAGCTGAGGATCTTGGCTCAGAGTTCAATAAACGCAAACGCCAAAGTACGGATTCAGTGGAATACGAGGATGGTTCCGAGGAGGATGGTGAGGAAGAGGATGCGTCTTCTGATCTTGAGAATGGAGGTGATGACGGTAAAGTGGGTACTGAAAATGAAAGTGATGACGAAACAGACGGAGAACATTTAACAGAGAAACAACAGCAGGAAGAAGAAGATACAGATATAGAAAAAGCTAAATCCAGCGAGGGGTTTGTGGAGAGAAAGTTTGATAGGGCAACGTTTGTGGAAGTTAAAGGCTTGAATCTTGAAGTGCATTTCATGTTTACAAATGAACCTGATATTTTGCTAGCAGAGGTACGCTAAAATTTGTACAAATCGATTGCAACACTTGATTCTTTCATAGCTCATGCTTATTAGTTTGATCATCTATAATATAAATTCATCATTTTGCAGGTCGCACAAAAGGCTGCAAAGAAAGTCTACATTAAGGGCTCGGGAAAACTTGAGCAATGCCAGCCAGTCAAATACAGTGTAAACGTTAAACAAGTGTGTTGGAATCAGAACCAATCTGAAATCAACAAAATGAAAGAAAAAATTAAGAACTCTAATGAAAACAAGAAGAAAGAAGACGATGACGAGTATTTACCGTGTGCGTTACAAGCTTCCGGAGTAGAACTTCCCGCATTTTGGGATATGGAAGATGACCTCGATGTTGACCATGTTTATTCCAACAATATTTATACAATGCTCAACACTTATGGAGTAGAGGCTGCAAGAACTAGTATCATTTTGGAAATGAAAAATGTTTTTGGGAGTTATGGTGTTGAGATTGATTACAGGCATTTGAGTCTTATTGCTGACCACATGACCCATTCGGGTGGGTACAGGCCCATGAGTAGATTTGGGAGCATATCTGAATCCGTGTCTCCTTTTCTTAAAATGTCATTTGAGACTGCATCTAAGTTTATAGTTGAAGCTGCTTCTCATGGTCTCAAGGATGATTTGGAGACACCAACAGCTAGGATTTGTCTTGGTTTGCCTGTTAAAGTCGGTACAGGCTGCATGGAGTTGATGCAGAAATTGGATATTTAAATTTTGCAGGTTGATATTAAGTTGGCTTGCTTTTGTAATTGATATCTCTGGTCTGTGCCATTTTTTATAGAACAAGATACTGATAAGGAACTGTAAGTGGGGGCTCAATTTTGAAGTAGAATGTTAGCTTTTCAATACCATGGTTAAAATCATTGATTAAAATTGCACTTGTAACTTGTATTGAACATATTGTTGAAATATGCGTTACATGACATCGTTTTGTCCACTCATGATGTTAAGTTTAATAGATTATTCTACTGTTATTATACGGTCATAATGTTGACTAACATGGATCTACCGAAAAGAAACTTGTAAAATAAAATTGGAGTCTCACGACTTTCAATAACATTTTTAGTTGGGCAACAGAAAAGGTAAAGGAAAACTTTCATATAGCAGAATTGCAAAAATGTTGTATTACTACTAATATAACACCCAACAAAATTATTTGATTTGTGCATCAACCATCACCAAGGTGCTCTGGTAGTAAGGCGGTCTGATATCAAGATTATCTAGATTTGTTGAAAATCGTCACGGGCAATCGGGCATCCCATTTAGGCACGGTACATCTGGGTTAAAGATTTGCCCTCCTTGATAACATGAACAACGGAAAACCTCGCCCGTTTGTTTGATTTGTAAATTTGTATTATTCTTGAAAAAATCACTTCATGAAAAGTTTATGTTTTTCATTGACCGAAAACTTATAGATACCAAGGTATTAAGATCGAGATCTTAATCCTACAATTTTACAATCTTGACTTACAAAATGTTGTCGATCTTGCATAAGATCTTTGAAAACATAGCATCCGCTTCATATCTCGATGCTGACCATAAGATGTCAGTGGTTCCCTTTACAGAGTATGTGTTTCTCTTCTCCCCCCCGCACCCCCCAACCTCACACACACACACACAAAAGATCCACATGAACATGTATGACATTATGTAATATGATACTATATTATATTACTATTCCATACAAGATTTATAATTACCATTGATCTTTCTAATAAATAAAATAAAAAAAACACATAGATTCTGTTGTGATTAAGCCAAATAATACGCGCCCGATACAATACAGAAAGAAGGAAAAAAAAAAAAAGCTGATTCTTTAACTTTTCTATTTCTTTGGTACAAAAAACTGAACATGTGAGAGAAGCTACTTGGAACATAAGATAGCTTTCACAAACGCTGAGGTAAAATGAGGATTTGAAGTGTATTCCATATAAATATATTTTAATCTTAGTAATTTTGTCGAAGTATGCTTTTATCATTAACATGTTGCTGTACCCGTATTCACTGCTTTTTGTCGAGTATAATATGAGACGATCCTCCACCATTGCTGGTCCTGGAGGGGGCCACCTTTGCAGGGGTGGAATGTTCCGATTGGGAGAATTGAATCAAGATTTGCATTAAAACGGTGACAATAGCTAGACAAACTGCTGTGATTGTTAAACCCTTCCATGAAGAGAAAAGATTAGACCATTGGAAGAACTTGAAGGTCCCAAAAATAAGCAAGCATGCCCATGAAGTAACTACCTATGAATATGTGAACATGTGTAAACCTTTAACATATTGGCGAATAAGAGGAATACAGTAACGACTCATTATGGGTATATGTCAAAATGGGCTGATACTAGTCAAAACAGGTTAGGTTGGGTTGTCACGGCATTTTTCTCCAAGATTTTCAAATTTCTGATAAATTACTAGTGTGTCATATATGATTGGAGATATTCAAGTATTTTACTAAAATCGATCTTTTTAGTTAAATGATTTAAAAGTTCTACGCGTTAAAAATACATTTTCGACCATATTAGACCCGTTTGACCAATCCCATTATGCTAAATTTGGACTCATTAAATATAAAATATAGCCTGAACCGAACCATTCATAAGTAAATAAACTGAAATCGCAACTTCTATGACTTTCGTACCACTAGTGACTTAACGGGCTGTCCGATGTCATGGACTTCTGAATCGGGAAAGGCATCTGCTGCTTTATGCTTGTCTAATAAATCATCCTGGAGAAAAGTGAAGGTTATTAGAAACTAATGTAAGGCATGTACTTCTATGATTGTTTGACTATCAACCAAATGAGTTGATTGTCTTCTGAAAATGACAGGCAGAATCTTGTGAACCTAAGCCAATCACATTAATAAATAGTACTGAAGACAATGGGCAAATAGGGACTTCTAAGTTCTAACTTCAACATTTGCCAAATAAGATAATGTAATAAATATCATATCATGGGACAGAACCAATCTTTACGCTATAACTTAGAATTATAGAGCCAACTGATATTTATATACTCATGTGTTATTAATAAGCAAATATATTATCAACTTTATTCCAATAGACATATAATGCTCTTAAAAAATTTGTATTTATGGCAGCTCCATGAAGTAAATTTTGAGAATTTCAGATGGCAAGGAAGTTTATGTATGCAGACTTTCTCTATCCCTTTAGTAGTACCAATCTATCCTTATGTATTTCAAACAAAAAGAACAAAAATGACAAAAACTAGATGAAAACAAGGAGGTCTGCACCTTGGCAACAAATAAATCTTTACACCATTGTGCAACAGCTTCGTCTGTTTCTGGCAGATCTTTCATCAAATACCGCTTCACTTTCACGTGAACCTACAAGACAACAAATTCCTCTTTCATCATAAATTGCCCAGATTCCATACGTTTGTGGTCCTTAAGTACCGAAATAACCAAAATATTTACGAAAATAAGGATATGATGCATCAAAAAAACTGTGTAATTAAGAATGTTAACATCATGACATCAAGTTCAAAAGCTTTTAAACTTGAAACTTTTTAGTACCAATGATTACTAGATATCAGGATGTGCCTTTAGTCTTGACATCAAATGCCGCTTCACTTTCAATGATGAGATTATATTAAAGGCTAGCAAGAAGGTAGATAAAAGTACAAAGAATTACGAATTACCACGACTTCTAGCATGTTAACCAGGACTTGAAAGTCAAAACTGCTTACCACGGAAGACTGCCCCTTAAAGAGCCTCAGCATTGTTGGTGGAGGTGAATTTCTTGGAATAGAAACCGTCATATCGTAAATGGCTGGAACAAATGATCGCATTTGACTTACTGATGTAACAAAACCCTGACATGAAAAAACAATAAACAATCAACTCAAAGTATATAAAGTAACAGCTATCAAGTACAAAAACGACATGATCACATATGAAATAATAAAGCCAAACTGTAATTTAATACCAAGAATAGTAAGAAGAGTACGTATTTTCAGCGATTGACTTGCTCTTACTTAAGTCTAATGACATCACATTATGGATCTTATAGCAATGTGTAACTGGTAAGAAAGTCGGTTCTCCATAACAATATATAGATGGCAACGTGAACTACTAATGATCAACTTTGCTCCTTTCCACTGTCCATAATTAATCTCTACCAACTTCTCATTCTGACTGTTCACCTCTTAAATGTGCCATTGCACCTAAATCAAGAATTCTAAAACTGAGGGTACTTCTAGAGTACCCTACATTTGTTTGTAGACAATTAGTCTTTCGAACTCCTATGGTCCAATAGAAACTTATCTCAAATGATGGAACTAATGTAGATAGGGTACATGTCTCTTATTGCCTTGGTTATAGTGGAACTTAATATAGTAAATTACTAACAACTCCATCTTAAAGGCCATCCTTCATCCTTTCAAAGTTCTAACTCACATATAGTCCCACATTAGTAGTTTAGTACTGTGTTCTTGAGTTATTGTTTGGAGAAAAACGAAAGAAAACAGTAATGTTTTCTGGGGTTATTCTCATAGAACTTCCTTCCTATATGTGGGAATATTTGGAGAGAAGGAAAATGAAAGGTTCTAGAAGTTATATATTTGATTAATAAACTATCTGTATTCTAAACAAACTCAATTAACACAACAAGGTGTAACTATAGATTTACCGGGTTTTTTCCGCTTCAACTACAATCAGGAACATGGAAAAAGAGAATAAAACAGAAGCAAAATTTGACCTTTGTTCGTGGAATGAGCACATTCCTAGGCACAGGCAACCCATGTGATGATGCATATTCTTGAGCTGCCAAAAGCTTTGCTTGAGTAAAACGAGTCCCCTCAACAAAAAGAGCCAACCAAAAGGGTTGAGGATACTCCTTCAACTGTTGAAGACCAAGCTGAAAACACACACCAAAGAGTTAAAGTGTGCAAAATAAATAATGTAGAGCATCGCGCATAAAAGACAACTCTCATATCACCAAGAAAGATGTGTTGAAGAGCAGGATGTGGCAATTTCGACCCATTTACTTACGAATGGGTCTACTCATGTTATGTTTAAATATAAAAGGGTTGAAATCCCAAAGTGTAATTTTGATGCAGCAAACCTCCTATATCATATTCCAAAACTGGATTATAAATTTTTTACATATTTATATTTTAGACAAAGAGTTTCTAGTCAAGCAAGCAGACCAGTTTTGAACCATAAATATTACTCAGTTTGACCTAACACCTTTTGATCCACTACCTGACCCATCTATTTGCTACCCTAGAGAAAACAGTAAGAAAAAGAGGTGAGCATGATGGATTAACACCTTTAGAGTACTTTCATCTTTGGCAAAATTTCTCTCGAGAAAAAGATACTCAGAAAACCACATTGACCAACCTATGACCTGCATTTATTGAATCACATAATCCTTGCAAGTCTTGAGATAAAAGAATATGAAGCTAATAACAAAAGTCAAGTATGATAATACAAGTCTAGGAATATGAAGAAAATTAAGAGCAGAACACTATAAACTTTTATGTTTGTCAACATTTTGCGAATTAAGTCACGGATCTCAACAAAAGTAATCATGCTATGTTTCACAATTGTTGATTCTTCGCACCTGTGATATATTTACACTAAATCTACATGCAGAAATTTAAAGGTTCGGTCATGTGATGGTGAAGAAGATAGAAAATGGACCCAATGAAGCATATGAACATAACATACTCGAATAGAATGATCCAGGAGTTACGTAAGTTTGCCTTTATCTTGATCCAGTTTTTGTAGTAATACCACTTCCAAACATTCCAACATTGAGTTTTCGCAGATAGCTTTATATATTACTCCCTCCATTCGGTTCTAGATATACCGTTTTTTACTTTGACTTGTCAATTTTTATTCTTATAAATTCAACTTTTTCATAAATTTTGCCACATTTATATTGGAGATTCTCTATTTTGTACTTAGTTAGCAACTTCATAGAAACTAAAACATGTTCAAATCAGTTTTCAAGTTTAGAGTCGCTCGTGTGAGTGTGGCATTCAAGATTAGGAAGGGGGCACTATATAGTAACAATAGAGGGAGTATATTACTACAATTTTTCTAAAAAAAAGTGTATGTAACATCCGTTTTAAACTATTAATTCCAAAATACCAACATGTCTCTCACATTGTAACATTTCAATTTTCAAATACTTACAGGAAGGAACTTTGACGATTTTTTCATGATGGCTAATGCGCTACCAAGGCATCCTGCTCGCTGTCACATAGGAATCCAGTGAACATTACTAATTAATACAACATTGATCAAAAAAATGCTTTCCTAAAAGCAATAAAAGAAATTTATAAAAATACCCATAGGCCATATCATTTTTTAAAAGTGACTGTATATGTACAGAAGGCATTACTAATGACTAACTGGATATATTTAATAATCACCTCTGCAAACACCCATCCGATAAGCCAATCAATATCGCTTTTGTGATTAGCTATAACAAGAGCATGTTCCTTACCTGTAAGCATAATCATAATCAGTATGTATATAAGATACATATCATTTAATTTAGACAAAGAGCACACACAATTATCAGTATGTCTATCTTACCCATATGCTCTAATGTCTCCGAGTCTGTGTACAATTTTACCTGCAGCATATCATGTTACAAAAGTAGAGCAAAACATATCAAAATGTATTGGGCCCACAACCATGACCCAAAAGGAAGAGAAAATGAAGTGGGGCTATCAAAAGATGAACAAATAATGGAAAACCAAACATCAATATCTTAACATAGGAGACTCCACTAGTTTCAAACTGGTAAGTGACCAACCAAGCAACCATGGAATTTATTTATTCATTTTTTTGTTTTCGAAATATAGTAATAAACATGATTACTTGAGTAACCAAGAAGAATCAAAATAAGGAACAGTCAGATAAGATTAGATCAAGAGTTGAAACGGTTTATTTTGACATGCTAATGCTAATTTGTGAATACCATCAAATTCGACAAAGAACACAGACCATTAACATCAAATGCTAGTTTAAAAAAAGAAAGAAAAAAAGAGAGCATTGGCTGGTTCTAGACGAACAGATTAGGTGTGCAACAATCTTTACATGCTTGGAAAAATATGAAGACTAATTATAGCATGGCACTGATATGAATAAACTGTGCATATGCAAGATGATCCATTATCGTTATTGGCAAGTAAACTGAACAGGAGTAACAGAAAACACTCTTTAAAATAACAAGAACAGATTTCCCATCAAAACCTAAAATGCGTGATAAATGTATACAAAAGACGAATCCAGCCAGACAAAAGAGACCGAAACAGCACGAAACCACTAGCTAGTTAAAAAAACAAGCAAACCATTGTTTATTCTTGTATCTCACGTAAGCAAACAAAAGGGAATGCACACACACACGAAACCGGACCCTATACAAAAATCACCAAACATATATGTGACTCCTATCTAGTATCTACCTAAAGTTGGTTCGAGATCAAATTAATGAATAACAAATAATATCATAAAGCCCTAAGTAACACTATGTTCATCAACTTTACTAAATAAACAATTACAATTACAAGAAGATAAATATAAAGTAATTAAAATAAAACCTTACTAGTAAATCACCTTAACTCCAGCCCACCAATCAACTATCCACACAAGTTCAATCCATAACAGTTCTGCCACCATTCTGTTTATCCTTCTGTATACATTCTTTGAAAACGGCCGTACTATCACATAAAATATCGCCTAAATAACCACACACAAAAAACATAACACCAAATTAAAAATTAATAATAATTTCAACATTACATACTACTTCACCTCTCACATAAAAATTATCACATCGAAGTAATTGATAGTTCCAATATTTGCATCTTATAATGCCGAAACGATATAGATATAAATGAGTAGCCTATGAAGATATAGAGACCTGAATGAGATTGACGATTAAACCGGAGACGAAGAAAAGGAGACCGAGAGGAACGATAACAGCAGCTGCTGGAATCGCCATTGATGGTGGTGCACCGTAAGACAAAGTAGTATGCGATGTATTGGATTATAGTTTCGGAGATTTTAAAGCGTGGGACGGAGAGAGTGTGATCAGGATTCAGGATGACAGCAAAAAACTTGAATCCGAAAAAACACACATACACTGGTTATTTAGATTTCTATATTTATATTAATATATCAACTATAATTAATTAATTAATTAACAATTAATATTAATATTAATATTAATAATATAATATTTAAATATAAGACTCCCAACTTTTAACATAACATATCGGTATCTTTCTAATTTTGTTTGCTTATTCTGGTGTTTTGTTTGAAATGATAACATTTATTATTATTATTATTATCGTGGAAGGTTCGAATATAAATATTTTTTATGATTGAAACGGTAAAAACGTATATTTTATTTTTAATTTTAAAATTACTTAATTTTTTTGATAAAAAATTATTATAATTTTATGATGTTTAAGATGAGATATTTTTTTTAAAAAAAAGATGATACATATTATAAAAAATTTATTGTGTATCACAGTATCACAGTAAAAAGTTGTAGTTGTATATCATATATATATTTTTTATATATAAATCAATTTCATATTTAAGAGAATAAAGTTCTAATAATATTGGTATTATTTATTTTGCAAAAAGTGTACGTAGTATGAAATTAAAAATGAAAAAGATCTTTCGTACACTTTCTACTATAAATTATTGTTGTTGTTGTTGTTACATAGATACTATTTTTGTAATTTGTAATGCTAGCAAGATAAATACGCCATAATCAAGAAACCAATTATGAAGTGTTTCATAGTCTCATTTACTAATCGTTGAGAATATTTTTATATTATTATCAAAAAATTAAACTATTAAATTGTCATGACAACATCAGAAGGACAAAAAACCGTATTTATTTGATGTTTGATTCTATATGCTATTCCTCAACTCTTGTGTTTATGCATTTTTTCATGTAAATTAAAATACATGGGTGTGTTGCACCAAGTCCAGAATGAAATAATTTGTATGTTATTTTCACCATTGATTTTGATAAATTTACCACAATTATATATTAAACAATTATATTGTATATACAAGTGATGTTTAATTACGGTGGATTTAACAAAAAGAGTGATAAAAATATAATTTACATTTCGTACATTTGTGATTAATGAAAATCCTTTCGATCGTCTTCTTTGTACAGAAAAAATAATAATTTCTTATGGAGTTGGGTTGAAGGTTGGCATACCACTTTTACCTAACTTATTTATTTAATTTTTCTATATTTAGATATTAAAATCATAAAACTTATGCATTTTTAGTATTCTTAAACACTTATATTAAAAGTAATTGTAAACCTATTTATGCTATCTTTCCTTTCTAGCTATATTATTTTATTTTATTTTGGTTTGAAATTATTTAGTTCATGATATGTTTTATATTTATGCAAATTATTAATAATAAGTATGATATATATATATATATATATATATATATATATATATATATATATAGGAGCGTTCAAGAGGGAAGTGCTTTTTTTGGGGGAAGGGGAATCGTTAACATTCATCACGAACAATATTACGCTTAACAATCAAAACGTCAACAAAAAAAATATTTTTACCAATAAATAGTAATCAAAATCGATGCTATAAAGAATATATTAGCAGAAGAATTTCATTTTTAAGTCATAACATTAGTTGATGAATATTTATTTAATAAATTGTTAACATTCACCGTGATGAATGTTAACTAACATTCATTACAATGAATGTTAAAATATCACATTATTTGAAAAATATTTTTAATTTTAACATTCATTACCATGAATGTTACTAACATTCACCGCGATGAATATTAACAATTTTGGGTCTAATATTCATAAATTTATGTTATAACTTGCAAAAAGAATTTATCAAGGAAACTTAACATTCATATCATCGATTCTGATTAACATTTACTAAATTTCACTCCGTTTTATGTGAGATTTGTATTTTCGAAATTAAGATGCTCCGTGATGAATAATAACGCTTCTTCCTTCCCTAAAAAAAAGTGCTTCCCCCTGGATCATCCTACTATATATATATATATATATATATATATAGTCGTGAGTTCAAACAAGAAGGCTAATTTTCGTGAGAACGCATGAATGACTTCAAAATCACTTTTTAAAAATTCGAAACACATTTTTCTTTAAAACTTTTTCGGTAATTATTATTAAAATAACTTTTTGAAGTTATAATATAAATAAAAATAAAAAATATTAACTTTTTTTTCAAACATTTTTACTGTCGTTACTGTTGTGATTATTTAAGATAATCACCAATTACTGTTGTGCTTATTTTAGATAATCACAAAATATAACATGATAATCACATGCGATTATTCTTTAATATAATATGATTATCATGTGTTCGACATAATCACAAAATATGACTTGATAATCACGTATTATTCATGTGATTATCAAGTTATAAAATGTGATTATTTTGAATAAAAAATTTAATAAAAGATAATTAAAAATAAAAAAATGTCGAAATTCTTTTATTTAAAAAATAGCTTCTAAAAGTGATTTGAGTAAGGAGCTACAAAGAAATATTTATAAAATAACGTATTTTGGATAGTTAAAAAGTGATTTTGAAGTGTTTACTACGTTCTCACGAAAAATAGTCTTCTTATTTGAACCCATTACTATATATATAGTCGAGAGATCCAATGAGAACTCCACTTAAATGAGAACTTTGGAAACCATGCATTGACTATTGGTTAGGGGCATTATTGTTCAATTCTTTTATAACTAATTTTAATTGCTATCATAATTATATAATTACTTCGTGTTGGTACATCTCGTTTGACAATAGGATTCTAGATGGTACTTGGTGTTGGTTATGTAAATGTTTTGTAACTAGCGAACTTATGAGCTAGCAAACTTAGCATTAGCGAACATAGTGCTAGCGAACATATGTATAAAGTTCGTGGGCAAGTCCCTTAACACTAGATCGATAACAAGGTTATCTTACGGTATTCAGGTGCGGAATCCCTAGATACTATCAATCGACAAAAACAAGTATTAAAACAATAATACGCAAGTTAATATATCAAAGGTAACTCTTTTATTTACTATAACTCAAGATTAACCAGTAAATATTAATTATAATCGATAATATAAAGAGTATATTCATCAATTAAATTCCTTTTTTAACTCATAACATTATTTGATAAATATTAATTTAATAAATCATTAACATTCATCATAATGAAAATTATCTAATATTTTTCACAATAATTGTTAAAATATAACATTTTGATAAATATTTTTAATTTTAACATTCATCATAATAATTGTTAGCTAACATTCACCGCGATAAATATTAACGATTTTGGATATAATATTCATCAATTGATTTTATAGCCTACAAAAAGAATTTATTAAGTAAGCTTAACATTAATAACATCGATTCTGATCAACATTTAATAAATTTCACTTTTTATTTTTGACATTTGTATTGACAAAGTTAAAATGTTCCGTAATAAATATTACACTTGCCCCAAAAACAGTGCTTCTCCTGGATTATCCCACTATATATATATATATATATATATATATATATATATATATATATATATATATAAAGGGGTGGAAATAAAATAAAAATAGTAAAAATGGTTGGCCTTCACAATTTTATAAAGTGTGAAGTTGAATTTTTTTTTTTCTTCACACTTAATTTTTAAATATGAAGCTTATTATTTTTTTTCACTTCACATAAAATTTATAAATTGTGAAGGTTGAAAATTAAGCTTTACATATTCATAAATTTATGTGAAAAATTTACGTGAAGTGAGAAAAATTAAGCTTCACATTTAAAAAAATTTCAAATTTTTGTGAAGCAAAAAAAAAATATTCACAATGAAAACTATGGAAAATATAGAAATATAAGGGTTCACAATAAATAAAAAAAACGTATGTGGAGAGATTTTATTAAGTGTGAAGTTAATTTTTTTTTTTTTCTCACTTAATTTTTATATGTGAAGTTTTCTTTTTTTGGCTTCACATAAAATTTATGAATTGTGAAAGTTGGAAATTAAGCTTCACAGATTCATAAATTTATGTGAAGTTAAAAACATTAAGCTTCACGGTTAAAAAATTTCTAAGTCTCTATGAAGAAAAATAAATAAATGTTCACAATGAAAACTTTTTGAGAAAATAAAAAAATGTAAGGGTTCACAATAAAAAGAACATATGTGAAGGAAAAAAAAAATCACAAAAAAATAATAATTGAGAATAAAAATTAAAATCGTTTTTACCGTTTTTCTTTTAACTCTTTCTTTTTACCATAACTCTACCCAGATAAATCGAGTAAAAGTCTCTAATGTTTGGCATCAATTTTTATAGCAAATGATTCTTCATATAAACTAACAATCCATTCGTACATAATGATAAACCTATTTATAAAATAATTGGTTAACGTAATATAAATACACATGATATACTTATAACACATCATAATTTACGCATCACTTAGGGATGAATAATGATGCAAATGATATATAAATTGTCATACATGAACTACTTATTCCTTTTATGCTAGGTGGGTGTCAACGAAAGTCGATCTGTGGCGTCAGTTTTGACCGACGAAATCGACACCGTTGACAAGGCACCGTCAGTTTCCAACGTCACTTTTTGCCTTCGGTTTTTCGACGCCAACGTACGGAATAGGAGTAGGCCCCACATGCATTTTTTTTTAATTTAAATAATCAAAAGAAAAAAAAATTAAAAAGTATCCGTTTGTATTGCAACGGTTGAAAAAAATTAATTTTTTGTTCAAACTCAAAAAGTAATATTTCCACACTATAAATATACCACTTTCATACACATCTTTTTTTCACTACAACTTATCTACTTTCTTTTATAAAGAATTACATCTTCCATACACAAATACACCACCCAAACACAACTACAAAAATGCTAAGAAATCAACACAAAAATACACCACCACCAACATCACAAGAAAGCGATATGTGGAACCATCTTATAAATAATTTAATACCAAATGTTCAACCGAATCCACCTTTTTCACCAACGGGTTCGTCTTCCGCTCAATCGAGCAACTCTTCACCTAGTCAACCACTCGGGTTTGCATCATACTCACAGCACCCATCATACCAACATGACCCAAATTACCAACCTTACTCACCATATCATCTACTTCCCCAAACCCGCTCGACTTTTGAAAACCAACCATTTTATCAACAACAAAACGCACCCTCGGCTTTCTCTCCATATCCACCACCCCAATTAACTATCCACAATTCGGAAACATTAATACACCCCCCGAAGAACAACCCGAACCCGAAGAAAAGAAAGGAAAAATGGTACAAGTGAAATGATCGGACGAGGAGGCGGTTATATTGTCAGAACAATGGGTCCAAATATTCGAAAAAAGTCGTGAAGGAAATTCACAAAGATATGATACTTTTTGGCAAAGAGTATTAAACGACTATAATAAGGTGGCACCCGAAAAACGTACGGTAAGTCAGTTACAAGGAAAATGGAGTAAAATCCGCAAAGACGTCAAAGCTTTCATCGCAATCTTCAACCATGCAACCGACCCGAGGCCAAGAGGGGCAAATGAAAAAGACATTATTGAAGCATGTTATAAACTCTTTAATTCCCAACAAAAACACAATTTCATATACGAGAAATGTTGGGATGTGCTAAAAGTATATCCGAAGTTCTATTCGGACGAGAGGATCATGGCCAACCGGCATACACACCAACCCCAAATCTACCCCCATCAATCTTGGTGATGACAACCCATCAATCTTGGTTCAAGACATTGATTCGGACGAGGAGGAACACGAGGACGAAGATGAAGCTGAAGATTCGGACGATTCGAAGTAGACGACTAGTTGTACTTTATTTTTCAATAAATGTACTTTTCTTTTTAGTTAATGTTTTATTTTTAATTAATGTAATGTTTTTAATTTTAATGAAAGTGTTTTATTTAATTTTGTTGTTCAAATAGTTAAAGTAAATAATGTGTGAGATACAGAAAAAACTGAAGTGAAGTTATTGTTGGCAGTTTCATTTTGAAAAGCACTATCACTTTTCTATTCATCAGGAGTGACATCACTAGTATCATTTTACACTTTTATTTTACATGGACCGGCGGCCATCATTTCATTTTCATTTAGATATAAAGGAGAAGACTATTTTTGAACAATAATAAGAAAAGTAAATGGTCGAGCAAAGTTGAGGCCAAGTGATTTAAAATAGTCCAGCTATGAGCTCATAAAGAAACAGACACACAAGCCCATTTTATATACAAAAAGTTTGATATAGATAATTATTTTTTAATTTCTATAAGAATCATAAATATAAAGAAAAGATCAAACTTGTTCAAGGTTAAAACAGTTGAACAAACAAGAACTAAAGGATTTGAGGTAAGATTTTAACAAGAATTAAACTATTTTGAGATAAGATTTTGACCTGAATTAGCTTATTTTGTCAATAAGTTTCAATAAATTCGTTTGCCAAACATGTAAACAGTCTCTCTATCTTATAATAAAGGTACAACTGTCTCATCTTATTCACGTACTTTATTTTGACGAAATTGAGTATTATTATTGTAGTAAATTCATTTGCCAAACACATTGATAAACAACTATAAAGTGTATACGAATTTTTATAAATGATTAGTTGAACATTTCCGTCCCCTTATCTTCGTTGTTGTACATCGTCTCCGACGACTCTATGGTGGCATATCTATAGTCTATAGTAATATACTCCGTATAATGCATTTATATCCTTTAGAACGTAAGAAGCTTTAATTATTATTATCTATATTTATAACTACTTATAAAACATCTCAGTGTTTTATTTTTAGTAAACTCTTAATAAATTAAGACTAAATATTTACATATTTAGCTATCTCATTTTACAATATAATCCTAGGGTGAGGTTCAAATGAGAATGACAAAAGTGTTGAAAATAGGGGAACCAACAGGAATGCGCCAAGTGTCACAAAAATCCACTTTCCCCTATCTTTTTAAAAACTAAATATCTCACAAACGACAAGTCGAAAAATTATAAAAATTGCACCATAAAATTCAATGTTTTATCCTATTCGATTTAAGATCTCACAATCTATACTTTTGACGAGTTTTTTTTTTTCATTTTTTGATGGGTTTACAAATTAGTAACACATGTGTTAGTGTTGCGTTTAGGGTTTAGGGTTTAGGGTTTAGGGTTTGGGGTTTAGAGTTTCGGGTTTGCACCCGAAACCCTAAACCCTAAACCCTAAACCTTAAACGCTTTACAAAACCTTAAACCCTAAATCATACTAAACCCTACATCCTAAACCCTGCTAAAACCTAAACCCTAAACCCTAAACCCTAAACCCTAACCCTAACCCTAACCCTAACCCTAACCTTAACCGCAAATCAAATATACAACTAATCAGTAACACATGTGTTACTAATTTGTAAAACCCACTAAAAAATGAAGAAAAAAAAACTCGTCGAAAATATAGCTTGTGAGATCTTAAATCGAAGAGGAGAAAACTCTGAATTTTATGGTGCAATTTTTATAATTTTTTGACTTGTCGTTTGTGAAATATTTAGTTTTTAAAAAGATGGAGGAAATTGGTATTTGATGAAAATGAGTGGTTGAGATTGATTTACCTATTTTCATACAAAGTTGTTATATTCATTTGAACCTTTTCTATAATCCTATTTTTTTTACATATTTTTGGCTTATCAGTTTTCACAAATTATATACCGAATCTCGAGCTATACAAACAAGTAAACTACTAATATTAACCCATAATCACGGGTAATCTATCATTGAATAACAAAAATAATATATGACAGTTGTTGAGTCACATTTTATAAAAAAAATACTAAACTTCGCTGTATAACGCGGGTATTATACTAGTTATTTTTAATTCGTTTACATAATAACCAAAAATAGGAGACTAACAATAATTTGATGAGTCACTCGCAATATAAAAGTTGGTAGAATGATTTATGCGAGAAATGAATCAAGACAAGTCATTATTTAACTTGAACACGAAATATGCAACATCACACGTTCTTGTCTACATTATTCATTCCATCCCATCTTTATAAGCTTTTCGTGACTATTCAGATAAAATAAAGAGTAAAGGACTTAAAGCTACAATACGTGATTTAAATTGTCACGCATAACTATTAATTAGGCAAAATGTATGTAAATGTATCGAGCTTTGTCAAAAATTCTATTGTATGCATCATATTTTTAGAAGTTTTAGTGTACTTAATTTACTAATCATTTCTATTATATGTAGTCATTTAACCTGAAATATGTTCCTTGCTTTATATATACCCTATTAACCACTTTTTTACATGTCACCATCCACCAGGAGCCACGTAAGACAAGAAAATGTATCAAAATCAAGAAATGTATCGAACTTTTATTTATATCTATTCTTTTTCAAAACTCGTAACTTTCACGTCCATTCGCACCACAATATTTTTATCTTCTTTGAGAGCCTCTATCAACAATTAGTCATACTGAGATGGTGGAGACGATGGAGATGGTGGGGATGTTTGAGATGGTGTTGACACCAAAAAAATAACGGTGATGTTTGAAGATGTTGTAAGGTGGAGATCAGAGGTGGAGTCAGGAATTTACTTTTGAGGGGGTGAACTTATGACAGATTTTTTTTATAAGGGGCATATATACAAATTAGCTTTAAATATATATAACTTTTTATTTTTTATTTTTTGAGGGACGAATATGAAAATTACCCTTAATAATATAAAAATTTTACCTTATGATTCTTTTAGTGAGGGCGTCTCACAGCCCCCGCTTTGTCTCCACCTCTGGTGGAGATGATAGGTTTGGTGGTTAAGGTGATGTAAATTGATTGTGGTGACGTCGCTGAAAAAATGGTAAAGATAATGGTGACGTAGAAGATGGTGATGTTCTAGATATGGTGCAGTGGATATTATAGGGGTTGGTGGTTAAGGAGCTGTAAATTGGTTGTAGTGATGTCGCTGGAAAAAATAGTGGAGGTGGTGGTAACGTTGGAGATGGTAGTGAGGTAGAGATGATAGGGGTTAGTGGTTAAGGAGGCGTAAATTGTTTGAAGTGGTATCGCCGAAAAAAATGGTGTCGCCAGAAGTAGTGGAGGTGGTGGTGACGTCAGAGATGGTGGTGAGGTGGAGATGATATGGTTGGTGGTTAAGGAAGTGTTAATTGGTTGTAGTAGTGTCGTAAAAAAAATAGTGTCATTGGAAAATAAGAAGGAAATGGTGGTGACGTCGGAGATGGTGATATTTTAGTGATGGTGGTGAGGTGGAGATGGTGGTGAGGTGGAGATGATAGTGTTGATGGTTAGGGAGTTGTAAATTAGTTGTGATGGTGTCACCGGACAATTGAAGATGGTAAAGTTGATGAAGATGATGACGTGAAAAAAAATGTATCGAACTTTTGGTGACGTGACATTAACTTGACAATGCTACATCAGCTAGTCAAGCCACATAAGCTAATTTTGACCGAGTTTCTGTGTTTCAGGTCAATAACTACACACAGTAGAAAAAATTAGTAAGTTGAGTATACATAATAGAATTTTTAAAAGTATGATGCATGAAATAAGATTTTCGAAAAAGTTCTATACATTTACGTACAAACCCCTATCATTAATTGAGATTTGAACTAAAGAGGCTTACTCCTTGTACTATGATACATTATTCATATATTTATGGGGGAAGGAGGGAAGCTATTTTTAGCCATACATTCTGGTCAACTCAAAAGTCAACGCGGTGGCAAAATTGTAAGTAACTCAAAAAAATTTCAGAATATTAATATTCATTTGGAAAGCATGTTAATCAAAATTACAACTTAATATTTTTAAACATTCTTTTACGATGAATGTTAACTCATATACATTATTATACACCAATGAATGTTAAGTTACCTCGTTCAACGATGTATTAAAACGTATATAAGATAATATTCATCATAAATTAGTGTTTATGAATATTAATTGTAATTTTAATCAACATTCATTCCAAATGAATGTTAATGTTCTATTTTTTTTTGTGAAATTCGATGGTTAATGACAATTATAATTAAATTAATTACTTGTTTATAAGTTTTGTATGTTGAAATTCTTTTAATTTTATTGTATTCATTGGTGAATCAAAATTTTCACAAAAACCCAAAAGTTATACCAAAAATTCTTAATATTTGATGAATATGAATTATGACGAATTGAAGAAATGTATGAATGCCTTTGATGAATTTGAAATTTATAATGTTTTGATTGATTTACATGATTTAATTTTGAATTTTAAACAAAAATTGATGAAATGAGTATTGTATATAAGTTGGAGAAGATACAAGAAAATGTGTGGTTAAAGTTTGTTTCTCTCATTTCTCTCAAATTTAGACTTCCCTCTTGATCATTCCCCTATATATATGTAATATATGTATATATATGTATATGTGTATATATATATATATATATGTATATGTATATATATATATATATATATATATATATATATATATATATATATATATATATGTATATGTAGAGATACTGGGGAAAGTAAAAAAAAAAAAAGGAGGGGAGTTATTCCCACTCACCCATTCTGATTAACATAAGGTAAACATGTAAATAACTGAAAATTAATTACAAATAAAGAAACAAATACCCAACAACATGATTTCGAAGTGAGATTCGTCAAATTAAAGCTAAAAACTTTAAGAGATCAATTGAAAAAGCTAACACATTTGATGAACAATTGTTAGATTAAATAAAAAAATGTTTGAAAATAGAGTTCATGAAGAAAAATATAAAAACCCACCAAAAACAGACAAAATCATTCAGTTGAGTATAAAGTATATAAAGTAAAATACAAATAAATCGATCATATACATGATTAATCAAATAAATTTGTAGTAATTTTACGTTTTAAACAAAAAAACTCTCGAAATCAAAATTTTCAGAACGTTAACGTTCATTTGAGATGAATGTTAATCATTTTACAAATTTACATTCCTAAACATTCATTTATGATGAATATTAACTTATATCTATACTATTATATAATACATTTGAGATTTTTTTTTAAGATAGAAATAACTATTTTACCCCTATAATTATTAAGAACTTTTTAAAAAATCTATAGAAATGACTAACATACCCCCGACATTTATTAAATTCTCAGTAATACAAGTATTATTAAATCATAAACTAATTAATATATGACAATAAATGTTAACTTAAACTTCTCTATATCTATACTATCATGTAACGCATTTGAGATTCTTTTTTTTTTAAGATCGAAAGGACTACAAAAGAGAAATTTCGAAAAGGACATACCTTTTGAACCTATAGTAGATACGGGACAAACTGTTAAAGACGGTATGTCCATCTTTCGGAGTCAAATTCCGTCTCTAAAGCATTTAAAAGTTAACTTTCCCCAAATTTTATACGTATTGTAAGTTTTAAGAAATAAAAAATGAACTATTAAATATAGTTTTAAATGAAATTCAATGTTTACACCTTTATTTACATGTTTAATTTCATTATTATGTTGTCAATTTCTATCTTGGAGTAACCAAATTTTTTATTAAGTCTTAGGATTACAACTTAACACACATGATGATTAATTTCTGAAAATACAAAAAAACAAACCAAAAATAAAAAATCAATGAAAGTTAAATCTCTAGACTCAAGAAATGGGTATCCATTAAGAATTAGAAACTCAACACTCGCAACTAACTACCCGACCATCGAATTTGTAATGACATCTTATGATACATTTAATTTTGGGTTATTTTGTTATAACTTTTTTTGAAACAATAGTTAAAAGATAATTTTTTTCATTCACAAAACAATATTCTTTGAATATTGTTATATAGTTTTTGATTTTTAAATTGATTCACAAAACATAATACTATATATCAAATTGATGTGAAGCTAATAAATTCTTCCCGCTGCATTGCGCGGGTATTCTACTAGTATGTTATTATACACTGATCGGTGAACGTTATAGCATAACATTGATTAGTGTATGATAACTCATATTCATCATAAATGAATGTTAATACACTAATCGGTGAACGTTATAACCAAATTTTTTGATAACTCATATTCATTTACGATAAATATTAACTTATATTTGTTATTATACGCTGATGAACGATATACCATTCATTTAAAATGCATATTAACTAATATATGTTATTGTATGCTAATGAACGTTATAACATTTATTTATGATGAATGTTAACTCATATACGTTATTGTACACTAATGAATGTTAGGTTATCTCGTTCAACAATGTATAATAACATATATAAGTTAATATTTATAATAAATGAATTTTTTTTAATATTAATTGTAATTTTGATTAACATGCATTTCAGATGAATGTTAACATTATGGAAATTTTAAATTTTCGATGGTGAATGATGATCATAATTCGATTAATTACTTCTTTATAAGTTTTGCATGATGAAATTCGTTCAATTCTATTGTTTTCATTGGTGAATTAAAATTTTCACAAAAACCCAAAAGTTATGTCACACCCCGCTAAAGCGGAAACACGAGGTGTCACAGCTAATGATTTCACAACACAAAGACCTAGCAACCATACCATTTAAATTAAAATAAAACAACCTTGGAGGCATCAAAAGTACATCAAATTGTTCAAAGTATACGGCATTGTTACAAATGTATTACAAAAATTTAGATCAAAGTTCGATTAGATGGCTTGGTCGACATAATCCCATGCATTAGCCCACATATGATCCATGCTTACCGACGTTCTCCTGAAAAGCATGTCAAAACAAAAGGTCAACTTAGGCCATAGTTGGTGAGCTCACAGTTTTATGACCAATAAACCAAGTAATTTGTCCAATCGGGGACTAAAGTTTTGTCCAATCGGGGACTAAAGTTTTGTCCAATCGGGGACTAAAGTTTTGTCCAATCGGGGACATAAATACTGTCCAATCGGGGACATAAGTAAATCAATGCGAAAAGAATTGGAGAATTAAGGATGTGAATGTTCATGCCTTGAGGCCACTACTAAACCGGTTATCCGACCGAGGTTTGCCCCTATAGCTCCATGTTCTTCAACCAACATGAGTAATGGTGATATTATGCACCCACGTTGAAGTGTGAGTGAGGGGTGGTCTACCCTAAATAGCATGCTACCCATAATACCCACGGCTCGTAGCCACGAGTTAATTAGTAGTGTGAGTTCCCGGGGACTTTGCAATAACACTCAAGCATAACAATATGACATACTCCAATTCGCATAAAATTTGTATAACAACGATTTTTGTAAGTGAATAAAGAGCAAAACCAAGTTGGTAAGATGTATAAGCATGCTTTTCAGCCCCAAAACAGAAATCAGAAAAGGGGGACAGTGAACTCACCTTTGTGAGTTGAGTTAACGGGTAAAGCTGTGAGAATATTGCAAACTGAAAAGATGCTTGAACCGAGACCTAGTCCAGTAGTAAAGTGTTTATTAATGTCTAGTGATATGCTTTAATATACTAGTTTGTACAAATTGGTTACCCACGGTTTTAAATAATAAATCTGCCCAGGTTTTGTAGTTGGTTTTGTGACTCCTTTTAGCAAAGCTTTAACAGTTTCTGGGCATCTCTTGATACACCTCAAAATGCTAGGTCGTTGGTGTATGATTTAGGTTTTGGTGAAAGATTAGAAGTAAGTTATTCTCAGTTTAGAGTCGTCATTTTTATGAAGAATAGAGGGAAATGCGGTTGTCCAAAGCTAACTTAAAAATCTGGACAGGAAGTTGTCCAACTTTCTTATTTTACCAAAAACACATAACTTTTATAAGTCGGATGTAAATATTTGAGTAGTTTTTAGGAGTGTTTTTATACAGAAATACTATAGACTTTCAGGCGTAAAACCCTAATGCACTTATATTATAAAATGTAACAGTAAATGGAATGAAAATAAGTGGGTTGTGCAGAATAGAATGTAAACGTTCTTGCACTTTATGATTACCTCTTCGACCAGGAATATGGGTGTTGAGCGATAAGTTTCTGTCCACCAAGTGTTGAGATTTAGCAAGTATGCTGGAGTGACCGATTACTGGGTGAGATGTGATGAATATGTTGAGTGTTATGTTAAAACCGGACGTATGTGTTGGAAGAGTTGAGAGAAAATGGGTGAAAGTGTTTGAGTAAGTGTGTGTATGTGACTCTGCCGTTTGATACAAAAGGAATAAGGGGTAGAGTGTATATGATTAATGTCAGGGAGTTTGATTGGGTGAGGGTGGAGGTGATTTATGGGAAGTGTAAGTTAATTGATTCGGTTTTATGGAAAATAGGTTTGCTGGCCGTTTTTGAGAGAAAAGAGGTAATCATAACCCTTTTTGCGTGCACGGTTTAACTCTATTTCAAATCTTAAAGTTCCTTTTTACAGAATACGAATGGTTACTTATCTTTTAATATTACTTAAAAAGCTTTTATATCGGGTAGGAGGGTTTTCTGTGTGTGTGTGGGTAACACTTGATTGGTCTTAAAATCGTTTAAGCATATCTCTAACAGTAGATTGATACTAAGTTTTTCATGATTTGTTCGTGATATAAGTGCGCCTACTGTATAAACTTTGGTCTAGCTGTGGAGACTGACTAGCAGTAGTAACTGAGCTAACAGTGGAAACTGAGCTGGCAGTGGTAACAAACAGTTGAAATAATGAACAGTAGTAACTATCAAGAGCAGTGCTAATTTGTACTAACAGTGGAAATGGTGATTTGTGCTAGCAGTGTTAACTACTTAGCAGTGGTAACACAAGCAGTAGAAACAATGAGAGCAGTAGTAACTCGACTACCAGTAGAAACTCACTAGCAGTAGAAACTGAACTAGCAGTAGAAACTTGTGCTAGCAGTGGAAACTGAAATACGTGTTAGCAGTGGAAACTAAGGAATTGTACTAGCAGTACTAACTGAGATATTTGTGCTAGCAGTGGAAACTAAGGAATTGTACTAGCAGTACTAACTGAGATATTTGTGCTAGTAGTGGAAACTGTGACAATTGCACTAGCAGTACTAACTGAGATATTTCTCACACAGTACTAACTCAACTTTGTACGGGCAGTATTAACTTAGGAGTTTGTATCAACAGTATTAACCCGGTAAGAAGTATAAACTTCTAACCAACAGTACTAACTACGGCCAACAGTAGTAACTTCTCAAACAGTATTAACTTATCTTTGTACGGGCAGTATTAACTTAAACCCTTAAGAAGGTCAGGCCCAGATTTAGGTGGAAATTAAGTTAAGTGTTAACCTGATATTTTTGATGGTTGTTACATTATCTCCCCGTTGAAAAGAATTTCGTCCCGAAATTCAATTTGTTCCGTTGGTTGCCGAGGTGCTAGGGAATAGGTGAGGGTATTTGTGTCGAATATAGTCTTCACGTTCCCAGGTAAATTCAGGACCTCGACGTGAGTTCCATCTAACTTTAATAATAGGTATCTTACTTCGTTTTAACCTTTTGACCTCGCGGTCCAAAATTTCGAGTGGTTCTCCTATGAAGTTTAGTTTGTCATCTATGTGAATTTCATCAAGAGGAACAATAAGTGTTTCGTCGGCTAGACATTTCTTTAGATTGGACACATGGAATGTGTTATGTATGTTGCTAAGTTCCTGGGGTAGTTCAAGTCGGTACGCGACTGGACCAATCCTTTCTATTATCTCAAAAGGTCCAACATACCTCGGGTTAAGTTTGCCTCGCTTTCCAAAGCGGATTATACCCTTCCAGGGTGACACCTTCAAAAGTACTTTGTCGCCGACTTGAAACTCTAAGGGCTTCCTACGGTTGTCAGCGTAACTTTTCTGCCGACTTCTGGCAGTCCTTAATCTTTCCCTGATAGCAACGATCTTGTCAGTTGTCTCTTGTATAATATCGAGTTTGATTAGCTGCCTATCACCGGTTTCTAACCAACAAAGTGGTGATCGGCACTTACGTCCATATAAGGCCTCAAAGGGTGCACAGCCTATGCTTGTGTGATAGCTGTTGTTGTAGGAAAACTCCACCAAAGGCAAGTGAGTATCCCAGCTGCCTTTAAAATCTATGGCACAGGCTCTTAACATGTCTTCCAATGTTCGGATGGTTCGCTCACTTTGGCCATCAGTTTGTGGATGGTAAGCGGTGCTTAAATTTATTTGAGTGCCTAGGGCCTTTTGAAGTTGTTGCCATAAACGTGACGTGAATCGACTATCTCTATCGGAAATGATGGAAAGTGGAATTCCGTGACGTACAACGATTTCGTCAATATAGATTTGAGCGAGTTTGTCCATTTTGTAATCTTCTCGGATGGGAATAAAGTGTGCTGATTTTGTTAGTCTGTCCACTATGACCCATATAGAGTCTTGTCCTCTTGCCGTTCGTGGCAATTTTGTGACGAAATCCATTGATATTTGTTCCCATTTCCATTGTGGGATTTCCGGCTGCTGCAATAATCCTGATGGCTTCTGGTGCTCTGCCTTGACTTTGGAGCAAGTCAAGCATTTTCCCACGAATACCGCAATATCCTTTTTCATTCCTGGCCACCAATAGTATTCCCTTAAGTCCTTGTACATTTTGTCAGCTCCGGGGTGAATTGAATACTTGGATCTATGGGCCTCTTCAAGAATGATTTTTCTCAGTTCATTGATATTCGGAATCCAAACTCTTTCCTTGAAATACCGAACTCCATCGGACTTGATTTCAAATCTTTGATCCAGGTTATGCAATGTTTCATTCTTTATGTTCTCTGGTTTCAAAGCTTCAACTTGAGCTTCCAAGATTTGAGTTTTCAGGCTCGTCTGAACTCGTATTCCTAATGTCCGTGCCCGCGTGGGTCTCACTTTCTCCTTCCTAGTCAGGGCATCGGCTACTACGTTAGCCTTGCCGGGGTGATACTTGATGTCACAATCGTAATCACCAAGCAGTTCTACCCACCGTCTTTGTCTCATGTTGAGCATCTTCTGATCGAGGATATGCTGAAGACTCTTGTGATCGGTGAAGATGGTGCACTTTGTACCATACAGGTAGTGTCTCCAGATCTTCAGAGCAAACACCACCGCTCCTAGCTCTAAGTCATGTGTTGTATAATTCTTCTCATGTTCCTTTAGTTGTCTCGATGCGTAGGCAATCACCTTATTCCTTTGCATCAGCACGCAGCCCATTCCTTGGTGTGAGGCGTCACAGTACACGACAAAATCCTCCGTTCCTTCTGGTAAAGCTAAGATGGGCGCGTTACATAGCCTACTCTTCAGCGTTTGAAACGCTTCTTCCTGTTCTTCTCCCCAAGTGAACTCCTTAGCCTTTTGGGTCAGCTCAGTTAGCGGTTTAGCAATCTTTGAAAAATTCTCAATAAACCTTCGGTAGTAACCAGCTAATCCCAGAAATTGACGTATCTCTGTAGGGGTTCTTGGGGCTTCCCATTTCTTAATGGCCTCTACTTTGGCTGGATCCACGTGAATCCCTTCTTTGTTGACCACGTGACCAAGAAAGTGTACCTCTCGGAGCCAGAACTCGCACTTCGAGAACTTGGCGTATAGCTTCTGTTCTTTTAGCAGTTTCAGTATTGTTTCCATGTGTCGCTCGTGGTCTTCCTTGCTTTTGGAATAAATTAATATGTCGTCGATGAACACAATTACGAACTTATCTAGGTATGGTCGACATACCCTATTCATCAAGTCCATGAATACTGCGGGTGCGTTGGTTAGTCCAAACGGCATGACTAAGAACTCATAATGTCCGTATCGCGTTCTAAAGGCTGTCTTTGGGATGTCCTCTTCACGTACTCTCAATTGATGGTATCCTGAACGAAGATTGATTTTTGAAAAGTACGATGCGCCTTGCAATTGGTCGAATAAGTCGTCGATTCGGGGTAGAGGGTATCGGTTCTTTATTGTCAGCTTGTTGAGTTCCCTATAATCTATACACATACGAAACGATCCGTCTTTCTTTTTGACAAAGAGAACTGGGGCTCCCCAGGGCGATGAACTTGGACGAATTAGTCCATTACTCAGGAGTTCTTGGAGTTGCCCTGACAATTCCTGCATTTCGGACGGAGCCAGACGATATGGTGTCCTTGCTACGGGCGCCGCTCCGGGAATTAGGTCGATATGAAATTCGACTGGCCTAGGTGGGGGAAGTCCAGGTAGGTCGTTTGGGAAAACTTTAGGGTGATTTCTAACAACAGGAATGTCTTGAATACGCTTCTCCCCCGGCCTCCTGTCAACCACGTGTGCTAGAAATGCAAAGCACTGCTTCCCCAGGTGCTTGTGCATTTGCATAGTCGACACAATGTTCAGTTTCCTGCCGGGCTTATCACCTTGTATGACATGGGTTTCTCCGTCTTGGAGTGGTATTCGAACCACCTTCTCGAAACAGCCAATCTCCGCTCGGACCTTAGTTAAGCAGTCCATACCCACAACTACGTCAAAGCTTTTCAGCTCAATTGTTATTAGATCGATATTAAACGTCTTATCAGCTAGGCTCAAGGTACAATTTAATATGATGTCTCTAGCCTCGAATTCGTGACCGTTAGCATATTCAATAGTAAAAATCTCTTCTAGTTTCACTGAGTTCAATTCAATTAATGGCCTAAACTCCAGCGAGACAAAACTCCTTTCTGCTCCAGAATCAAATAGCACAGATACGTAGTGGTTGTTCAGAAGAAACGTACCTGTCACTGCAGAGTTTATTATGAATCAAAGTATTATTCACAATAAAGTGTTTGTCTCACAAAGATGACAAGGTATTCAAACCCACACAGATGGTTTGAATACGATCCAAGTAGTATACAAAGATACAGTTATCACTACAAACTTCACAGTAAGTGTGGTAATGCTTTAGCCTAAGCTCAAAGGTCTAGTATACTAATTCTCTTGAATTTCTTGGATAATAGCAGTGCTTTTTGGACTGCTATTTATAGAGTTGGATGTAACTCTATATTATCCAGCTTACATAGTTGTCCAAGGGATAACAGATGCATCTTGGGCAACTTTGCACGCCTTCCTTTTTGCTTTTCTTGAAAATAGAAAAAGCAAAAAGGTAAAAGGTTTCTTTGCTGAGAAGAGAACCTTTATATGATGTTTGACCTTTCTCAAACATCTTATCAGTTGTATCTAGCCTAAGGAAAGAAGAATATCTCCTGTACATTTGTACTTTCATTCTTCAATCTGTGCTCTTCAGTCTGTGCTCATCAGTCTGTGATCTTCAGTCTGTGAACTTCAGTCTGTGAAGCCTTCTGTTATTCAATCTTCATTCTTCAGATGATGAATTCATAAGTCTTCAGAAAGAGCATGGCTTTCAGTCTGTGAGGATCTTCAGTCTGTGAAGCACAGACTCGGAAACAATTCTTCAGTCTGTGTAGCACAGACTCAGAAACACAGACTCAGGAATTCACTAAGTTTTACCTGAATACAACTGAGATAGATTTTGACTCTTCAGATTTATAACTTAGGTTTGATCATTGTTTTTCCCAACAATCTCCCCCTATCTGATGATGTCAAAATCTATTTACAAAAGATAATAGAGAAATAATAAATACTAAGGTGAATCATAACATATGGATCAAGACTTATATATATATATAAAGTCAGAATCACAGTTAGTTCACAAAAATATTACAATTATTACATAAGATTGTAAATCAAAAATCTAACAATCTTCAATCCTTTCTCTGAGCCCTGATCTCTTTCATCTTTTCCACTTTCCTCTTCATCAGTTCTTCCATTTCCTTATCAGATTTGTCTTCAAATTCTTGATACTCTAGGATGATCTTCTTGCAGATATCTTCAAGTCCAATCATCATCCTGAGTTGGGAAAGGTTGTTGAATAACCAGCTGATCAGTCTTCTTCTGAATGGTCTGGCTTGAGAATGTTTGCATTCCTTCAGCAGGGCAATGCAGTGTAGCAGAGACTCTCTATATAGTCCATTTTGATCCTGGAAGCACTCTATCCCATTGATATCTCTATAGCACAGACCTTCAATGTTGTCAGTCTGTACATAAGATCTATCTATGAAAACAATACCTTTGGGTAGAGGATGCTCCCTTCTCTGCTCATTCTCTGTGGATAACCCAGCTGACTTCTTCTTGATTACAAAATTGTTTGCTATGCAAAACAACTTGTACTCTTCTTCTGAGATGAGCCCCAGACTGAGAACTAGCTCAATCAGGTAAGATAGCTCATCCAGAACTTCTTTCTTCAGATCCTTGTCAGCTGCACTCTTCAAAAGATTGGCAATGGATTGCCATTCCTTAAGCCCTAGAGTGTACAGTTCATCCACCCATACCATCTTCTTGCTCTTGGTCAAAGTCAGCTCCAGCTTTAATTTCTGTCCAATCTTGTTCAGATGACATTCTCTGATCTTCTGCTTGAGCTTTGACTTTTGGAAAGTGGCTTGTAGCTTTGGTTTCAGGCTCTCTATCTTCTGTAATCTTATTGACAGCTCTTCATCTTCTTTGATCTGTTGCTCAACTTGACTCATTCTGATCTGAGTCTGTGAACAACTTTCATCTTCTAACTCTTTGGAGAGCATGTCAACAAATCTTGCTTCCTTCAGCTTCTGCTCTTCAATTGATAATACATTTAAGTATTCGGATAAGGTCATACCTTGAGCAGCAGCTTCTTGTTGCAAGAGCTCATCCTGTAGATTTGACAGTTCAGGATTTCTTGTTCCAGCAGCATGATCATCCACCATCTTCTTGATCTTGCTTAATCTTTCCTGCTTGGATAAGGCAATCTCCTTGCCCTTACCCTTATCCATTACTTCTTCCATGGTAGAGCTTGTCCCAGGATAAGTGCTTATCAGATGAGCACTTCTCCATTGCATTGCGTCTTCAATCTCACTTCTACCTGGAGGCAGTGTTCTGGTTGATGTGGTTGGTCTAGCAGGAAAGGCTTCAGCTTGAATGGCTTCAGCACTGATAATTAGAACATCAGTGCTTGCTGCTGGTTGCTCTGAGCTCTGAGTCTGTGATTGATGCTGTGTCTCAGTTTGTGCAGGTTCAGAAGGCACAGACTGAGACTCTCCAGTCTTGACTTTTGAGGCTCCTTCACCTACACCTCCAAAAGTAGCATCATCTTCATCATCATCTGATCTTCTGAAAACTTCAGACTCAGAACTGCAGTCAGGATTGATGGCATCATCATCATCACCGTCATTGTCCTGTTCTTCTGCCAGCTTTAAGAACTGGTCCCAGGTTTTGATCCCCTTCATTTTTGGTTGGGAATCAAAGATATCCCTTTCAGGAATCCTCCTGGCCATTCTTTTCATTTTCCTGGCTTTCTTGATTAACAGAGGTTGAACATCTTCTTCTTCTTCTTCCCTTGGTCTTTTCAACTCCAGCTGACCTTGGGTTGAGATAGTTGCAATTGGGTCTATGTGTAAGACAATGGATGACTCTCCCTGAGTCTGTGCAACCATCTCAGCATGTTCACCTAACTGCAATCTCTCTTGCTCCCCCTCAGTCTGTGCACTCATATCTTCAGTCTGTGGCACAGACTGAGCTTCAGTCTGAGACTTCACCCTAGCACCTTCGGGTCCATCATCTCCATCATCTCCATCATCTCCCTCACTGCTATCTCCCCCTAAATCTAAGGATTTATTATTTAAATCTTTATCTTTTGAGGTTTTAGCTTCTGCAGACCCATGCTTCATCTTCTCCCCCTTTTTGACATCATCTACCAAGTTTGAGAGGGTGGTCTGCATTTCATCTAACCTATTGGATACCTTTTCCTCCAGCATATCCACTTTATCCACCATAGTAGAGACTAGATGCTGCATCTTCTCTAGCTCTTTCTTATTATTAGTGAACTCAGTCTGTACCCATTCAGACAACTTGTTGATGGCAGAAAGCACATCATTAAGTGTACTAGAAGGCACAGACTGGGTCTGGTTGGAGGGGTTAGAATTGGGTGATGGTATGTGTTCCTCACTTGACTCATGTTGAAACTGAGCAAGATCACTGGAATCTTTTGGTGTTGCACTCTTTGCCTCACTCTGTGTCCTGTGCATAGAAAAGCGATCATAGGCATTGAGTGGTGTAGTTGTTCCCTCAGATCTAATCCGGTGATAGGATAAGATATCACGGGGAAATGATTGTGTTGCACCTGTTGCCGCAAACAGTTCCTGGTGTAATGGAGCAGTATCACTAGCAACTGATGTTGAAGTTTGTATGCCCTCACTAACCATCTGGTGATAAGATGGTAGATCATGGAGCAAAGAAGAGGAGATCTGTACCTCAGTCTGTGACATGACTGGGGCATTGGCAATCTGTGCAGAGGGGTGTAAGGAAAGACTCACTGGAGTGTGAACTAGTGCAGGACTAGTGGTCAATATGGGTCCAGCCATTGTGAGTGGGGTAAAGAGGGGGTTGGTAGTGCTCAGGATTGGAGCATCTTCTTCAATGCTTACTACAGGGGTCAGTGTAGCAGCAGCAATGTGGGTATCCAAGCTGTCTAAACTAGGTGTAGGTTGGGTCAGTTGGGTAGCCATTGGCACCACAGACTCTAGCAGAGCTGTAATGGAATGGTCTACAACACTGGAAGGTGTTCTGTTGACATCCAGTTCCATGGATGATGATTCCATTTGTGCTATACTTTTGGGGGTTGAGTCTGGTGATTCCTCCAGAGTGAGTGGTGACTCATCTGGGTTGGTTTGTTTGTGACTCTCTTTTGTGGGTGAGGATGGGCTAGGATAAGAAGGTTGATCTGTATCCATGTCCTCAGAGGAAGAAGAAGTACTACCTGCATCTTCTGTTGAAGATGGAACAGACTCAGGAATGTTTGAGTCTGACTCCAAGTGCACAGACTGAGTTGAGTCTGTATCCCCGGAGTCTGTGTGCTCTGCTTCAGCCACACGATCTTCAACAGCCTGGGTCTTATTACCCATACTATCACTGGAATCATCACCCTCCATGGATGCAGAAGCAACATATGGGTGATCAATCCAGTGCTGCATAGCAGCAGTGTTAGGTGCTCCAGAAAGTGGAACCGGATGGTTAAACACTTTATATGTGAGCATGGGAACAGGTATATCTGCCACTTTATTATTAAAAGACATATATACAGACCCAGTTAACCTGGATTGGATGCACAGGGAGAGTAGCCTTATAAAAGGTACATTAAAAATTCTGGTTGACTCATTCACCAGTTTTAAAATTTCTTGAAAATACAACTCTGCAAAGTTGATGTTTAAACCAGTGATGAATGAGCTCAACAGCTGAGTTTCAAACTCATTTAGCTCCCCTGTGCTACCAGATTTACCTCCTAGACTCCTAATGATGCCAGAAATTAAAAATTTCCATTTGGGGGTGAATCCTGACATCAAAATTGTGCCTTTTTCTTTGGTATATCCAACCAAAGGAAGAGAAGCCCTTGCTGCTTCTTTGGTTGGAATAGGTTCAAAATTATTTCCCAAATGCAGGTCTAAGACATTCCTAATTAACTCCTGATCAATGGTAACTGCCCGTTTACCATGATCAATAGTACCAGTAATTGCAGTATTGGTACTATTTGAGGAGCAAGTATACCACCATTCCATTAAAAAATGTGGGTATATTTGAGGAACTGTGTTAAAGAACGCTCCCGTTAATGGATGAGCAGACATAAAAGCAGTTAGTTCCTCAAACCCTTTATTCTTTTTCGAATCAGGGATGGAAATGGTAGCTACTTGATTGTTGATACAGAGTTTTACCTGTTTCCCTTGTTTGAAGGGTTTAGCCGCAGCGATGTTGGCAGGTGCCGTGTAAACCCATTGATCAGCCATTGAAGAAATTTTAGAAATTGATTTTGAAAATGGTTGAGCGATTTAGGGTTTAGAAACTCTGTTTGTTTTTGGTGTGCAAGTACGAATGAAGAAGAAAACGGAGAAAACTTAAATGGGTATTTGTAGAAATTAAATTTCCGTTAAATGGGACCCACTTGGACGGTTTATCCCTGTTTCTGCAACAGTAGCGCTGAGGCACGTGCACTTTTTGTATTGAGCAGATAAATAGACAACAAGCGCCAAAACTTTTAATGATTATTACCACAAAGATGGTTAAAGCATTAAATGCAAAGATATTGTTGTTTATTTATGAAAAAAAATAGAATAAATAAATAAATATATTAAAATTAAAAACATTTAGTCTAAGTGTATATAATCAGTCTGTGCAATGAGTCTGGGTGATGTCACACAGACTGAGCCATATAACAGACAGACTAAGAGAAAATAACAGAATTTTAAAAAAAACTTTTGTGCCAGCAGTGGTAACAGATTGATATTGCTAACAGTACTAACTTGTGAAAGCAGTACTAAAATTAACTAACAGTAGTAACTTTCGAAGGCAGTACTAAAGTTAACTAACAGTGGTAACTTGCCAAAGCAGTACTAAAATCAACTAACAGTGGTAACTGGTGTGAGCAGTACTAAAGTTAACTAACAGTGGTAACTGGTGTGAGCAGTACTAAAGTTAACTAACAGTAGTAACTTGCTACATTAACAGTGTTAATTGTACCAATCTTTACCAGCAGTGCTAAAATACGAATTCATGGGGGCAGTGTTAAAAAGTCTTATCAGTATTAACCAGCAGTACTAAAAGTAACTAGCAGTATTAATACTAATAGTACTAAAATACTA
Source organism: Gnaphalium uliginosum (assembly GCA_963930675.1). Lineage (NCBI taxonomy): Eukaryota > Viridiplantae > Streptophyta > Magnoliopsida > Asterales > Asteraceae > Gnaphalium > Gnaphalium uliginosum. The sequence continues at coordinate 24,172,023 of OZ005681.1, forward strand.
ACCTTATGAATTAATAAAGCACAAAAATAGATGGTCTAGTCTGAATGAATATGGTCAGTCTGTGTAGCTAATCTGGAAGAAGTTACACAGACTGAAACATATAATCAGTCAGACTGAGAGAAAATAACAGAAGATATAAAATTTTTTTGGTATTTTCTTAGAAAGTATGTACAAAAACATCTCTTTGTCTGTGCTTTTTGATTGTATGTAGCTGAGAATACAGTTATACAGATTGAAAAACAGACACATACTGAGAATTGAATCATATAGATTCAAGGTTTTACTAGGGGTTGAGCATTCCTAGTTGACCAAGCAGATACAAAAATCTATCTTCATTTAAAGGTTTAGTAAAGATATCTGCTAGTTGGTCATTTGTTGGCACATATTTGAGAATCACTTTACCTTTCTCAGCACAATCTCTGATAAAGTGATGTCTGATCTCAATATGCTTTGTCCTGGAGTGAAACACAGGATTCTCAGTGATGGCAATGGCACTTTGGTTATCACACATGATTGGAGTTTTTGTAAACACCAAATCATAGTCTGCTAGTTGATGTTGCATCCATAGCAATTGAGCACAGCAACTACCAGCAGCCACATATTCTGCTTCTGCAGTGGATGTAGCAACAGAATTCTGTTTCTTGCTTGACCAACTGACTAGTTTGCCACCTAGCAGTTGACATCCACCAGAAGTGCTTTTCCTGTCTAATTTACAACCTGCATAATCTGCATCTGTATATCCAATTAGATCAAAACCAGAGTCTTTGGGATACCAAAGACCCAGGTTAGGAGTACCTTTTACGTACCTAAAAATCCTTTTTACAGCTTTTAGATGCGATTCTTTAGGTTCAGATTGATATCTAGCACACAAACATGTTGAGAACATGATATCTGGTCTACTTGCAGTGAGGTATAGTAGAGATCCTATCATACCTCTATAAGTGGTTTGACAGACTAACTTGCCAGACTGATCCTTATCCAACTTATCTGCAGTGCTCATTGGTGTTTTCATAATTGAACAGTCCTTTAAAGAATATTTAGTAAGTAGGTCATTGACATATTTACCTTGGTTGATGAAGATACCATCAGGTTTCTGATGTACTTGTAGACCAAGAAAGTATGTTAATTCACCCATCATACTCATTTGATACTGTTTTGACATTAAGTTTGAAAACCATTTACACAATTTTTCATCAGTAGACCCAAATATAATATCATCAACATAGATTTGGACTAGTATGACATCTGCCTTGTTCCTTTTGAAGAACAAAGTTTTATCAATTGATCCTCTAGTAAAGTCATTACTAAGAAGATAGGATGATAAGGTGTCATACCAAGCTCTTGGAGCTTGTTTTAGCCCATATAGTGCTTTCTGCAATTTATAGACATGATTTGGAAAAGTGGAACTTACAAAACCTGGAGGTTGTTTCACATAGACTTCCTCCTGTAAGTTGCCATTCAGAAATGCACTCTTGACATCCATTTGATAGACTTTGAAGTCCTTGAATGCAGCATATGCCAAGAATAACCTTATTGCTTCAATTCTGGCTACAGGGGCAAATGTTTCATCATAATCAATGCCTTCTTCCTGCTTGTAGCCTTGAGCAACTAGCCTTGCCTTGTTTCTGATTATCACTCCATCCTTGTCCATTTTGTTTCTGTAAACCCATTTTGTTCCAATAATGGTTTTCCCTTTTGGAGCAGGAACTAGGGTCCAAACATTGTTTCTGTCAAATTCTGTTAACTCTTCCTGCATTGCTTCAACCCAATCATCATCTTTCAAGGCTTCTTCAGCTTTCTTTGGTTCAATGATTGACAGGAAGTTTGTGTAGAAGCAGAAATTTGCAGTAGATAAGTTTGACACTTTAGCTCTTGTTTGTACACCAGAAACATAATCTCCAATTATTTATGTAATTGGATGATACTTGTGTTCTTTGACTCCTAGAAGTGATTCATCATTTGATGGTAAATCATTCTCATTTGGTGGAAGAATAACAGAACTGAGTTCTGCATCATCTTCTACACAGGGCAAGTCTGAGTCTGTAGAGTTCACAGACTGAAAACTATCAGACTGAACACATGTATCAGAAGAGTTTGAATCTCTGGACACAGATTCATCTTCTGTTGATGAAGGTATTGTCATAGAATGAGCAGGTTGATCATCTTCATTATCACTTTCAGAGTCCTGTTGTTGGTTAACAACAACTGGGATTTGAGATTCAGATCCCACAACAGATAAATCTTCTAACAAAGGAACATCAGACTGAGAAACATGTTCATCATTAGCAGAGGAAGCATCAAAGGTGACATTGATGGTTTCTTCAATTTTATTCCTTCTGTTGTTGTAGACTCTGTAGGCCTTTGAGATAGATGAATAGCCAACAAAGATTCCTTCATCAGATTTAGGTTCCATCTTAGCTAATTGATCTCTTTGATTGAGAATATAGCATTTACTACCAAAGGTCTGGAAGTAATGGATGGTTGGAACCTTCTTATGATACAACTCATATGCAGTTTTGCTATGCCTTTTGACCAAAATAGATCTATTTTGGGTATAACAGGCAGTGTTAACTGCTTCTGCCCAAAAATAAACCTTCATTTGACCATGGCATAACATGGTTCTTGCAGCTTCTATGAGTGTACGATTTCTTCTCTCATCAACACCATTTTGTTGAGGAGTTCTGACAGAGGCAAAGTTTTGAATAATGCCTTTGTCAGTACAGAATTCAATGAGAGTAGAATTCTTAAATTCTGTACCATGGTCACTCCTGAGTTGCTTGACAGGTGCATCTTTCTGCAATTCTTCTCTCTTGATTAGATTAATAATCTCTTCAGGAGCATCACTTTTAGCTTTAAGAAAGATGACCTAAGTATACCTTGTGTATTCATCCACAACCACAAGTGTATACTTCTTTCCACCCAAACTGCTAATGCTCATGGGTCCAAACAGATCCATATGGAGCATATGCAGTGGTTGTTCAATTGTAGCTAACAATTTGGATGGAAAATGGTTCTTGGTCTGTTTCCCTAGTGTACATGCAGGACAAAGTTTGTCTTTTGCAAATGTAACATCAGGCAGACCTCTAACCAGTTTCTTCTTTGACAGGAGGTTAATATTTTTGAAGTTCAGGTGGGATAACCTCCTATGCCATAGCCAGCTTAGTTCTGGCACAGACTGAGTATAGAGACAGGTCTCTACATTGTTGTCTGCAGAAGAAAGATCCAAGAGATAGATATCTCTTTCTCTTTTGGCAACTAATATAGGTTTGCCTTTGGAATTATAGATAACAGCAGCCTTCTTTCTGATTCTGATTTCACCATCATCATCACAAATCTGGCTAGCACTAAGCAGGTTATGCTTTAATCCCTCAACATAGGCCACCTTTGTTATTCTGATGTTGCCAGCCTTCACCACACCATAACCTTTTATCTTGGCAACAGAGTTGTCACCATATTTGACAGAAGGTCCTTCTTCTTCTACAAACTCTGACAGATTCTTCAAGGAACCTGTCATGTGTCTTGAGCATCCACTGTCTAGGTACCACTTGCTGTTACCCTGCACAGGACAAACAAAATCAATTAGTTACTTTTGGGAACCCATCTTTTGATGGGTTCTTTAGAGTTGGTTGAAGTCAATTCTTTAGCAGTTTTGGTGCTAAGTCTGTGAAGTTGACTTTTAACCTCTCTATTTTTGATTTTGTTGTTTGTAAACGACATTTGTTTGATCAAAGCAGCCTTTGGCTGTTTAAGAATGGACTTTGTGCATTTAATACCTTCATGTCCCAGATTTCCACAGTTGTAACATTTTCTGTTCAACATGATGGTCCTTTTGGATTTTGGGTTATTATTTGCACTAGATCCTCTGTTAAACTCTTGTTTTGACTCAACAAATGTTTTAAAATCTGTGGTTAACTTCATTAAGTTTTCACTAAGCAGCTTAATGGTCTCAGTCTGGTTGTTAAGATTTGACTTTTGAGAGTCAGACTGAGTGTTAACACAAACAGATTTGGAGTTAAGTTTGCCAGACTGAAAATTTATTTTTCCAGACTGACAGTTAGATCTCACAGACTGAGATCTTTTTAACTCCTTTGTTACTGGTTTTATGCCTTTAGATTTATCATTTGGCATATTGTTGTCTGGACCAGTTACAGACTGAGATGTGGAAGGTTCAAACACATTGTAACCTTTCTGTTTATTCTTGATTCCTTTTACCTCTTTTTGTCTTTTTAAAGATGGTACTGTGGGAATATTAACTTTGCCTTTTATAAATCTTTTCTTTTCAAGTTCTATAGTTTCTAAATATTCATTAGTGATTATAAGTTCAGGCTGTTCAGATTGAGAAGTTTCACAGACTGAGATTTCTGAGTCTGTGTCTTCAGAGTCTGGCTCTGTCTCATATACTAGTTCTTTAGTAACTATTTTTGGTCTAACAAAAACATTTGTCAATATAACTTTGTCTCCCACAGTATGACTAAAAGTATGAGGTAAAATCTCAGGTACAAATATAGTAGGTTTTGAGTTTATTTCTGAATTTATGTGACTTTTAAGATCAAACTCATCACCTATGACCGCTTGTATCTGAGCTGGAATCTGTTTGGATAAACAGTCCACATTTTTAAGTGATGAAATACACCAAGATTTACAGATCCTTTCATAATGATCAGCTTTGTTTTTATAAGCTTCTTTTTCTAACTTGATCTTTTTGAGAAGGTCATATTGAGCATCAAGCTCAAGTTTGTACTGTTTATTTTGGTTTATTTCATTCACTTTTGATTGTAGATCTTTTTGAACTTGACTGAGTTTGGTTTTTAAATCTTGTATTTCCTCCAGTCTTTTCAAAAAATCTACATAGATGTGTTCAAACATTTTCTGTTTTTCTGCATCACTATAGTAAAGTTTAAAATGATTTACATTGTAAGCAGATCCTCTGTCCCAGTCTGGATGAACACATGCCTTTTTTGCAAATTTGACATCTTTGTCAAACTGGCTCTCTGTGATAGCCATTAAGCACATATCTTCATCATCCTCAGATGATGAAGATTCTTCATCTATCCATTGTTCAACAACCAAAGCTTTCTCTAGTTTCTTTGGTTGTTGTTTCTCTCCAATTTTCTTGGAGTTGAAGTACTTTTTCTTGTACTTCTTGGCCTTTTCTTCCCACTTATCAGAACTTGAAGATTCTGCAATCTTTACTCTGCAGTCAGAAGAAATATTACCAACTTGCCCACATTTATAGCAAGTAGCTTTCTTAGGATCAAAAGTTGGCCTTCCTTTTGAACCTTTGAATCTTGCTTTTTCTAACCTTTGGGCTAGCAATGCCATTTCAGCTTCTAGAGACTTAGTTTCATCATCTGATTCTGAGTCTGTAAGAGTAAGATGGTAATCTGCTCTAGAGAAAAGTTCTCTATTTTTCCTTGTTGTTGCAACAAGGGCAGCAGATGGATCTTTTGCAATCCTTTTGGCATTTAGATCCTTTCTGGCTTTGGTTTCTTCAAAATTTAGTAGAAGTCCAAACAAGCCAGAGAGATCATATGTCTCCAATTTTTCACTTACAATTAATGAAGTGATAACTTCAGAAAAAGTGTTTGGAATGACATCAACAAATTTTGCACAGATTTCAAACTGTCCTTTGATGATATTATACCTTTCAAGATCATTGATTAAGATCTGAAATCTGGTATGAATATCAGATAATGACTCTCCTTGACCAGCAGAGAAGTTCTCATAATTTCTTATGAGATTCTTCTTCTTTTGGGATTGTACTAAACTTACACCATCATATTGGTCAGTTAGCATATCCCATATGGCTTTAGCAGTTTTGCAGCCAGATATCTTAGCAAAGATAGGCTCAGTAACTGCATTGCCCAGTATGGACTTGGCCTTAAAATCTAATGCATATAGTTGCCTGTCTAGATCAGTCCAGGTACTTTTGGCAGCCTCAACAAATTTTTCAGGTGTCAAAATAGTACCATTTGCATCTAAAGTAGCAGGAACTATTCTGCCAGGAATAATGGGTCCTTCCTGAATGACTCTAAGCATTTCATCATGAATGCTAGCAAGAAACCATTCAGCTTTCAATTTCCAGTGGGTAAAATTTACACCATTGAAGATTGGAATTCCCTTCCCAGCCATAGCAATAGAGGATGTCATTTTTCAAAGTAGAAAATGTAGAGAAAAATGGGTTTAGATGATTGTTTGATAAACTGGGTTCCTTTGATCGTTAAAGATTAAATCTTTATTTGCTCTGATACCAGTTGTTAGGTCACAAGGTTCCCAAAACTTAGATACAGATTAAATAACAGTTATCTCAACGTGTTAGTTTATATCCAAGTTTTATATCAAACAAGTTTAAATTAATCTAGGCGGAAAACAAAATTAATTTTAACACAGAGTTTATTATGAATCAAAGTATTATTCACAATAAAGTGTTTGTCTCACAAAGATGACAAGGTATTCAAACCCACACAGATGGTTTGAATACGATCCAAGTAGTATACGAAGATACAGTTATCACTACAAACTTCACAGTAAGTGTGGTAATGCTTTAGCCTAAGCTCAAAGGTCTAGTATACTAATTCTCTTGAATTTCTTGGATAATAGCAGTGCTTTTTGGACTGCTATTTATAGAGTTGGATGTAACTCTATATTATCCAGCTTACATAGTTGTCCAAGGGATAACAGATGCATCTTGGGCAACTTTGCACGCCTTCCTTTTTGCTTTTCTTGAAAATAGAAAAAGCAAAAAGGTAAAAGGTTTCTTTGCTGAGAAGAGAACCTTTATATGATGTTTGACCTTTCTCAAACATCTTATCAGTTGTATCTAGCCTAAGGAAAGAAGAATATCTCCTGTACATTTGTACTTTCATTCTTCAATCTGTGCTCTTCAGTCTGTGCTCATCAGTCTGTGATCTTCAGTCTGTGAACTTCAGTATGTGAAGTCTTCTGTTATTCAATCTTCATTCTTCAGATGATGAATTCATAAGTCTTCAGAAAGAGCATGGCTTTCAGTCTGTGAGGATCTTCAGTCTGTGAAGCACAGACTCAGAAACAATTCTTCAGTCTGTGTAGCACAGACTCAGAAACACAGACTCAGGAATTCACTAAGTTTTTCCTGAATACAACTGAGATAGATTTTGACTCTTCAGATTTATAACTTAGGTTTGATCATTGTTTTTCCCAACAGTATTGTTTCTTCTATGGAGAAGGTGAGAGAAAATTGGTAGCTGGGAATTGTTTCTCTCCTTCCCTTAGATTTAGAGTTTCTCTCTAGATCCTTCCTCATATAGTGTGATGATCCAGGATGATGCACTTTTTTGAGGGAAGTGTAATATTCATCACTCAGCATTTTAACTTCGTCAATACAAATGTCAAAAAATAAGAGGTGAAATTTTAATAAATGTTTATCATAATCGAGGTAATGAATGTTAAAATTCCTTGATAAATTCTTTTTGTAGGCTATAACATCAATTGATGAATATTATATTCAAAATCGTTAATATTAATCGCGGTAAATATTAGTTAACATTCACTATTATGAATGTTAAAATTAAAAATATGGGTTTAGTGCGGGGAAATGTATCAAACTATGACATGAAATCTATTGTATGTACCCAACAACACGCGACTATATTGTGTGTACCCATCCCGGAAAAGGGTCTATTTAATGCATTTCATTGACCGTTTAACACACTAGCCGGTTACCAAGTTGACCAAATTTCATTTTAGTGCATATGTGCCACGTAAGTGTACGCGTGTTGTGCCACGTAGGATGCAAAAAGTCCAATATATTTTCCCTCCCTACCGCCTTATTTTTCCCTCTCTTTTACTTCACACATTTTCCCTCCAAATTCACCTCCTCTCCCATGGCGGCTTCTTCATCATCATCTTCTCGAAATCAATGTGACCTTCCTCATTTCTACTACTGCCATTGTGGAGCAAGAATGTACGTGAGAACATCATGGACTGACAAAAACCCAGCTAGACGATTTGTAAAATGCCCCGATGTAAGTTTTAACCTAATTTTTTATCAATCTTATAACATGTTGTTCTTGTTTCTGGAAGTACAAATATTCATTTGTAAGTAAGTAATATGCTTGATATTTGTGTTGATTTAGGCGAAAAACCAATATTGTTGCGAGGCTAGGTGTTTTTCAGTTAATCCAGATGATGTCACATATTTTGAGAGATTCTATGTTTGTTTGAATGGATTGAAGCAAGGTTGGTTGAGGGGTTGTAGGAAGATCATTGCCAGACACATATATGAGAACTTTAGAAAACAATATGGTGGTGTTGATTTTAGGAACCTATTTTGGAGTGCTGTAAAGGCATCATACCCTGCAGAATTTGAAGAGATCATGGATAAGGTAAGGAAAGCTAATCCTAATGTTCATAAGTATTTATGGATAGAAATCCAAAATCTTGGTCTAGGGCTTTCTTTTGGGAGTATACTGGTTGTGAGGCTGTTGAGAATGAGTTCGATGAATGTTGAAACTCAGTTCTTTTAAGGGTTAGGAATAAACCTATTATTACTATGTTAGAAGAAATTAGGGTTATAGTGATGATGAGGATGGAAAGCATTAGGGATATTAGTCAAAAATGGGAGCTAGGTCCACAAGATATCACTCCCAGTATTATAAAGAAGTTAGAATGGACCAAGAATCAAGTTGGTGGATGGTTGGCAATCCATGCTGGTGGGACTGAATTTGAACTTAGGAAACATGGTAAAGCATTTGTTGTTGACATTGGGCAAACTACTAGCAAGTGTTCTTGTAGATTATGGCAGCTTAGTGGAGTTCCATGTGTACATGCTGTTGTTGCCATGTTTAAGTGTGAGGAAGATCCAGAAGATCATGTATCTGCTTGGTTTAGGATGGATTATTATCAAAGAGCATACAACTGTCATTTGAAAGCAGTTGGTGGAATGGATATGTGGCCAAAAAATAATGAACTCAAACCTTTGCCACTAAACCAAGAAAGATGCCTGGGAGGCCCAAGAAGAAGAGAATTAGAGTTGCACATGAACCAAGGGTATATGCAACAAGAGTGTCTAAACATGGTACTATTATTACATGTCAAATCTGCTTTCAAAAGGGTCACAATTCAAGAGGTTGTACCAATACACCAGTAGAAAAGGAAAAAAACAAATAAGAAGAAGCCTGGAAGGCCACAAAAATCTAAGGATAAAACACCAATTGCAAAAGGTACTACATCTGCACCAAAGGATGTTGCTTCTGGTTCAAAGAGTGAGGTAAAACCTGGATCACCAACTGGTGGATGTAAGCTTGGTGTTACAGGTGGTCTGCCACTGCTAAATCTCCAATTAAAGATACAATAACATGTATGATTTTATTAACCATTATATGATTTGTCACTTACATGTATGATTAAACGATTCACACATTTACAGGTACTTCACAAGGTGAATCTAATGCTGGTAC